>CM038795.1:86413256-87013256 GCA_021764765.1 Vicia sativa
GTTTGATCCATCCAAGATGGGTAGTCTGTTCCAAAATCCTCCTTCCATAGTGCCAAAAAATAATATCCCTAGATCTCACCCAGAAATAACAGGCAGGGTGCCTGCTCTAATGCCAATTGAAACTCCTGGCAGCAGATACGTGATGTCACAGAGAATGTCATGACACAGATTCGACACATTAACAATTCACACAAGAATGTAAAACAAGAAAGAACACAAACAATTGTTTACCCCGTGTAACTACACCTACATCCGGGGCTACCAAGTGAGGAAATCCACTATAAGCAATATTAATTCAGAATAAACCAACCGTTTATCTCCTTCACTTAAGACCTACCCAATGCAACTTCAATCTAAGTCCTACTTAGACCTGAGTTCCTACTCACTCCCCCTCAATCACAGCAGTGATATCAACCTATTGATTAATTGAATTGTGAAGACACTCTTCAATAAACATACTTGATTTTGCTTCAAAGCTTTAATCAAGAGACACAACACTCGTGCTTCAAAGCTTTGAGTGATAAACAACCCTTACAATAAAATCCTAGTCCAAGGCACTTATCAATTGATAATTGCTTGGCTCACAAGAGTAACTAGAACACACAATTAACAACCTGCTAAATCTTCAATACATTCCAAGAGGCGCACCAGCAGAATAAGGGTTCTTTTCTTTTTATAGAAGCAGTCCTGTTACTTCAGTTTTGGGCTTCCATAATTATAGCTAGGGTTCACTTAATTTAACCTAAAGACTTGGTCTTTTTAACAAACCAATTTAGGGTTAACTAAGATTAACCACAGAGCCACGTGAGCATGTGATCCAATTACATAATCCATAATATAAATAGCTCAGCAAAAATCCTGAAAAGTCTCAGGAAAAGTGAATCTGCAGAACGGCAAATGTCACACAGAATGTCATTCTTCTGCAGATTTCTAGCAAAACAGTTAACTCTTAATCTGAGCTGTACTTGAATTATTCTTCTTCTGCAGAATTTATCTTCTACCCAGAATGCACAAAATGTCATAACATTGGTCATGACATCAGTCATTCTTCTTGCAGATTTCCAGCAAAACAGTTCACAACCAATCAGAGTTATACCTGCATAATTCTTCTTCTGCAGAATTTATCTTCTACCCAGAATGCACAGAATGTCATAATATTGGTCATGACATCAGTCATTCTTCTTGCAGATTTCCAGCAAAACAGTTCACAACCAATTTGAGCTGTACCTGCATAATTCTTCTTCTGCAGAAACTGCATAATCCACTTATACAGTACATGATGTCTTAACATTGGGTGTGACATCACACATCCAGCAAACTGTTCTTGCAGAACTTGTACTTCTGATTATAGCATAATCATCTGTTATGCAAAGATTCTGAGTTGCACCTGTAAATACACTCCTTCTGCAGAATTTGTCTTCATATCAAAATGTCATGACATCAGTCAAGACAATGGCAAACCAATCTGGTTTTACCAAAAATTGCAGCCAACACAAAACACTTACATTTATGATGCATAATTTTTATTGAAATTTTATGATAAAAGTAGATGTGGTTTTCTACTGTAACTTAAAAGAAAAAGTGAGATATTTTGGGAGATGATTCTCGTTTAGAAAATATGAACCAGAGAAATATGAAGAGAATTTGGAAAAATTTGACTAAAAAACAAGGTTTCCGAAAAAGGGTTTTCTCTAAATTGTTAATAAACTAATGCTTGTAATGTGTATTGTGAATAATCATTGTGTTAAATTGGCCTCAAAATAAAGGATTAAAATTGTTATTTGTAGAAGTGAAATAAAATTCGTTAATAGTATAAATATGAATAAAAACGCAAACCATCATATACCTATCATGTGGTTAAAATAACGAATAAGTTGAAAAAAAGAGATAAAAGTTGCAAGTTATAGGGTGGGGGTCTCATATTTAATCCTCTGCCAAAAATAACACTAATAGTAAAGAATTTGTAAAAAATGAAGTGTATGAAATTTGTGGGTTGTATGTTTTGTTAGAGGGAGTTAATAATAGAAGTATTGATATAGAGTTGAAGAACAAGTATCTTAGGTGATAAGTGATTGAGTTATCTCACTTAGTCCACAACGATCCTCCACTTTCTCACTTATATAGTGAGTCCCTTTTTCAAACCAGACTCCGATATCATGTTAGAGGGAGTTAATAATAGGAGCATTGATATAAAGTTGTTTTCCTTTGTGAGAGATACACCATTTATCCACCTAAAATTTTAAGAAAAAATTATACAAAAGTTTCATAAACAATATATATATATATATATATATATATATATATATATATATATATATATATATATATATATATATATATATATATATATATATATATATATATTATGTGCGTAAATGAGTAGAGAAAAGTACTTACAAATAAAACCATCAACAAAACATCATATTCTTTAAAAAAGATGAAAATAGAAAATTAAAGGGAGGTCTCATATGAAATTATAGGCCGAAACTCGTTGATAAAAATATCTGTAGAAAGGGTTTGAAAAAAAGTATGAATCGGTGGAATAGTAAGAGATTGTTGATAATTATTAATGTTTGAAATTGTAAATTGTAGAACTATTTATAATGAAAACTAGGTCAACAAAATAGGAAAAGTGATTTCTTAGTGAAGAAGTTCACCAATTAAAAATTAATGTGACGCAGGAAGACCAATAGAAAACAAGATGAAAAGATATATATTTTTTATGATTTTTTGGGACACTTTTTAATGAATAATGCATAAAATAAATTAAAAATAATTATTAAAAAATTATCTTAAAATGGAAAAAACGAAAATTAAAATAAAATAAAAAAAATATGATTTGTGTGATTTTAAACCTATTTAAAAATAGAAATAGTTAGTAACAAATAAACAGCCAATTGTGCCATGTTATTAATTCGAAATAAAAAGCCAATTAATAATGTATAAAGGGTATGCAAGTTTTTGCTATTATTTCGACTGTAGAAATACAGACGGACAAATTTGGGATATGATATTACAGTTTCACAAAAATGAAAGAGCAAAACTTGTTATAAGAAAAATGAAAGAGCAGTATATGAATAATGACTTTTAATGATAAAATGAAGTTGGTTAATGAAATGTAAAAATTTGGTTAATATAGGGATGAAGTTGGTTAATAAACATTCAAATATTAAAAATAATTTTTAATAGTAAAACAAAATTAGTTAATGAAATGTAAAAAGTTGGTTAATAAAGTTATGAAATTGGTTAATAGACTCCACTTCCAGCAGTTGATCTTCACTTACCGATGTCTTTTCCACATCTTCACTTGGTTTCCCTCTCCGGGTAGTGACAGCATTGACTTTATGATTGTCCTTTGGATTAGGCACATGCGCTTGGGCGCTCCGGTGTTGAGGAATTGCAAGATGTTGGGCGATTTGACTCATTTGCACTTCAAGATTCTTTATTGAGGCTCCGGATTCCGAAATTACTTGTCTCTTCTTGGAATTGAGAATTGAGCGCCATCTTCTCAATGGCAATTTCCCAATCCGCCTTTCTTGGACCCGTGGTTGATATTGTTGACTGTTGGTAAGGTTGTTGTTCAGACGGTATTGTTGTTGTTGAGGTTGGTATGTTGAGACTGCTGATACTGCCGCCCTGGACCGGTTTTGAACGTTCTGTTGGTCCTTCCAAGAGAAATTTGGGTGATTCTTCCAACCCGGATTATATGAGTTGGCATACGGATTGTCCTGCCTTAGCATTTGAATCGCTAACTCTCTTGAGTTGCTACACAATGCATAGCAAAGTGCGGTCCACCACATATTTCACAAAGGACCGCTTGAACGGTTCCACCTTTGCCCGTCTCGAGTTCCGATATTCATCTTTTTCAATCTTCTCTCTACCTCTGCAGCGATTTGATCCTCCATTTTCACAACCTGCTCTGTCAGTTTCAAATCTATCTTGCCATCTGGTTGGTTCACAGTACGATCATACAACTCAAGATGCTCATTGGCGGCGATAGCCTCTATAATTCTTCTGATACCAGTAGCTGTTGAGAAATTTGTAGATCCACCGGCAGCAGTATCTATCAGCTGTTTTGTCTTTAATCGTAAGCCATTCACGAAGTTTTGCATCTGCTCAGTTGCATCCATGTTGTGAGTAGGACAGGCAGTTAGACATCTTTTGAACCTCTTGTATGCATCCCAGTGATTCCCTTCTTTTGTTTGAAATTAACAATATCGTATCTTTACGGATGAACACCGGTGGAAATACTCGTTGAGGAATGTTGTTTCCATCTCTTGCCATGTTGTGATACTCAGGGAGTGAGTAACCACTCTTCCGCATCATCGGTGAGTGTAAAGGGAACATAACAAGTCTCTTTGCCTCCTCGGAATGACCCTCGATTTTCAACGGTGGTGGTAGTAAGAAATCTCGAAGATGCTTATTTGCATCCTCGTTGATTCTTCCGTGAAGGCTTGCTCTCAATGGCGGATGGTAGATGGATGTAGCGGAAGTGTGCTACATTCATCGGTTGATTGACAATGGTCATCCGGTTTGGTTGAGCATTTGCCCTCCATAGTCCCCTAGCAATCTCTGCGGGATGACCTCGCTATGTTACCATTATTCGATCCATTTCCGCCGAACCGAGTCGTGCTCGAATGCACAGACACTTCGTCTTCCGTTTCTTGATTTATAGTACTGGGTCTTGCACTTGATATCGTTTTCAACTCTTAATTGACGGCGCTCTCGCAATGCTCTTTACGGTTACGTGTCAAAGGAAAATTTAGCTGAGGTCTGACCTCGCATAAACAAGTCAGACAAAAGTTAGAACAGATAGCAAAATTGCGATAAAATAAAATAGCAGAAGAATAAAATTTTAGTCGCGGAGCAACAAAATTTCAATTGAAATAGTTCAACTAAATTTAATTATTTGGCGTCCCAAGCGCCAAAAACTTGATCAAAAATAGCAAGTGTACTATTTATCGATGTAGTAATAATGGGAAAAACCCCAAAGTCGATCTCTTGAGGATCGATGAATTAAGTTTGTTCGAATGAATATCAATTGAACAAAAGCAATGGTTGATTGTTTGTTTCGAGCTACGATAATACTGAAAACTAAATTTTGAGAAGATTATATATGACGATGAGAATAATGCCGGGTGTATGAATCGCGACACAATGACCAATTTGTTTCGTTATTTTGAAAAGCTATGTTTCAACTTTTCTTTCCCTATACCTAAAGTTATTTTTCCGCATTCCTTTCAAGAAAACCTTTGGTATTCTCTCTTTGCCCTAATTCCTCAGATGCCAAGAGAGAATATCAAGCATTAGTTCTGACATAAAAACAGGTATTCAGAGGGTATTCTAATTCCTTAGGAATATCGCCTATGATAAAAGTGATGCAACAGATTAGGATTACGATCGTGCCAACCCTAATTACGATCAATAATCATTTCTTCCAAGCATTAAGCATTAAAATGTTGCACACAATAAAGAATAAGGTTTAAACATAAAACTCATATTACGAAACATCAATTAGTCATTACAACGCAAATCAGGGACACCTCCCTGACATTGGGAGGTTTAGCTACTCATGTTCATACTACTAATGAAAACAGAATCAAGAAGAAAAGTCATTACAATAGGATTTGGATAGGTTGGATCGTCGATTGCTTCCGCTCTTGATCGATCCTTCTTCTCCTTGAATCACCACTCTAAGCTCTCTCCAATATGTTAATTCTCCAATTCAAAAAGTGTTTTTTCCTCTAACCCTAGTCCCTAATATAACAGTATTCTCAAATATTAAAAGAAATGTCCAAACTGCCCTCAAACTTGTCCCAGTCAGCATGTTGAAAAATAGAAATTTTGCCTCCGGATGCCCTGACACGGGCCGTGTTGTGTGACACGGGTGACCGTGTCGTTGCTGCTTCGTAAAATCAAGTCCACGCCTTGACACAACATGTACAACGTGTTGTGTTCGGTTATCCCATTTTCATCTTCTACGGTACGACACGTGTTGGACACGTGTTGTGTCACCGAAATCTTCGTTTATCGTCTCTTATATTTGGATCATTTTCGCATTGGTATCGGATAGCCAACTAGATAGAAACACGAAACACCTTGAAACAACCAACGCACCACGGTAAAATGATAAAACATGGACACATGACTTGCTTATCCTAATCAGAGAATACGATGAAACATAATTAAAATACTAAAAGAAAACTCATGAAAACATAAGAAACGACACTAAAACCTGCTTGGAAAGTGCGACAAAAGATCACTGATCATTACCTCCAAAAGAATCTACCTGGATTGGTCCACATACATTAAAGTATATGACTTCGAGAATAGCCTTCGACTTGCTTCATGCATCCTTGCTGAAGCAATTCTTGTGTTGCTTTGCTTGCACACATTCCTCACGCACTTTGGTTGTGTCGCACCCCAAAATTTACCCTCCGTTTATTTTTATAATTTATGTGGCTCCTTTCAGTTATCAAGCTTTTCAAAAATATGGATTTTAATTATGATTGACAATTTTAAGAAGGGGCTCTCATATCCATTCGAGGTTGGGCTTCTTGGTCACTGTGACTTCCTCTGTCGGACTTTAAGGTTGTACACTCAGACGTTCGTCCTGTGCTTGTCATTATCTCTGTTGCTGGTTTCTGTGAAAGAAAGGATGTACGGATTCAGGAATGTGAATGACATGGTAATTCTCGGATGCGTCCTTGTGTGTTCCGCTTGCATCAGATTAAAAAGTTTGGAGCAAAATCATCCGTTGGTTTATAATTAAAAGTTTCTCATATGTGCGCATTTTGTTGATGTTTTATCTACCAATGGGAGGTTGATTGAGAATCGGGATGAATATCGCTTCCTCAAAAATATCATTGGCAAGGTTTGGATTTTTTTTAAAGTGGCTACTGTTGGCTTTGTCGTTTTGTTTAGAATGGTGGACATTTCTAACTCAAATTCGAAAAAGAAGTTCAGAAGGTTATTTCTTTTTAATTCAAGTTTCAAGAATAACTTCATTCTAGTTCATTTAGAATTTCGAAGTGGGGATGGAATAATGCCATTTGTTCTATGGAAGTTTATTGTGAAAGAAATTTGTTCTTACAAATACCATGGCAAGAGATTTAAGGTGCAAGAGTAATATTGTTCATTCAACGTTCAAATCTCATTCAAATTCAAGAGAACAATTATATTACAAGGTTCAAGGGTACAAAAGAGAAGTTTGAACGTGTTTGTTCCGAACCAATTCAATGTAGCGAGCTGTGTAAAGTAGGACATTTTCATGTGTTAATTCAAATTCTATTCAAATTTCAAGAACAATTCAAGATTGTTACAAACAATAATAGAATTACTCCACATCTATTCAAATCCAAGACGGTTTACATTTGTATCATTTGTTACATTTGTATTCAAATCATAAGAGTTGATTGTTTACAAGTTTCTACAAATTCTAAATCCTAGAACTACTAATTACACTCCGACAACGTCGTCAAATCATCGCCATCCAATCTTCAAGATTTTCTATCCTTTGCTCGACCATTTGATCCGACTTCCTCATCATCGTCACATGAAACAAAGAGAGAAACTTTGATTAGAAGCATAAACATAATCGAATTACAAAAAGCAAAATGCGCGAAATTATCAAAGTTTGTTCTTTTTGTCATAAACATCATCATTAGGCGGTTAGGCGGGAATCAGGATTTTCATTAAAGCCTCAGAATCTCGAAGATTAATCATCGGCGAATGCTTGTTTGCAAATCACGGGCTAACCCGGTTCACAAACAAGCGCGACGGGCTGCAATACGAAGCGACAGATTCAGTTTCCGGGCAGCAAGGAAAAGATACAAAAGCGACAGTTTTTCGGAACAACAAGCATACGTATCAGTTCACAGTTTCCGGGCAGCAAGAAAAAGAGGCAAATAATCCCACAGTTTTTCCGAACAACAAGCATACGCATCAGTTCATATGAAAACTCAAGCAACATTTTAATCCCAATATCCAACAAAAGTCAAAAGGCAACAGCAGTAACACAACAAGGCAATAAGGCAGCATAAATCAATCCAGCATTTTAATCCCACAGTGTCAACAGGGTTATCAGCAACAGGGGCAATTGAGAAAGAAAAGAGAGAAAAGAAGCAAATTAAGCCATACAAGCAATACAGGCAGCAGTGACATGAGAAAAGAAAGAGTGTTTTCTAAGCATGTTTTCACTCAAGGTGAAAAGAAGTGAAAACAGAAAATGAGAGTTCCTGAGCAAAGCCAAGACCAGAAGCATAATATCTGAAGCATCAGTTTGAAGAGAAAGAAGAAACAGAAAAGTAACCATCAGGCCAGCATGTATCAACAAGCATAGACAGCAGAGAAAGCATGGTGTAAGCTATCAAAAGTCAGAGCAGACATAGCAGAGCAGAGCAAAAGCATGGCTATTAACCAACAATGCAAGCAAACAACATGGACATGCTAAGACAGGGCAGCATCTGTTCATATATATGTTACCATCAGAGAGAAAAGGGAGAACGAGTTCACATTCATAACCAAAATCAAACCAGACAAGTGGAGTATTCTGTTCTATATTAAAAAACCCAGAAAAAACTCTCAAGGCAGACAGTTCAATCCCAACACAAAAAAATCAAAGTATTGGCATTTGTTCTAGAGAAGCAATAAACAAAAAGTGCGGTATCAGTTCAAGATTTTGAAACAACAAGCCAAGAAACCAGTATCTGTTCTAAGAAGCAAGCATTCAAAACCAGAAATTATAACATCAACAAAACCATCGTCAAACACAATAACCCAAACAGATCATCATTTTCCCAGCCAAACTACCTTCAGACTATATAGTTTCTCAGAAAACAATTCTGCATTCGAGAAAGAAGAGAGGAAGAAGCTTAGAAAGATCTCACCCGGACAAGGTTAAGGCAAGCATGCACTGACACGTCTCCAAGGCCACTCGCCGGAATCGGTCAGGCTAGGGTTCAGTGTCCCTTTCCAACAATCTGTCAAACAAACCAATGGTCAGAAATCGAAAACCGAAACAAATCGGAAATCAATCAGAAACGAAAATCATATCAGGAACCCACATGCAAACCGAGATCGAGAGAGAGGGAGAGACGGAGCAGTCGCGGCGAGAGGCGATGGAGAACCGGACAGCGCGAGCGGCGACGGTGAGGAACCCACGGACCGGGTTCGCGAGAGAGATGAGAGGAGTTGATTTCCGGCGACAGTGAGGGTCGCGTGAGAAGAGAAGGGTTCGGGTTGGGATTTTCTGGGTGTTTTTCACCGTGAAGCGAGAGAGAACAGTTTGGAAGGGAATGGTATTTGATCTTTTTCCTCATTTGTTTTATTTTAATAGAATTAGTAGTTAGTAATTATTCTTAATAACTATTATTACTACTATTATTATATAATAACTATTATTATTTACTAACTCACTAACTATTATTATTATTTTTTTAGGTTATTAACTTAGGGATTATTATCATTATTAGTATCTATTGTTATTATTATTAACATTATTTTGTAATGTTATTATATTATCATCATTACTACTATTATTACTAATATTTAGTATTACTACTAGTTATTATTGTTAACCATTATTTTCATTATTGAGAACTATTATTATTATTATTATCATGAATTATTGTTATTTTCTTAATAAAAAATTTATTATTACATATTTGTCCTAACCAATAAAATATTTAGTAACATCCAAAAATACAAAAAATGATAATAGTAGTTTTAGTTAGACTCTTTTTATTTATTTATTAGGGAATTTCTAGTATTTTATTTCTTTTTCTTGCCATATCCCCATTTGTAAACTTGTACCCCCATTCCCATTTGTTGTAATAGTTAGCAAATAATTTTATTGCTTTATTTTATTTCATTATTTATCACAAGTACAAAACCAAAAACATTTTCAAACTAATACTCATGCGAGCCGTCTTTTATTACCCTGAGCGGACAAAGCTTTGAAGCGTCCCAACGGCCACACCTTTTTGCACACACCACGCTTACTCTTGGGCTTACAATGAAAACTTTGATTGATTGGTTAAACATTATTTAATCATCTAATTAGATTATTCAAAATTAATTAGTTTACCTAATTAATTTTATTAAACTAATTACTTGATTAAGTTTTGTTTAATTAATCAATTGAATTTATTTCACGCATGCACTTACACAATAGATTATTTGAGCCACCTTGTATGGGTTTTTAATTTATTTATTTGCTTTATTTAAATGTTTGTACAATTGTTTGTTCTTTTCCATTATCACACCTTAAGTCCACATGCTTAATTAACTATAACCCGCATCTCCAAAACACTTTCCTAATTAAATTACAAACCTCGATCCAACGTCGAGTGCATTTTCTAAATTCTTTCATAAAGAAAACTCAAGTGTTTAAGTCGTTGGATGCTAGACTAATTGTTTAAACACTTGCAAAAAAAATGAACTTCGAATCTTTAAGTCGTTGGATGCTAGACTAATTGCTTAAAGATTCTTAATAACGTGAACCTTGTTTCACTTCACTCTTTCATAAAAGAAAACTTTTGGGATGATAGACGACTCGTTGAACATTGAGTTCATCTTGTTTCTAGTATTTGAATCGTAGGATGCTAGCCCTATTGTTCGGTACTTTTCACCCACATAAAAAACAATTCAACTCACTCAAATTCTTTTATCGCTCATACGCGATCGTAAAAAACTCTTTTCGGATAAAGAGAGTGTAAATAGTCGTTTCAAGTACGAACGAGGACTTAAGCTTTTCAAACAAACAAAACAAGTCCTAGCTCAAAGCATTTGAAACGTCTAAATGCACGATTTTTCTTATAAAATCAATACAACAAATTAAAACCCTTTTAAGAGGAACTACAGAGTTTTGACTTTCCCATTGCACAAGGGAATATGTAGGCACACGGTTCCGAAACCGTGCCAAACTCAAAATAATAAGAAACAAATTCTGTTTTCTTTTAGCATCCATAACTTAGTAAACACACACACAAATGCGTAGAATTAAATGGGTCCCATCGAGTACGATGGATGTAAGGGGTGCTAATACCTTCCCCTTACATAACCGACTCCCGATCCCACTTTTCGGTCTCGTAGACCGCCTTATCCGCTTGTTTGGGGTTTTATCTATATTTTCCCGTTCTTTTTAGAACAAATAAAATTAGGTGGCGATTTCACTAGTTTTCGAGAATTAAAAGATTTTTGAAAATCGAGTTGCTTCAGGTTGGAATATCAATTTCTGGAAATCCTGAAACCATATTCTTCCTCTTTAAATTTATGATGTCTCTAAAGTTGAGATAGCCTAATCAATAATTCCATATACATTCGTCTCTGTTAGCTGCGGTCGAAAGGCACTGGTGCTCCATCACGTTTAGTTCGATCTTGACGGTTCTATTTTGGGACATAGGAGCCTTCAAGATTAATCTTCCACTAGCGTCGACAACTCTCATCATCTTGTCTTCGAAAGTCACTTTGTAATTCTTTTCGACCAACTGCCATATACTAAGTAAGTTTCTCTTCATTCCTGGAATGTATAATACATTCGAAATTACCGACCTTTTTTCATCTTTCCTCATGATCATAAAATCTCCAATACCTTCAGGTTCTAGAGTATTGTCATTTAAAAATTTCATCATGTTCTTCATTAAGGGCTTTAGATTGACAAACCAATAATTCCTTACAGACATGTCTGATGGACATCTTGAATCCAAGTACCATTGATCCTTGAATTTCTCTTAATCTCTTGGTGTAACCATCAGAAATATCTCTTCTTCTTCACACTTAGCAAACTTTGCATCACTTTCTTGATTCTTTCGCTTCTCTGAACAATCAATCGAATAGTGACCATACTTCTAATAATTATAACATTGAATGTGACTCTTGTCAGGCTTTCGACTACCACCTCTTCCTCTATTTGCAACACCACCTCTTTGGTTGCCTTGGTATGGTCTTCTCTAATTAGACATGTTTCCTTCATTCTGGTTTCCTCTATCAGTCAAATTTTTGTAGTCACCTCTACTTCTTTCGGACCACTTTTCTTTGCCTTTGGTTTCTTTTGTTGAATGTTCCTGCAAATCCACATCACTCTTTGTCTTGCCTGCAGCTCTTTCATTCTTCCTTTGTTCATGAGATTCAAGCGTAGCTTGCTCTTCCTTTATCAATTTCGACAAATATTTCCCTTCTTCTATAGCCACCACCACGTGGTCGACCTTAGGATCTAAAGATCTCAAAATCTTTGAAATAACAGCTCGTACTGTTAAGGTTTCTCCACATGTCTTGATTTGATTCACTATTTTTGTAACTCTAGTAAAGAAATCAGATATGCTTTTGCTATCTTCCATCTGAAGCAGTTCATAGGTTCTTTTGTGAGTTTGTAACCTCACCTTCTCAGCACCTCCAAACGATTTCTTGAAAATCTCTCAAGCTTCTTTTGCATATTCTACATCACTAACCTTTTCGAAATTTTCTGGGCTGACTTATTGGTGAATTATAAAGAGAGCTTTATAATTCTTCTTCAATTCTTTGTATTCCGCTTCTTTAGCTTCTGAAGCTCTTTCATCAAGTGGTTTTATTCCATATTTTACAAGATCCCAAAGATCTTGAAAACCGAATATAACCTTCATCTGTTTGCACAAATTCTCAGAGTTATCTACTTTAAAAATTGAGAGAGTTGCTGGAAAATTTCCGTTAGCGGAATTCATCGCCATTGATTTTCTTCTTCTTCACTTGATTCCTTAACCGGAGCTCTTGATACCAGATGTTGAAAATCCACCAAAATCTATGATGAATTTCTATAAATCTTGATGAACAAGATTAATATCACCACACAATAACAATGACAATGAAAGAAGATTAAAAAAGAAAAGAAATAATTATTTTCTGCAGAGTTTCTCTCTGCCAACAAACAGTGGAAAACTTTATTATTTACTTTGCAATTGCAAAATTTTATGAATGACTTGATTACAAAAAATAGGGGTTAAACCCTATATTTATAGATTTAAGTTAGCTAATGCCTAAAACTATAAAAGCCCAAAATACCTATTTTGGAGCTAAATCAAATATATTCTATTTTATATTTAAATCAAATATATCTAAATCTAAAATCAAATTTGTGTACAACAAACTGTTTCCACACTCCTAAAACAAACCAAATCTTTTCGATACAAGAAATTACTTTCAACACGGAGCACCCTGACTCGGTCTGGCCCATCATCATTTTTTGTATATTTTTTTATCTGTTTTTTTACAAACTTGGGCTTACTATTTTATTTCTTTAGCCCACTCCGATTTGCTTCATACTTCACCCCATTATTCTGTCTGATGCCCTTTTTAATTATATTAGTTTTAATTTCTTTTAATATTATTTTTTATTTTTCTTTTTTTAAGTTTCCATTATCGAATTTAATTTCTTAAAACTAATTAGTTCAACATGGATGTTTTTATTATTAGATCATATTTCTTAATTAGTTTAATTTCACAATTAACTTAGTAATCTTTGGTGGACTTTTATATTTGTTTTAGTTTAATTAGCAATTTAGTCAATTTGATTAGTTAAATTTTTTCCTTTTATGCATGATTTTTCTTATCTCTTTAAATTAAAATTCTCATTGTTATTTGTCATCACACTACAACAAATAATATATTTCATGACGGAGCTTTCATGTCCAACATGTTAAAAAATGAGAGAATATGTACTTGGAGCGCAAAGTTTGATTTTATTAATAAGATAATAAACATGCTACATCAGTGTTATAAAAAACAGAGGTAACACAACTATAAATTAGCGCCTTCTTTAATGCATAAAATAATAATAAGCATGTTATCTCATTTTTGTTTTAGAACCGGGATAATATAGCTATAAGGAACCTCACTTCGAATCCTATTTGACGTATTTTTAACTATTTTCAACGACTTAACACAAAAAACTGGGTTAAACAAGAATAGGCAATAATAATAAAATTTAAATATTTCATTGATAGGAACTACAACATTTCCAAAGCAACTACAACAACACAAACAAAGAAAACTACTCAACAAATTCAAACTTCTCAGTCCACTCAAGTGCAACATCACCCCTAACCATCCCTAACTTATTGAAAAGTTCATAAAAAAACTCTTTCGTAAGGTATGAGGAAAGAATTTTCCTCACGAGAAGTCTCTATCATTTTCTTCAAGAAGTTGAAAATGGTAAGATGAAGATTAACACTCATGTTGTATATGAGGAATAACAAGAGATGTTTGTCACACCAAGTAAGCGTTTTCATGTCTTTCTCTCTTGGGCGGAGATTTGACAATAGAAGTTGAAATCAAAAATTTGCATAAGAGCATAAAGAAGTATGACTAGAGAGATTAGTATCCTTGGCATAAATTCGATAAAGGAGGTTTGCGTAGACACAACTACCAAACTCTTCACAGTTGATTGTCAAAGCAATAAGTGATGGAGTAATGAAAAAAAGATCGTCATTGACATATGACTAGATGATTTCTTTATCACCACCTGGCAGAATGGACGCATTTATTCAAAACTCTTTAAAAAGATTAGTGTATATGGGGCCATGTAGAATGTTAAAGTAACCACTAAACTTTTGTTTGGTAATAAGTTCCCTCAATATTTTTCTAAACCTTCGAAATTATTGAAGTTAACATACTTTTCTTTGATAACAAACAACATATTTGCATCCATTTTTGATAAGTTCGTAACAAGGAAAGAGAGAGTTGGTAATGAGAAGTTGAAAATAGGAAAAGACTTTGAATCAATGAGTTGGTAATTATACGTTTAAATAGCTGAAAAGACTCATTGATAATCTAAAAGAGATGTTACAAATTTAAAATAAGATGATCATTGTTATTCTAGTGATAATCTAAAAGAGACGTTTCCAATGCATGAGTGTCGCATGTTGTTCTAAATTCTCTGATAATTGTATTTTTTTAATTGTAAATTAATGTTCTAACCTGTCAGTTTTCTTACAAAACTGAGGTAAGCTTTAGCGTTAAAATATAGCGTTAAAATTTGAACCTCTATTTAATTGTATTTTTTATTTTTAAGTTTAAATGTTATAACACGCCGGATTTCCTAAAAAAACCGTCGTAAAATTCAGTGTTAAAATTGGTACATATAACAAATCCTTAATCAAATTCTCGTCATTTATTTCATGACTATCAACACTCAAGACATTATCATTAGTGATCCGCGTGAAACATAAAAAACCTCCAATATAAAAGCACATTGAATATCAAGACTTGTGCCTATCAAGCATTGTAACATCACGAAGAGTTTTAGGTTTGCAAGAATGTTTGTCATGAAGAGTTCTCCTTGATGGATTGCAAGAGCAGAAAATTATTCGGGTTTAAGGTTTGTGTTCTTAAATATTTATTCGAGCAAAAGATTTTTTTATTTATCTAACCTTTTTTTGTGTCTAACCATTTTTTTTTGTTCATATCAGAAATAAATGGGTGCAAAAGCGATTGAAGATCTCATTTCACACATCATTCAATCTACCATTTTATTATATGATTTACAAATCTAAAATCTAGGTGTTCAATATAACGTTTAAAGATCTTCTTACACGCAACATTAGATCTACCCTAAAATTATATAATTTGTAGATCTGAAATCTAGATCTATCCTAAAATTATATGATTTGAAGATCTGAAATCTGAAGATCTATCCTTAATTTTCTCCTCTTGAGTACTAATGTGAAATGAATGTTGGTTGATGTTTGGTCACTTATTGCCATGTTTTTTTATATAACAAAAAATTCTAACAAAGTTTGGTCACTAATTGCCTGTTTTTTTATATCACAAAAAATTCTAACAAATTGTTCTTCCCTTTTTAAATATTGTTCTAACATTTTTGCAGTATTTTGTATCTTGTGTACCAAGTTGTTGGTAACAAGACTGTTAGATAGAAAGTAGGGTGTTAGATACCGAGTTCTTTCTCTTTATGTTTGCAACATCATTAAGTGAGGTGTCTTTGCGATTAAAATATTTATTTTGATTAATTATCCTATTATTATGATGCCTCCGATATTTGTAAGATAAAGCCATCAAAATTCCGTGTTGGTGTGTTTGTGGTAGTATCAATACGTATTTGGACCAAACTCAAAATAAAACTGTATCTATTATCAATCTATTAAAAGTAAAGTATCTGGAAATTTCAAGTCTAACCTTTTGATTAAATGTTATAACTTTTCTTATTTCAAGGATATAATAGACTAATCAACACTATGCTGTTACCATATTCATTTGGCATTTAATTTTGCTGACATGTCAATCTATCATAATTTTACACTATTTTTTATTTATTTGATTTATTAGTTTATTTTATTTATATTTGAATTTTATTTATATTTGAATTCCAATTCCAATATTTCATTCACGGTTAATTTATTTATATTTGAATTCCAATGTTTTTTGACAGAATTTGAATTCTAATATTTGACTCACGGTTAATGAGGAAGGAATTGGAATGACCAAATTAGATCTATTATAATTAAATGGAATATTATTCATTGCATGATTTATCCACTATTTATCATTACACTACAAGATTAAATGTATATTATTGGAATTAGAATGAATTATTTTGATATTGCAAGATATCACAACTTCCCATGCATTCTAAACCCTATATATAGCCATTCTAAACCCTATATATTGCCATTCTAAACTCTTACTCTTTCACTCCTCAATCTTCTTTCTTCATTCTCCATTATTTTCAAAAGGTTACGTATTATTTTTCAATTCTTCTTCATTCCCATATTTTGATTCTCTGTGTCCATTTTAATACAAATTTTGTAAAAATGTATGGTGTGCCAGATTTATTTTTGTATTAAACTTTGTATGCCCGTTTGTTAGGCAATGACACAGAATGATAAAAATTTGGTATTATTGAATATTTATCCGAAAGTCAATTTCTAATTGATTTATGATGGTATTATTTTGATCTTCAAATATCAAAAAATATGTTTTATTTTGATCTTCAGATATCAAAAAATATGTTTTATTTTGACTTATTAGAATATTTGTTTTCTGTATTATTTATCTGATTATTATCTAATTCATGCAACAAAAAAAACATATATCATAATTTGCTTAATTAAATATGATTTTAACTAAAAGATAAAATCAAAAGAAATTTTGAAAATAAAAAGCCAATATCATTCTACTTTATTTAAATATGTTGTGGATTAATTGTCATTATAAAATTATTTTACACTTATTTTTTTCTCTATTTATAAAAAAACTTAAATAATCATTTTTTTCTTTCCATTGGTAAAAAAACTTAAATATTACAATAATATATAATAATACAAAGAGCAATATATGAAAGATTTGAAAAACGTTTAAAAAAACTATATATATTGCTCCATCGCAAAAAAAAAATTCTTATTTATAAATAAAACAATTCTATAAGATAACTATTAACTTTTTTTTCAGAATATAAATATCTATTTGAAAGTATATGCACATTAATAAATATATGGTAAAATACAAAGACGAAATTATATATATATATTTTCTATTTACAATATATTCAATTGAATCTATCCTATACACCATGTACTCATTAATGGTCACTAAACAATATAACTATAAATATCTTAAAAATCATATAAATTATGATTTATGATTATAAGGATATTAAAAATCATATAAATTACACTTGATTTATGATTTATTCTAAAATGATCAGATAAATTTATTTTAAAATAAATATTCCAAAAACAGTAATGACTAACCATATATATATATATATATATATATATATATATATATATATATATATATATATATATATATATATATATTTCGAAAGATTTAAATCAATAAAATTTTGTCTTAAAAATAAGTTTTTATTAATAAATATTAAAAGTTATATATTTTTAAAAATATTAATTAAAAAAATATTATTTTATTATATTTCAAAATGTTATTTGTTTAAAATTTAAAGTAAGTACTATTATTGTTTAATTAACATTTTGTTACTAAATATTATTAAAAGCCATGTATTTGTATGAAATATTAATAAAAATCACATATATTTAAGAAATATCATACAACTTAACTAAGGTATCTATAAAAATCAAGATTACCCGAAAAACATATTTTGTAATTATTTAGATCCTTATTTGAAATAAAATATGTTTTGAAATTATTTAGCTTTTTATAGAAAGGATAATAAAGCAAAACAAAATCAATTGAGATTTTGTAATTTCTTTAAACTTATGAAATAACTAAACATATCACAATCTTTTCAAATTAATTTTATAATCGTAATCATGATAAAACAATGTTAAATGGTAGTCATGAAAATTTAATGATAAATGATACTCATAAAAACAGTTACAATAATTTCATAAACGGAAATAAGTTACAATAATTTTAATAAAAGAGAATAAGTTACTAATATTTTTATAAAGGAGAAGTATTAAAACAATTGTTTTTAAAATGAATAAATTAAAAATTGTTTTATAAATTGTCACATGTGTTCTAGGCACTTATAAATGGAAAAATACACCTTTTGTGCTTATTGTGAAGCAATATTTGTTTGGTATTTGGTTAAGAGCAAACGTGTTGTTAAGAAAATGTCAAAAAGTGGTATTGAAAATTTGTTAAAGATTGATCAACTAGGGTTTGATGTATCTATGAGATATCATCTCAGAACTGTTCATTTTAATATCAATTTTAAAAAAATTGCAATTGTTTTATTTAATTAAAGTTAGACGATTTATAATAAATACATATAATATTTAAAAGTTGCATATTATTATTCTATATTTGTAACTATGTGAATATTAGTTAATTGAAGAATAAATTCAAACTTTTGAAATGATAGTTTGATAGACATGTAATGTGAATCCGCATTTAGTATATGATTAATAAAAAAAATATTTTTTATTTTTTATAACCAAAATTAAGTATTATTTTTCCATATCTATTTTAATATTTACGGGTAGATGTGAACGTATCTATGAGATATAAGTTGTAAACTGTTAATTTTAATTTCCATGTTTTAAAATTTTATTTTGCAACTATTTAATATAATTGAAGTTAGAAAGTCAGTGGTACGATTTATTATAAATACAGATCAAAGCTTAAAAAGTAAATACATATTATTAGCATATATTTATTACTATGTGAATATGAACCAATTGAAAAATAAAATTCATACTTTATAAATGATAATCTTATAGACATCTAATGTGAATCAAGACAAGACCTGTGCTATTGATATATTTTTT
Source organism: Vicia sativa (assembly GCA_021764765.1). Taxonomy (NCBI): domain Eukaryota; kingdom Viridiplantae; phylum Streptophyta; class Magnoliopsida; order Fabales; family Fabaceae; genus Vicia; species Vicia sativa. Next base: position 86,432,498 of record CM038795.1, read on the forward strand.
TAAAATTGAAAATCATATCATATCTGCAAACATTTCTATATGATCTTTTACTGTTTCTGGTTTCTCTTGATTTAGTTGAATATGTGTTGACACAGATTCTGTCGAAATTTTGGGAAGAATTTCTCTAATCAAAGGTTGTTGTTGGAGCTACAATTTAGCTAATGTTAAAAGACATATAAATAAGATCTAATTTAGATATTCATTTAAAATTGAAATTTGACGAGGAGCTGTCATACATGGTAGGTTTGTAAAAATTGTAAATATAATATATAAAAGAAGGATTTAAAATGATATTTGACGGAAGTCATATATATTTTGGGTTTGCAAAAATTGAATAATATCTAAAAGTAATATTATTTGAATTGGTAAACTTATATATATATATATATAATTAAAATTAACACGGTAACATTCAGGCCAAACAAATATCCTTTTTCACAAACGAAATTTCCCCTTACAAACAAAAGAGAGAAATCTCCCTCCCAATATTTCATCTAACGCGCTAACCTAAAAATATCTCAGAAATGATTTTATTCTTGAGTTTTGTTAACTCATTCGTATTCACGGTAGATGTGAACGTATCTATGAGATACCTCTCTGCTCATTTTAATGTACATCTTTTACTATTTTTGTTGTCGCTTTATATAATTGAAGTAATAAAATGATTGTTATAAAATGGTTGTACGATTTAATATAAATACGAATAAATACTTAAAAGTTGGTAGGAAAAACATGAAAGGTGTATTTTAATTCAATATATTATTTGATTCAAAATAGATTAAATTTTTATTGAATCACATTAACTTATCTTTATCTTTCATATATATATATATATATATATATATATATATATATATATATATATATATATATATATATATATATATATATATATATAAATGAACCTTACAAGTCATAATTAAATACATGGAATATAAAATTTCGAGGGACCTGCGATAGTACGTGGATTGTATTTGCCTACCCCGTGTTTAGTCATGGTCAATTATATGTTGCAATTTCAAGAGTTAAGAGCAAAAGTGGGCTAAAATCCTAATTCATGACAAGGAGAATGTACCGTGTTCTACTACTACTAATGTTGTGTACAAGGAAGTCTTTCAAGCACTTTGATAGTTGGTAAACTTTATATCTTATACTTTACGATTCAAATTAAAAATCTATTTTGAATTAAAATATATAGTATGTACATTTTCCATGTATTTCAAGAAGTATATAATTTTTCCTATTTGTTCATGCAGACGTGATTTGTTGATAGGACTGACGTTTGCTACAAATATGGAGTTAAATGCCAACATGGTTTACATGAGACATATACTCAACTGAAAACATGGTAACATACTTAATAATTTAATAATCTATAAATGTAATGTGAATCTATCGCACGGGTTTGTTACTAGTTTTTATTATAAACATGTATCAAAATTCCGTGTTGGTGTATTTGTGGTAGTATCAATACGTATTTTAACATTCCTTTCTCAAAATAACGAGAAGCTACAACAACCTTAAAAGAAATATTTGGACCAAACTCAAAATAAAATTGTTGTTCTTTTTGTGAAAAATGAGTTAATGCTATAATAATAATTAAAAACATTATTTAGACTTTTATTAATTATGTTTTTATTATAAAAAAATTAAAAGGAAAATTAATAAAATAAAAAATATAGTTATGATTAAAAAATATTAAATAGACTTTTATTTTTTATTTTTTATGAAATTCATTAAAAAAAATTTAATAAGAAATTACAATCAAAATAAACATAATAATTACATATTTTTTAAAAAAATTCATTTGTATGAACAAAACTGAAGTACTAAAATAAAAAATTCTATTAAACATTAGAATAGAAAAAGATAACTTGAGAAGGTCCTGATAATATCACAAAATTAAGAGAAAAGAAGACAATTGATAAAATAATTATTGGTGTTGTATTTTATATTATTTGTATTAGTTTAACGTACAAAGTTTTATAATACTCTTCTATATTATAAAAAAATTATTTAATAAATTTATTAAATAATTATTATATCTTAAATCAGTTACATTAATTATTCAATAAATTAGAAAATAAAAATTTCTTCTAATATGAGACAGGGAATTAGTATCTAATTGTAAGTCTTTCTTGAATCACATGCACAAAAACCTGCTCGAGTTCATTTCCGTGTAAAACCAAGAAGACATAGTTTTCTAGAACAATCTTTACGTATTCTACCTTCAACATATGTAACCGTAATGAAAATATAGAAGGATTAATGTACTAAAATAGTAAAAAGTAAATGAATAATTTAAAAAGGTTTAAAAAATGATTCACTGTAACCTTCATTTTCATCAAGAAATAGGAAAATAAAAATAATTATAACATATACAATTTTAAAAACCTTAACGATATTTTTTCTCATTAGTGTGATTCAAATAGAATAAACTTGTATCACTTATAATTAAAAATGCCACGCTTCAATTATAGATATTTATATTAACCTATAGGAATTATAGAGTTTTAGAAAAATATGTTCTAAATTTTTAAATATGAATAAAATGTCTTTTTGAAACATGAATATGTTGTGTATTTTTTATTTATTTAATACATTTAATTAGGAGATATAAAATAGAAAACTTATCCATCATCCAAATTCGTTTTTAATTAGTGTATAACCTTTCATAGGAGAAAACGAAAAATCATAAAATAAAAATAATATAGTTAGAAATTATTAAAGTTAAATTATTAAAGTTAAATTATTATTATTATTATTATTATTATTATTATTATTATTATTTCTTTTTAATTATTGATTTTATAAATATCAATTAACATGTATTAGTTAAGCTGAAGTATTTATCAAAATAATAATAATAATTATTAGGATAGTGATTAACATGTACTAGAAAAACGAATGAAATAATGGAAAATTGGGTGACTTTGAAAAAATGGGACGAATGAGATACATTAATTAGGAGATAAAATGTCCTTGTAACAAAAGATTTAAATTTTGGCGCCTAAAGGTGTGACCTTTCGACCACTCATACATTCGGGGAGATCCGCGGGGGAGCGTCGGGGAGTGAGGTCGTGTCAGTTCAATGCCACTTGTCACTGAGATGGAACTTTTGGCGCCTAAAGGTGTGACCTTTCGTATGCCCTTGGGTTATAAAAAGGATTTTTAGGGTTTCATTTGTGCATTCTTCCCTGATTTTCCAGCAAAAAAGCTCTCGAACGCAGAATCTTCCACAGCTTTCTATCTCAAATTTCTCGACATGTCTTCGACTCCAAAAGCAGGTAACATCCTTAATTCTTTGATAGTCTCCTTTCAATCCGTGTTTTAGGATGAATTTAGGATGAATTTAGAGTTTATCTTGTATGAATGTCGCGGGGAGGAGATTGAGTGTCGCGGGGAATTTCTTGCATTTTGCGAGGAGAGAGTTGAATACTGCGGGGAGATTCTTGCATATAGCGGGAAGAGAGTTGAATATTGCGGGCAGAAATTAGGATGAGACGGGCATAAACTTGAATGCCACGACCGAAAAGCACGAATCTCGCGGGGAGATCGTTGCACTTTACGGGGAATTTTTTATGGTCGGTTGATGAGTATGTTGGAGGGAAGTAATCCGCGTGAGGTCCTTGTGAGAGGGAGTCGGTCGCTGCTGTCGTCAGACGTCCGGCCCCTCGCCGTGTCACTGAGTCGTGGTGGAGGGTGGATTTGATGTCCTCGAATTCACTTTTCTTCACCGCCAGTGCCGGATCGATATGTGGTGGCGACGAGGGACGAGCGGACCCCGAGTAAGGCCGGACCTCTCCCCGGTCGCTACCAACCAAGGGACTTTCGCCGACTTCCACCGACTCATCCAATGCGCTCAACGAAATCGAATATTTAGACGAAGGAATCGAGGGTTCGGGTCGTGCGCATCCCGGCCCAAGGAGGATCCTCGTCGATCTCGACGAGATTTCCCATGTATGAATTCGCATTCCGGAGGCGGGCTGATGCCCTTCATCGGGTTTCAGACGGGGTCTTCACGTCGAACCTTGCCCTTCACAACTCCATCCAAATGCCCCGCCTTCATGCGCATTTGAGATCGTGTGCCGCTACTTGACATAGGGGCCACTCTTCCCTCTTCTTCAGATCTTCATCCGCAGCGATGGTCGGGGATAATGCGCCTGGTCTCGCCAAGCCCCAAGAACTTTTCAGACTGACTCGTCGGGACTTTAAGAAACGGTTCTACGTGATAAAGCCCGTCACGAGAGAGGCTGAGAACACCCTGTTCGAGCGGACTGCCGCGATTAACGAGGACGGATAGGAGGTGGAGAGGATATGGGCGAAGTTCCCCCTTGAATGGGATAGGGGGCATTATGAGCGAGGGCCGGATTTCTACTCCGTGAAGCCCGAGAAGATGGACAAGGACGACCAACTTTCCTATGAGAGGTTGGAAAATTTTGTGAAGAGCTTTAGGCCGGCCATATGTGTCGACCGGGAGGGAAGCGTGCTCCTCGACTCCAACGGGGAAATCGAGATAGCTCGACGATACATCAATACCAAGGCTCTTCTTGACTGCGAGTCCGATGAGGACGCGTTGAGGCTGTTAGGTATTTATTTGGAAATTCATAAGGGGAGTTGCCCGTGTATTGGTGTGTGCTAACGCTTCTTGTTTGTTTTGCGATAAGATGGCGGCCATGGAGGAACGTGATGCTCAAGTCGCGAAGGGTCCCTGCGATCGCCAAGGATCGAGTCGTCGACCTTCAACGGCAGGCACGTGAGAATTCTCAGCCCGCTGTCAACACCCCTTCTCCAGCCTCATCCCCCGACCAATCGCTCAAGAGACGGAGTCGAGCGAACGAAAGGGGAGAGCGGGGACTCGGTGATCAACCGGATGCCTTCGTGCGCCCCTGCTTCGCAGGCAACTTTGAGAGGAAACCCCGTGGTCCAGTGACGAGAGGAAGATGATCTTGGGCTCGACCCGAAGGTGCGGGGAGAGGGCTTGAATGTTGATGTGTCTGCGGTCATTCGGTCGCCGAGACCTCCGACCCTAAGCGACGAGGTGGAGAATGCCCGTGCTCAAGCCTCCGAGCCGCCGAGCGGCCTCGCCTGAGCCTGGACAACACGGCGAATGGAACGAATTGCAAAGCTCCGGTCCGATACCAAGTGCGATAATCCGCGGCCGAGTTGAGGGAGATGAAGGAGAAGCACGAGCCCTTGGTTGCAGAGAAGGACCAGCTGGTGGCCGAGGTCAAGTTGTTGAGGGAGCGAATGGCTCCATCGAGGATGAGTCCGTCAAGAACAAAGGCTTTCTCGGGCGGATTTGATTGCGGTGAGGGTCCTCAAGAGGACACCGTGGAGGCGCCGACTCGGCTTTGAGCGGGCCATCCAACAGTGGTGAACCCGGAGTGGAGCTGGTGACTTCGGATCGGACCTTTCACCGCGTGGTCGACGGGAGGTCGTGGCCTCACCGAATGATTGTTGTTTGATTTGTTTGGGCTCGCGAGCTCGTTATTTCGGCCCCGCGCCTTGCTTTTAGAATTGTACGGGCATGTGCCCGCTTTTGGATGTTTGTAATTGGGTCTTGTGCCCGTGACTATTTAGCCGCCGTGGCCATTTATTTATCGCTTTATTTACCAATGTTTATACTTTTGTTAATCGTTGTGTTAGTCTGCTATGCTCGACCTTGTTATACAACCGCCGACGTTATTATCCGGTTCAAGGCTAGGTTGGGGGCTTGAGGTTTCAGCGAGGATATGGTCGCAAGCAAGAGACCACATCCTGGCGTGGACCGTCCGTCATGAGCCGACATCCCGCCAAAGGTGCAAGAGACCCGCGACCTCGATCGAGGGTTCCGATCGAACGGGTCCCTACCATCGTAGTCGAGTAGTCCTGTGTAAGCGGCTGGGGCGCAGACGAGCACCATTCTGCGACCCAAGGTCGAGCTAAATTCCGAGGAGGAGTTTAAGGCCCCAGCTAGCTCGTAGTAATCGCTTGAGCTTTGTAGCTCCAAGGTCGAGGGAGTCAGACCGCTTAGATTTTCGAGGTAATACGCCCTGCGTCTGCCTTTGCTCGGACACGATATGGCCCTTCCCAATTGGCGGGCCCCTCTCGAGATTCTTTTTGATTCCTCGGAGGACCAGCCGACCAACTCGTGCTTGATGACCTTCCGTCGGCGCAGCCGTGATTTGTTGTTTTAAACGTGCTTCCCGTAACGCTGCCGCGATCTCGCCGACTCAGATCTAGCCTCGCGCAGTGCCTCATTCGCCTCCTCCTAGGGAAATTCGTGCTCCTTGACGGCCTCCCGACTTCGACGGGTATGACCGTCTGTGACGCTAACCGGAACGGGATTCCGTGGTAGAACGGGAGTTGTTCGGTATGCCCACAGACGTCGTGAAGTTCTTCTACCCACCGCTTTGGCTTCTCCGAGTCTCCTCCCGAGTCCTCACAGCAGACTGCTCGCTCGCCTACGCTGGTCCGGGATGCTCGGCGATATGAAGTGGTGCTGTGCCCACCGCATTACGAAATTGGAAGTTCGACGGTGAATGTCCCGTTATCCGTGACGAGGGCTCGTGGAATGCCAAGCGGCAAGGACGTTTCATTTGTAAAACGAAGGATGTTAAAGGAAGTGATTTTGGCAAGTGCCTCGCCTCATCCATTTCGTGAAGTAGTCCACCGCGACTATAAGGTACTTGTTTTGGTAAGAGCCTTGTGTGAAGGGACCGAGTATATTCATGCCCCACCACCAAGGGCCACGAGGAGGTGAGCGTAGTGAGCTCTGGGTGGTGCGATGTGCATGTCGGGCGCTGGCACTTGTCGCACTTTTTACGTGTTCTTGGCGCCCTTTGCATGGTGGGCAATAATAGTAGCCGCAACGCCACGGCAAGAGACCGTCCCCTGTGTGTCAGGCGTTAATACCTTCGTGAATTTCGTGAAGAATGCCGCCACCTTGGACTCCTTGACGACTTGAGCAGGGGATGGAGAAGCCTCTCCGATACAACCTCCGCCGAGGACGACGAGGCATGCACGGCTGGTGGCGCAGCCCTCCAGCAGGCAAGTCCCCGCGTGAGATAGTGAACACGGGGTCATCCAGCACCGCATCACCGATCTCATTTACGCCGAGTGTCGTCGCGACCTCTCTATGCTCGGTTGGGCGAGTGTTTCCTATATTACGAGCTGTTCCTCCTTTCTTCTGTCATGCGAGCTGACAAGATGTCCGCCAGTGTTCTGCTCCCTGGGACGGTTTTATCTTCGCCTCGAAGCCTCGAGTTTTTCCTTTACAAGGTGGAGGTATTCGATAAGGCCGCGCTTTTAGCCCGGTAGTCTCCGAGGACTCATGCGACGAGTTGGGAATCTGTGAATATCTCGATGTCTTGAGCGCCTATGTCCCTCGCTAGTCGTAGTCCCGCGAAAAGCCTCATATTCTCGCCTCGATTGTTGGACGGGAAGGCCAGAGTTAACGAATGCTCGATTACGATGCCTTCTTCGCTGGAGGACGCCGACGCCGCCTCGCCGAACTTGAGGCTCCGCCGACGTAGGATCCATCGCGCTCGCTGGGCGCTTGCTCGTGGGCGTAATTTCGGCGAGGAAGTCGCTAGCGCCAGGCTTCAAGGCTTTCCGCCCTTCATACCGAATGTCGAATTCGTAAAGTTCGAGGACCATTCAACATCGTCCGCCATGTCCGGACGGGCGAGGAGTCGCTTTGGGTTGTTCGTGCGCACGACAACGACGGGCGAGGAAGTAGTATCGCAATCTCGCGGCAATGACGAGGGCGAGCGCGACCTTTTCGATTCGATATTCCGCCCCTGAAGGGCTTTGTTGGTTAAGTAGACGGGTTTTGCCCGTCATTGGTTTCACGATGAGTACCGCCATCGCTTCATTGGACACGGCATACAAGAGCGCTTTCCACCGTGGTCGCGAGAGAACCGACTGAGAGAGTGCTCGCTTGTGTGAGGGCTTGCTCGCATTCCTCGCTCCATTCAAGGTCGGCCCTTCCTCAATAGTTTGAAAATGGGAGTGCATGTTGGCCGATCTTGCTACGAACCGATAGCGAGGTTAGCATGCCGCTCAAGACTTGAATGGACTTGGACTCGGCAGTTCGAGAATGCCCGACATTTGCTCTGGGTTGGCTTCAACTCGCTCAGTAAGATAGAAACCGAGAACTTGCCTTGACCGAACGCACTTCTCCGGTCAAGCGCATTCGCTTCCGGCTTGGTCAAGACTTCGTTAGCCGTGATGCGTGATCATCCTCGGCTTGGGATTTCACGATCATGTCGCCCATGTACACCTCGAGCATGTCACCGATCTCATTTCGACACACCTTGTTCATCATTCGTTGGTAGGTCGCCCGCGCTCTTCAATCAAGGGCATTACGCTGTAGTAATAGTTCCCGACTCCATGAAGGCCGCAGTCCCCGCCGGCCATGTCCATGGGGATCCGATTGTATCCCGAGTAAGCATCTAAAAGAAAGTAATTTATAGCCGCCGAGTGTCACCGCCCATCGATGTTAGGTAAAGGAAAGCATCTTTGGGACATGCCCGATCGAGATCGCAGTAGTCAACGCATACGCCACTTTTCATTAGATTTTTAACAAGCATAACGCTTGACAACCAAGTCAATACTTGGCCTGGAATAAAGTTTGCCTCAGGAGGTCTTTTACATTTTTCGGCAGCCCACCGCCTTGGAGATCGCCACGTTGTACTATGGCCCAGCGGCCGGATCTATGGCGAGTCGATGGCGCGCACTCGTGGTCGAGTCCGCATTTCACGCCCATGCGAAGAGATCGCATTTTCCGGGCAAGCTCGCTGCTTCTTTGCCGTCGGGAGGTCGGCGCCGATCTTGACGCACCGGGATCTTCTCCGAGGGGACGAGCCGAACTCGCCGCCGAATTGGTTGAGTGGATCCGCCCTCGCCGCCTGCCGACTTCGTCCGCTGTGAATCGTGTCGAGGTCCACCGGCCGACGCTGGGGCTCGATCCTCTCGCGTTTTGGGAGCTCGACGGGCGTTGTCCGCCCTTTTCTTGCCGGCGGCCGCTGGGTCACCAAGGTCCGTCCTCCGCCGCGGCCAGGGCACCTCCTCACAGCCTTTGATGTCGCCGCAGATGGTAGCGACGCCCCTTTGGTGTAGAACTGAGCTGACGGTGAAGGTACCGCGTGAGTTCGCCATTGCACCGCCTAAGATGGCGCTAAAGCGAGTGGCCGATCACCGTGAAGCGGATTTGACTGTCATAGCGATGTCCTCGCCAAGGTGACGAGGAGCTCGACGCACTTCAAGGCTCCGGACGTGAGCCGTTGAAGGTCGGATCCCACGTATGGCGAAGGTGAGACTCCGAAATGAGTGTTCGAACAGTGAGTGTACATGACGTCAACCGAAATGCCCTTGTCGACTGTGATTCTCGTGGACTTCGTTGGCCATTCTTTCCTTGATGAGGAAGGGATATGGGAGTTTGGTGCTCCTCCGAAGCTCCTCCAAGTAGAAAGTGATCGCCTGACTTGCCGCGAACTGCTCGAGCGAGACTCGCTGATCGGGGCCTTGTCGATCACCGTCGAACTTTCTTGGCCGAGTTAATGGATAACCGCCCCTCACGAGATGACCATGGCCGAGGGAATTCTCCCACGGGCCGGTGAACATAGGCTCGAAAGTCCTCGGCCTAGTTACCGAGTATGTTATCCGGTAGGGCTGAGTCCCTCGGTCGGTCCTCGCCCCGGCATCTTTGGTATCTCTGCACTTTTGAGCCTTCAGCTTCTTGTATTGTCCGAGTCTCCCACCTTGATTAGTGTCTCGATTCCGCCCTCGAGGTGGACGCATCTTCACCAAGTGGCAGAATCGTGATACCGACAATATTTTGTCATGTCGGCGCCGCTTCGCAGGAGTGTTTCGGCGCCGACCCTCCGCCCCCGAACTCGTGAGAGCATTCCGCTAGATTTGCGCTGGAAGCGGCGGTGTGTAATCGGTGAAACGTCTGCCGGGCTCACGCCGCGGATTCCCGGCTTATCCTCACGCTGCTTTACATCCGGACGACGACGAACTCGCCCGGTCGCTTGTTATCCCGGTGTCCGTGGCGTTCCCAAACCTCGACTCGAGTCTCGCGCGGTTGGTCGCTTTCCTCAGATGTGATATAGGCCCGAGCCTTGTCGAGGAGAGCATCAAGGTGGCGGGGTTCGATGCCAACGGCCTTCCCGAATTGCATCGGGAGAGCCCTTTCCAAAGAAGTATCGCTTCATCTCGTCGCCGCAGGAACTTGTATAGCTTCCCGCAAGCGATCAATGTATTCTGAGGGTTTCATCGCTCAATGATGGCCTCGAGGAGGCCTCGCCTGGATGCCCGCGGAGGTCGTGAATGTGCTCGTGAACCGAGCCTCGAGTTCTCCAAGAGTGTATGGACCCCGGTAAACTTTTATACCACCCATTGCTTTTCTCCGAGAGTGGGAATAGCCGATTTGATCGGTCCCCAACGCTGAGGTATTGAGAATAGCCTCGAAACCGCCGATGTGGTCGATGGGATCGCCGACCCCATCATAATCGGCGAGCCGAGGCGCTTCTCCATTCCCGAGAAATCGGGGCATTCATGATGCTATGACAAAGGACGTGGTCGCCCTCGCCGCCGATGGGGAGAGCGAGCGGGAGCGACGCTGATCTGGGGCGGTATGCCCGCTCTTGGTCCTTCTAGACTCGCTGACTCTTCGCTCACGCCGGGAGGCGATCGGGTCGCTCTCGTTCCTCGGTTTTGTCATTCGTCGGGTCCCTTCTCGAGCGCGGTCGGGCCGTGATCCATCTCTCTTGTTCCTCCGCTGGGAGTTTGAGAGCGATGTCGCCGAGGTGATGGCGACCATGAGTCCGTCGCCGACGCCTCCGCGGTGATCGCGGGAGGCTTCGAGAACATGAAGGCGTTTCCGGTGAAGAGCGGAGAGGTGGTGTTGATGGTCGCAAGAGGGTTGGGATCGTGGATCAAAGACGGAGGTGGCAAGACTTCTTGAAAGACCGCGGGTCGCTTGTCCGACCCGATGCGATTCACCGCGCTTCTCCTCGAGGATCCAAGAAGGAGGCGGTTGCCCATCGCGAGGATCTCCGCCGGAAAGATGGTGTCGCTTTTGCTCGCCACATCGCCGCGGGGACTTTGCACGCTGGTTGCATGATCGGCCATGACAAACCGAGTTTTGGTTTGCTTTGGTCAATCGAATGAAAGGAGACGGGAAGCAAGATTCCCACAGACGCGCCACCGATCGCACTCGACTGTATGTGTCTTGGCCCAACTGCAATGGTGGCCCAAAGTGAAAGAGAAAAGGGGCACCGCAAGACACCGATGCCAAAGTAAGAAGAGAGCAAGCAAGTGAGAGAAGAGAGTAAAGGAACGAGATACCGACCCTCTCAAGTGAGAGGGTATTTATAGCCCCCACCGCCAAGATCCGATTACGTAAGTCCAAGCCCACTAGCGGATTGCTAGGCTTTGTGGGGCCAAGACGCGGCCTCCTCCCTAGATTGTCGCCCGGAAATCCGGTTTGTTGCGGTTCCGAAGACTTGACGGTTAAGGAAACCTAGTCATGTGGTCCGATAATATCGAGGGGCACGTGGCAGTCAAGGACAACTGGGATCCGTTGGGCCGGCCACGTGCCCCCGCGTGACATTCCTCACCGCTTCCAAGGGCAATTGTCTGGCTCGCTGGCCGCCACGTGCCCCGCGGACATTCCCAACTGCTTTCCAAGGGCAATTGGGCTCGATCTATCGGGCCTGTAGGAGGGCTACCCAATATATATATATATATATATATTGCTTATACGTGGTGTTTCAATTATTATTTCAACTTTGTGTTCCCAATAATTTTTGTTGTTGATTCTCCGCATAAAATTGAATATGACCGTTAAAAAGAGTGCACTGCAATATCATTATATGCAATTTTTAATTAGCAGGAATATCATTCTTTTTAAAAACTAAAGTTGCACAGCATGACATGCTAGGCTAGTTTTTAATGATCTTCATTAAATATAATGCACAACAATACCATATACTAAAGGGAATTTTTTTAAATGTATTTTATATTTGAAAAAAACTCTGAAAATTTGAAATATTCTTCAGAGATGCATCTTTGAATGTACCACAAATCAAGATGTTTCAGAGATATATTTTTGAAACAAATTTGTTTGTATTTGAACGCTATATTTAGACATGCAGTGATATTTTCAGAGATGCATCTCCATGTGCGATATTCTAAATAACCTCCATGAACTGAATTATCTGGTCCCCGTTTGTGTTCTCATCTCAGCCGTATCCACTTGTAACTGCTCCGTGGCAATGTCAGGAAATCAATTTTGCAGTATTGTGATTCTGAATAACAAGCCAAGGTTGCAATGAGTCTCATGGTTAAAATATATGTGATGCATGGTAATGCATTGATGATAAGTAAGATGAACTTTATGTGATGATTTATGTAATGGTATGCAACAACATGGGTTCAAAGTTCACTACATCCTGGATAAAAACTGTACAGTCCTCAAGTGTAACATGATCAAAGATACGGTGTCACGAGCATGAAGTCAAAGTACTATCCACAAGGTATGCACTAATGATCCACTCACCTGTAGATCAAGGTTCTAAGAAATCCCAGAGTCTACGCTCTTCCTTTGGATATTTCCAACGCCCAAATTTACTCGATAATTAGTAATATTCGCAGGAAAAACTTGTCTGAATGCAGTATCGTGTAACAACTATACCATAATTGACTCCTGAATAGTCTCTACGCTACATCTAAAAGACCAAGATAGGTTAAGGGTTCTACATCTCCCAGCTTCCCGGGCTCCCAGGTCGAAAGTAGTAATGTTTTCACAACTTGTTTGTTCAACAAATACTACCCCAAAAGGGCCTCCACTGAGTGAGGTTTTCAAATAAACTTACTAGGGACTTTCTCTACATAAGTTGAAGTGATTATACCATACATTTTATCTCAAGTTTGCCCCAAGTGCGGGTATAAGACTTACCAAAAGAACTCACCCATCCCAACATCACAATAGATACAACATATCCAGAACATATGAATAGCAAAAGGAAAACGCAATATAAACAAAAGAAAGTAATAAAGAAATAAAGAAAATAAAGTACATAATAAACACGGAAAGAATCAATCAAGCAAAACTAGACTTGATTCACATAGGGATCCCCAACAATGTCGTCAGTTGAAGTAATTGGCAAAAAATGCAGAGCCTCCACCGAATAAGGAAGGGAAAATATCGAGAAAATCTCAAAAGTAAAGATAATATGGTCCCGCAACCAAGAGAGAGGGTACGAAAGTCGATTATGCGAAGGAAAGATATTTGCACCCTTCACACCTGTTGTACTCAACATGATCCATTTCAATTATTTATTTCTAAAGGTGTGTTTATCTAAACTATACTTGCTAAGGGAAATGCATGAATGAGTTAAAAAGAAAAATAAAGAGTTTTTTTTTATTAAGTTCGTGAGGGTCTCACAACTTTGTTTCTATGTTCCCAAGAGGAGTTAAAACTCCGTAGTTTTTCTTAAAAATGTTGGTTTGTTGGTATTTTTTAGTGGACAATATTAATGTTCGCATTCTAACAATAGGCATGGCGTCTATTGCGGTAGAATGTAAATAACAAGTCCTTTTGAAAATGTTAAAGAGAAAATCCAAGTGGCAATTTTTTTTTGATTTGGTTTGTGTTTTTGTTAGGAGAAATATCTTAAGTGTTTCCTTTAAGTAAGGTATACTTAGTCTTTCCTTCTTTAATTTTTTGAAAATATTTCAAATTATTATGTGTTTTTGGGTTTTGATAAATAAAGAAGTTTTAGTCTTAAAGAGATGCAAAAGAAAAATTTAAGGGGACTCACTCCTAATATTGCCATGCAAAAATAAACTTAAAGTTGAGTTTTTTGAAAGGAAAAAAGTCTAACTTAAATAATGTTGTCATGCATGGTTTAATCCTAAAGTCTATATCTCGATTCAATTTAATCAAGTCATAGACTTTTGATTAAATTGATTCAAAATCTCCTAAGAGAGCATGTGAGAATCAACCAAAACAATCAAGCAACAATAAAAGAAAATGAAATTTAATATTTTTTTTTACAATTTTCAAGTGAAGAAATATTAAAATAAAGATAATATTCTATCATTATGATTAAAAGAATACCAATATCAAAAGGGAGTCAAAACCTATTCAAATATTTTTTTAGCATTCCCTTTATCATGTAAAGAAAATTTCTAATTAAGACTAAACACACATTTTTAAATATAAAAAAAATTTAAATTTATATAAAAAAGAAAATGTAAAAGTCTTTTTTTATTTATTTAATAAAATTAGTAATCAAAATGCTTAAAAACTATAATAACAAAAACAGAGACATGGGCTTCAAAGAGGGTGGAATCCGGATTGCATAGCCTAAAAGACATGACAAAAACACCAAAAGAACACAGGAAAATGGAATCGATCGGGTACACCTACCAGGATCCCCATTCATACGTCTTCATTCATGGTCTTGCATGATAGAAACAATAGCAACTATAAACTTTGTTACTCAATCGAAACTCTCTCCCCGTTCATGGCTTCAATTGTCACCACCAAATCCTCCATCAATTCGAATTTCCCAAAACTAAAAACAACAAACCTAAATCTAAACCCATACTAAAGTAGATCGTATCTGAAGCATTAAGAAAAAAGGAAATGATGAAGGAGCACGAATTACGTACGAAGTAGAGACTTGCCTCGGAATTTGTCAAACTAAAGATGGTGGCGACGAATATAGCAGAGAAACCTAGATATAATCTTCAAATAATGATTTTTTCTCCTGCTTTCCTTGTATCCGACGTGGATTTCTCTTCTTCTACACTTTTAGTTCTCTGTTTTTGCATTCTTTGTGTTGCACATCTAAGTTAAGGATTAAATACGTTGTGATTGATGTTTTTAATCCATGGGATGTTATTATTGTGGCTGAAGTGAAAATGAAAGGTGTTGAAATAATTTTCGGTTCTGGTTTTTACAGGGAGTTGGGAGAATATTGTGAGAAGTCTTCTGTGAAATTTTGGTCAGTTAGTTGGTTGTTGTATTGGTTGTGTTAGATGTTACAAGGAGGTTGTTGTTGAAGTTTGGAGAGTTGTATTGGGTTGGAAGAATTATGTGAGTTACATGGGTTAAGTGACGAGGAGGTCTGAGTATGATGGTCATGGAGAATTGTTGAAAGTTAGTATTTGAGGGTGATTATGGTTTTGAGTATGCAGGGAATGCAGTTTAGCATAAGTGAGTATGAATTTTTGTGAGTAGTGTTTTATGTAAGTTTGCCGATTGAATTTGGTAGAGTGTTTTTTTAAGTGTTGTTGTGATTTTGAGAGGTGAGGTTTGGTATGGGTGAGGGTGATTATAGGATTTGAAGTAAAGGAAACATATTATGGAGTTTGAGAGAGTTTGTAGTGTGATTTTCATGAAGTTTTTAGCAAGGATTATGAATGAGAATGAGGTAAGTTAATATAGATGGAAATGGTGAGTTTTGGGGGAATTTTGAATGTGAAAATTGATTTTAGGGTAACTATTTTATTGCTTTTGGGTGCAAGTTTTTATGCTACCATTTTTATGCAAATTTTGTTGTTTACAGGTCTGGTGTAGGACTGTTATGACAGGTTGTAGCAGGGTGAGACAATAGCTAGTGCGGGGCTGATTTTGGAGACTTATGCCAGATAGCGACTTGGCATTTTGGCTAGGTTTGAGAGTGGCAAGGCTTAGATTGATTTGAATAGATTTTGGAGTTATTGGAAGCATGGTCTTAGGGACTATTTTTGTGCAGATTTTGCAGATTTGGACAACAATATTTCTTTTGGTTTTGGGGAACGTGGATAAGGTTTTTGAACAGCAGAGTTGTGTTTAGCATGAGTTGTTTTGTGCACATTTTGAAGAGGTAATCAAAGGATGAAGATAAAGCTTAGCCTTAAGGTTTTTTATTTTTCAATACTTATGTAATTTATAGCTTTGTAAATTATTGGTGTTATACTCCAATTTTTGTCCCTAAGATCTTTCCTCATATCATCACAATGCATCAAAATCACAAATATGATTTAGTTCTCATGGTCATCTTATTCTTAAGAGTGCTCTTAGGGGATCACCAAACACTTGGTTTGTGTATATTTTTTTGATTGACTAACCATAATGCATGTGAGCTATTTGATTTGTGTTATAGGTTATTGGTGCAAATATTGCTCTTCACAAAGTTCAAAGAATGCAAGTTGATTCAAGAGTGTTAACCTAATTTGGCCAAGTTCATAAGAATTTGATCACAAGTGCATAGTTGCTTCAATTCTCAATATTTTGGATTGTTTTTTTCTTGATATGGTTTATTACCATCATTTACAATAATTTCTCTCCATGTGATAAGAATCCACACATAAGAAATATTTTCAAAATTGAAAGAGTTCTGAAATTCTGGTGCCAACAACAGACTCAGATGTCATATAAAGATGTCTTGACATCCGATCTGACATAAAAAATAGATAAGGTAGAGCTAACAATTAACAGTGCGGGAAATAAAAGAACACACAGAATTGTTCACCCAGTTCGGTTCAACCAACCTACATCTGGGGGCATACCAAGTCAAGAATGAAGTCCCTTATCAATAGTACTAATTCAGAGTTAAACCTCCCTGTTTACACCCTTCACTTAATCCATACCCAATGTCCCTTTTACCTAAGATACCTCACTTAGATATGGAATATCCCCATTCCACTTCCAATCACCACAGTTATGTCTAGCAGTCACTATCTCATCCACTACATCAACAACTTGAAACATATCAACTAAAACAGTTTGGAGAACATCACTCTAAACACAAAACAGCCAAACTTATGACTCAAACAAACTTGGAATTGCTTCACAGCTTCTTCCAAGGACACAACTACACTCATTGCTTCACAACTTCTGAGTGAGTAAAATAAACCTCCTGCCTACAGGATTCGAGGCACAGATCAGTGACCATCCCACAATTCGGGTGGTTCACTTAAATGGCTAACCCTAAAGACTACATCTTTCTAAAACCGGCTAGCTTACTAAAACTAGGTTACAACTGCTTATTTATAACCTATTAACCAACTGGACTTGGGCCTTCAAATAACAACTTGAAGCTGTAACAAACTTCTGCAATAATAAATAAATACGCAGATAACTTCCGCTACAAACAAGGTCCTTGATGATTTTTCTCCTTAGCTCTTGGAACTCCACATATGCCTTCATAATCACGCCACATAGGATGCATAATATTCTCATAATATTCTGCACTAATTAAAACAGATATGTAACAAACTTAACAGTTTTTGTAGCGTGATGTCCTGATGTCTAATGTCTCGACATCGCATTTGACATGTTGTTCTAGTTATTGAAAGTCTTCAACACGACATGTTAAGGCATTCTATATAGGATTACAAGTTAGAAATCCTACTATACAATACATTGTTACTGCTTATTATTTGTTTTATTAAAATTAAGCCAATCCTCAAAAAACAAGGAACTTACAATCTCCTCCTTTGGCAAATTTTAGCTAAAGCAAATAAATACAATTACAAGCAGTTACATCAAAACAACAACAACAATTTACAATTAACAATTGAAAATTAAAATAATCTTCAGCTTCTCATTCTTTTGTTTTTTGCCCACGAGCAAACTCTTCATCAGTAGTTCAATCAAGAAGATGATGTCTCAACATCTAGTCTGACTTCTCCTCATGTTTTTGAATTTCTCCATTGAACCAGTTCATGGTAAAAGGCGGTAAAGTCTTGGTGCACATGAGGAAGAAGATAACTTATACTCCCCCTTAAGATAGAAACCAATTCTTGTCACTGGGGGTGGTAAAATAGGGTCATGGGAGATAAACTACCTCGTAAGAGATAACTTGAAATTCTCCCAGAAAACTCAGAACACAAGTCATAATTGTGTTCACAACTCAGATCATAAGTCACAAGTAATTCAACATGGTTTGTTTTGTGACGACTTGATTTGTGACTTAGACATCTTTTTGCTCTCTCTTGCTTCTCTTTCTCCTGTTTTATTTTCTGTGTGACATTATTTCTCTCCTCCTTTTTAGCTAGAATTTGACAATGAAGACTCTCACTAAACTAGATCCAGGCGCAGTTCACCCAAACATTAACAAAACTAATGATGGTGAAAATATGAATGATCACTTGTGGTTAGAGAATAGCTGAGATCTCTTATAAATAGGGCAATAGTTTCTTAGTAATTAACGACAGATTAATTGCTGGTCAAGGTGCGTTAATTTAGGCTGAAAATCTGTCAATTACTTGCCGTCCACCGCCCAGGCTATCTTTGAATTCCTTTAATAGCCCTTGAATGTTTCTTTTGAGACATAACATGTCCAATGCATGTCTCGTTCAGTTTATTTAACATGTCCATGTAGAGACGTGTTCTATATAATGTCCTGACATTTAGTCATACATTGTCTGCTCTCTTTATGTGACTCATTTTATCAGATTAGGAACTTTTTACCATAAGTCACTCTTTACTTCTACTCTTCATATTGACATAACTCCTTTTAAGTGGCCTTGAGATATAATCTGAATTCATCAACTTTTTCAGATTATACTTCTTCTTCAGATAACATCACTTAAGATATTCATACAGAGTCCATTTGCTTTGACTCTAAGATAACAGTAACACTGCTTCTTCAAGACTTTGTGCCACTTCAGCACATAGCAGTATACACTCCCCTTTAGAAGCTTTCCATATTATTATCACTCAGTTATAAGGACATCTTTGATGTTGGTCCTTATTGAAGCATTATTTATTTGGAATTTGCCACAGTTTCCAAATTAGGAATCCTTAGTTTACTTGCTACACAAGATTCAGATTTCCATACTCTGTAACTTGTAATAGAAGAAACCTCATAGTTAACCATGCGTGTAACCATAGATACGTCTTCAAAAGATAGGTCTGAGCCTTATCTGTCTTCTTCAGTCTCTGGTGTCTTCAACAATTGTGATGTTACATTTTCATGTAGAACATTCTCTTCATCACATACTTCATCTCTTCAGATTTCCACACACAAATATCCAGCTCCCATCAAGATATTTATCTGCATCTGTATGCATCAACTCTTCAAATAATCACCAGATAATGTTGCCACACGTCCTAAACTTGTGAAGGTTAAAATGAACTTTAATAATGATATTTAGTTCACAACATACCATGAATCCTTCAGACAAATACTCAGCTCCCGACAGAGTATATGTGGTTTGGAATTCAGGATTCATACTAATAAGTACTAAGTCTTCCGTCAAAGTACCTACCAGTTAGTCAGTTAGAATTATCTACTCACACTAGATTATCTGTACTGATTACTTCTTCATAGTTATACTTATTTCCTGGCATCAATACAACTTTCAAAACTGAAGACATTAAGATGATGTTACAACATCTGATACGACATCATCCATTATGGTTTTGGGGGTAACATCCATAATATCTCATCCATAACACTTGGGGGGAACATAGAAAGCACAATAAACACCACATTTAAAGCTAAACAATCAACATAACCAAGGGATAATATGAGCCACATCTCAATAAGATTTTCTTCAGACTTCATTCTAAATTTGAGATGATGGATGCCATAGTCTGTACCTACATAGGAGATTCCCTCAACTAGGTTTCTGGAGCAGACTCACTTATGACATGACACAGAAATATGCAGATTCTTCAAAACAATTGGATTCCCTTGATTCTTCTAGACAATGCTCTTCCAATATACTATATAGGGTAGTCAAACACTCAGGACCATAATTCATTGTGTTGGATCACAGTATTCAGCTCCAAACAAAATCAGTTCTATGGTCATGAATAAAATTCCACATATTTGGTTCCTTTGATCAGAAGAATATTCCAGATATAAGCTCATCTTGATATCACATAAAGACATTTTAGAGAATACCTTTATGTGTCATATTTCTTGCATTGAGCTCAACTTCCTTACTCCCATAAGCTTAGGTTAAAAGTAAACTGACATCTGGAGTAGAAAGCTTTCTTGATCGTGTCCTGATCAATTAATACAAAGCATATGTCTCTTCTTCCAGATCAGGAGTAGGTTCCAAACATATGTACTCACACTATATTTGTTTAGCACCCAAAAACATTTGTTCTTCAACTGGTAGCTGCATATCGGTAGAAATAATGTTCTAACATCCTATAGAGCATTAGTTCCATCTCCTTGGAACACATCATGCTTGATAATCTTCAAGGTCTTCAAACAACTTGCAGATGTATATGAGAGTCTTTGATCAATTGATACTCATTAACTCTATTAATAAATGCTTGATTGAGTGGACTTGAGAAGGACTCAAGTATCTTTGACACTTTTAATAAAGTTGTAAAATTTGCTAAATAGTCTGTTGAATAAAAATACCCCTAGGATCCTTCTTGCACTTTGAGGGTTGCATCAGAGGCTATGTAGCAGAATATAGCCATACTTCAACAGAATTTACATAATGCTTACTCCATAATTCAAATATAAGCATGACATCTAAGGATTGAAAATAAATCAACCCTACAATACACTTTCTTCTTCACCAAGCAATAGACTAGACCTAACCAATATCCTGGCCATATGGAACCACATAAGCACAAGAGTTACCTTATCTATGTCTTCACTCCTGCATGAAGGTTTTGACAATTTTCTTCTCCATGCTAAATATAGGCTGAACAATTCAATACAAATTCTTCACTCCCGCATGAAGTCTTTGAATTTAACTCTCTTGTTCCAGCTTCATTATCTTCTTTCTTCAAGAAGGTACAACAGTTCTGGTCAGGTTGGTCTAATCCTCCACAAATAGGTCCATCCTCCACTTTAAGGGACCATACAATATGAACACTCCTTGTTCAAACAATCATCTACCTTGTACACTATAACAACCTTCTAAAATACCCCGCGATTATATAATAAATTCAGAGTTTAACATGTACAAAAAGGGCATCACAATTTATTAAAAATAAAATTCCATATAATGTCATGCTTTATTGAAGAACATAACTCAATTAATCATGAAAGTAACACGTTCTACACAACAGAATTATTCTCAAAATTTGGATAATTCAAACCAAATAAACATCATAAGGTCGACACCTTAGTTCACCAAAACAATCATCCAAACAAACTTCAAAACAACATAGAGTTTACTAATGACTCTAAATAAGCGTTCCCCAATATTACAAATCAGAGCATGACACTGACACCGTGACACGCGATAAATAAAAGCATATCTCTACGAGCCATCCTCACCAACTCCTAAGCCGCTAAAGCTTCAATCTGAAATCATCAAAGTAAGGATGAGACTTCATCATAATTAAAGTACATTATAAATTCATCAAAATAACATAATTTCACAAGTTATTAGTCCACCCTATCCAGCATAATCATATTTATTTCACAATCCAAGTCATAACATACATCATACACAACAACAATATTATAACACTGGAAATCATCCTATCATGTTATAATCCATACAAAATGTGATGCAAGACTCTATGCATGTGGTACCGACAGTGAACTAAATTCACATACTGTTCCATTCCAACTCGGACACAGCATTAACATCTATTCCATTCCAACTCGGACATAGATAAAACTTCACCGCCCATTCCAACTCGGCAACGGATATTGGCCACCAATGGGAATTAGCTACCACCAATGTATATGCATGCACATCAACATCATGCAACATTCAACAATAACACATGATATCAACAACAATCATGGATATATACAACATCAACAACAACACATGATATCAACAACTATCATGAACAAATCACCAAAAATATAGCATGCAAGCATTTACTCATCAACCAGTAATGCCACTAATAATACATACACGCAAGCATCAATATGCATCCAATTCATTAGTACAACAACATACTAGTTTTCTCCACCAAGTACACTAAGTACAATTATCCACAATTCGGAAAACCAACACTTTTCAAAATAAAACTGATTAATTATTATTTTCTTCACTTCATAAAGTAGATTATTTAATTTAGAGAATAATGTCCAAAACGGCGATTAAAACGGACTTACGGTTTGAAAGATATGATTTTTCAAAGTTTGGTATTTTTCAAAATGTTACGATGATAACCGGTTCCTCCTGGGGAGAACCCAGTTCCCACACTCTCAGTGAAAACATGCTCCTGGATTTTGTACTGGGAACCTGGTTTCTCCCACCAGGAAATCGGTTCCTAAGACTCATGGAAAATCATCCCTCTGGAAATTATACTGGAAAATCGGTTCCTCCCACCAGGGAACCGGTTCCCACAATACAAAATTTTCCCTCTGCTGGAAAATATACCAGGAACTCGGTTCCTCCCACCTGGGAACCGATTCCTGCGACCTACAGTGATTGATCAGTTGTGAGAATCTTCTGTAGAGTTTTCTTATGCTTGCATGGCTTTGAAGAAGCAACATACTTTCTCTGTTAGGTACTGCTTGAATCTCAATTTTATTTCCTAGTGGGAACGCCCTACAGACCCTCACTTGCACATTGCAATGGTAGCTCAGGTGTGTGCGACATACCGAGAACACCGATGAGTAATCCAAGCGAGAACGCCTTAAAGACCCTCATTTGCACATCGCAACGGTATTTTCCATCTTAGTGGCTTACCACCTAATAGTAGGTCTACTTCTATTCAAGCATAAATCACACACATCGAGATCATACAACAAGATGCACATAACCACACAATCAACACATCCTAATTGTTCAACCCGAAATGAACGGAAACCATAATGTTCATAATATAATACACTTCAACAATAGCATGCATTAAGTATTCATAACATTCATGAACATTATAAAGAGCATACATAGAAATACATTAGCCATAGACATACATATAATATCGTTAGATAGGTACTAAGGCAATCCATTCTCGGTTCTGGAACAATTATGCACTTAGGGAGAAAATCATATTATTCTGTCAGGATATGTTCACTAAGCGAACTCCCAGTGAATGCCCTTTTCTCTAATCATAGTCCCAACAAATGAAGTAAGTGGTTTCACCAAGTTCTGGAAGTCCCAATTTGCAAAGCGAACTCCCAGCGAATGCCCGATTTGCTATGCAAACTAGCAATGAGTAATTAAATAATAAGTCCCAGACCATCGCTACGCGAACACAGAGTTCTCTATACAAACTTAGATTCATACAATTCCCTTTTAACTCCAAACATTTGCTAAGCGAACTACACTGCACATAGAAAAACCAGAAAACGCAAAACTCATACATGGGTCCCCAAAACCCCAAATTCCCACATGCAATTCGAAATAGGCATCATACAAGTTAAATTAATTATGTATGTATATATTATACCTAAAATGGAGTCAATAACATGCATTATAATTTATCAAGGATTATTTAAAGCACATACACTCAAACCCTCATTCCCAACATAAACCCCAAAACCCCAAGTCTCAACATCTAATGAGACGCACTTAGGTTGGAGAAGAAGAGGCTAGAACAGAAGTTGATAGTCATGAATCAAAGGAATGGAATATGTTCTTTAAACATGAAAAACCAAAGCTTGGACCTTGTGGTTGGAACTTCTCTTTTCCTTCCTCTACTACAACAAATAACAATTTTCATGACGAAGGTTACACCTCGAACAATGAAAAAACAAGAGTATAGGTCCTGGGAGCGCTCTGTTGTATTTTTTTAAACAAAAAACATTAGGCCTAGGTTATAATATATAACTGAGGTAAGATATTAATAAGGGAACTCGCTTCGAAACTCAATTGCTGTATTTTATGTTTTTTTCAATTGATAGTAGGTATTTCTCACATGGCGCCTTTCTAATTTCCATTTTTATTTTTTCTATTTGTTCCATAGTATTTACCTCGGCTACATGATCCAACTTAGACGTAATATATTTTTCACTAACATTTTCATAATACTAACATTTTTTTGTATTTTGAAGGGTGAAACCACATTTGGTCTATTTTTTGCAAATATGGTGCGAAACAGAAATGAATTTTTGATTTTCCGAGGGACAAATTCGAAATTGCATAGGGTGTCTCTTTTCCATATGGGATAGTAGCGCCACTCCTATCCATGTTGGTTGACTGGAAGTCAGAGACGCCGAAGCTGTACTTCGGCCCTCTTCTCCGGTGAGGTCGAATCTCAAACCTGCAAAATAAGAAAAGTTAGCAATCAAAAGGGATCCTACCCCCAATAGAAGGTTGAGAGTTCAGTGGTGGCCTTGGTTTGGTCTGAATCGGCCTGTATTTGGAGAACGAAGCTATAGAAGGCTTATGCCCTAACTATGGCAAATCGCAATTTAACCGTGAAAAGCTTGTAACGATGGCCCAGATCTGTTCTATTGAATCTCAGGAAATGATTAGCATGGTTAGTGTGACACACCGATTTAATTCGAATATTAAATAATAAGGAATTTAATTATTTATTTAATTAAAGACTGAGGTATTAATATTTTCGGATTTAATTGGACTAATTGGAGAAAGAAGGTTGGTGGTGTGAATAGTAAATAGTGGGTGTGAGGAGTAAATCACTCTACTTTTACTAATTATTAATTATGTATTTTATTTGGGAATAAATAAAAGGAGTATTAAAAGGATTATAAAAAGGGAAAGAAGGAAAGAAGGTCTTTTTGGAAAAAGTTATTTCACGTAGAATTGGAGAAGAGAAGAGAAGAGAGGAAAAAGCCAACGCCGAGGAAATCGAAGATCATCGCGAGGTAAGGGGTGATTTCATTCGGTTTTAATGCCTTATGGGTTTTGGGAATCAACCGGGTGATTGGGTACGTTAGGGAATTTGATTTAGGTGAATATAGGTTTGTAGGATTAAACCCTATTTTGTGTCGGATTATAGAATTTAAGATCAATAGTGTCACGAACAATTGATAGGAATGATGAAACAATGATATATGATGTTGTGTTACGTATAAAAGGTAAACCTGGTGTCTCAAATGTTATAAGTTATATGGGAATAATTGGAAGTGATGAGGAATGCCTAAATGCTGTCAAAATAGCAGAAAATGATTAGAAGTCGGGAACCGTTCCTGGGGAGAACCGGTTCCCAGTGAATTTTTCAAAAATTGACAATTTTGTACGTAGGAACCGGTTCCCAGTGGGGTAGGAACCGGGTTCCCATACAAAATTCCAGGGGCGTGACTTTTTCAAAAAGTGGGAACCGGGTTGTACCAGGGTAGGAACCGGGTTCCACTGTGTAATTTTTCAAAATACTTAAAACTTCAAAAATTCATATTTTCTAAACCGTAACTCCGATTCGGGTGTCGTTTTCGGCATTATTTCTTAAATTAAAAATACTATCTTTTAAAAAGGGAAAAATATTATTTTGTGAAAATTATTTTAAAAGAGTCGAGCTTCCGATTTTTGAAAAGTTATTAGTTTAAGGATAACGGGAATAGGATATGGATTGTCTGATTTATTGAGTGAGGAATAATGCTTACCATGTTGTGTTTTGATAATCATTGTGATGGAATAGAATACATTGGTGATTGGCATTATGTGAATTATGTGATATCATAATCTGTGAATTGATGTTGCATGCTTTTATGATGCATGCATAAGCATTGTTAATTGGTTCATTCCCATTGTGAGGAAGTGAACTTGCAGAGCCAATAGACTTACCAGGATTTGAGATAGTGAGGCTAGATTCTTGACCCAGTGTTACGGGCGAATCATGGATTTCCTCTGTTTCCAACTGTGATGGAACAGAGGGTGAACTCGATTCACGTTTGGTACCACATGCATAGAGTCTGCATTGCATATGGGATTGTAACATGCTAGGATGGTTTCCAGTGTTGCAATTTCCATTGATTGTTTACCTGCATAATGAATTGTGTACAATGCTCTTATGAATTGAACTATGAATGTGTTTTGATAGTGGACTAACGCATCGAATTATCCTGTTGTATTTAAAAATGTATAATGCATTTTATATTGGATAGAGATCTCACCCTTACTTTAATGATTTCAGATTTGAAGTGATTAGCTGCTTGGAATCGGTGAGGATAACTCTAGAGTTGAGTCAGTTAGTTAATTTGTGTGTCAGTGTCCTGCTCTGGTAGATGTAACACTGGGGAAACGTTTGTTTTGAAATCCTTTAATGGATATCCTTAATGGTTTTGAATTATGTTTTGATTTATTTTCTGGAATAGATATGGATGATGTATCCAGGATTTTGTTATGTTTCATTTCCGCTGTTAAACATAACCTTAAGTCTGTTTTATTTAATGATTCTTCTTCAGTGAAAGCATGACAATTATTTTGATTGATTTGAACTGTTTAAATTGTGACGCCTCTTGATTTGTGATTAAAAACTCTGATTAATATTTATAAAATGCGGGTAATTAGAAGGGGTGTTACAATAGTGGTATCAGAGCATAGTTGGTCTTGTCTTAGTGTCGTTATCCCTTTAGTATGCGACTAGTGTAAGGTAACACTGTCGATACTTGTGTGCTGATGTGGATTGTTTTGTAATGTTACAGAACAATGGCTGGAAGAGGTAACGGAGCGACGATGCTATTTTTGAAGCTTTGGGAATGTTAATGGAGTGCTCGGAGGAATCGAGGAGTTATTGGTTGATGCACAATTGGGGAATTTTCAGAGGAATAATCCTCCATTGTTCAAGGGTACACATGATCCCGAGGGTGCTCAAAAGTGGTTGAAGGAGATCAAGAGGATCTTCAGGGTGATTGATTGTGCTGAGGAGCTGAAGGTGAGGTATGGTACTCACATGCTAGCAGAAGAAGTTGATGACTGGTGGGTTGCTACCAGAACTGAAATGGAAGAAGATGGCATTGCATTGACTTGGGCTATGTTCAAAAGAGCTTTTCTGAGAAGGTACTTTCCTGAAGATATTCGGGGTAAGAAGGAGATTGAGTTTCTGGAGCTCAAGCAGGGCAACAAGTCTGTGAGTGAGTATGCAACGAAGTTCACTGAATTAGCAAAGTATTATGCTCATTACACTAACGATGCAGATGGGGAATTTTCCAAATGTATCAAGTTTGAGAATGGTCTGCGTGATGAGATCAAGCGGTATCGTGTCGCATTAGAAGGTTTCCTGATTTGATTGACTGTAGTAGGATTCTGGAAGAAGATCTTGCTAGCACTAAGTCGAATGCTCAGAGTTATGCTGATCGTAAGGGAAAGAGACATATGGATCGTGGTAAGCCCTATGATAGAATAATCGAAATCGGTGGTTGGAGGAAGCCTAGTGGGAGACTCGGTTCTTGGTTCTTCCACTAAGTGCTCTGAGATGTGGAGACATGGGACAGGCGCTAAATGCAAGAATGATGAAGAAGTGCAACCACTATGGGAGAATTGGTCATGTAGGCTGAGTGCAGTTAGAAGGATAACTTGTTACAAGCGTGGCGAAGAGGGACACACTCGTCCGCAGTGTACTAAGCCAAAGAAAGAACAAGCAGGTGGGAAGGTGTTCGCTTTGTCGGGATCGGACGTTAAGCCAGATGATCGGTTGATTAAAGGTACATGTTTTATTAATGGCATACCTTTAATTGCGATTATTGATCTTGAGCGACACATTCTTTTATTGCTTTGGACTGTGCTAAAAGATTGAATTTGGAAATTTCTAATTTGGATGGAAGTATGGTTATTGACACTCCTGCGTCGGGTTCAGTGACTACTTCGTATGTTTGTAGAAATTGTCCTATTGTCATTTTTGATAGAGCTTTCGGTATGGATTTAGTGTGCCTACCATTAGAACAACTTGATATTATCCTTGGAATGAACTTGTTGGTATTCAACCAGGTTCATATCAATTGTTTTGAGAAGACGGTCATATTTCCTGAGGTAGCTAAAGTTGAAGATGTGACTATGTCAGTTAAGCAGATGAATTCAGCTGTTAGAGATGGTGTTGTAGTGTTTATGTTATATTCTTCGACGGAAGTGAAAGGAAAGGCTAAGAGTGGTGAATTACCTGTTGTGAATGAATTTCCAGAAGTGTTTCCGGAGGATGTTAGTGAGCTACCACCTGAGAGGGAAGTAGAGTTTGCTATAGATTTAATACCTGGAACTAGTCCGGTGTCGATGGCGCCTTATCACATGTCGGCATCTGAGTTGTCTGAGCTGAAGAAACAGTTGGAAGAGTTACTTGAGAAGAAGTTTATTCGGCCTAGTGTTTCGCGGGTGTGCCAAGATTGTTGGTTAAGAAAAAGGAAGGAACAATGAGACTGTGTGTTGATTACAGGCAGTTGAATAAAGTGACAATCAAGAATCGGTACCCATTGCCGAGGATTGATGATTTGATGGATCAGTTGGTTGGAGCTTGTGTATTTAGTAAAATTGATCGAGGTCGGATATCATCGATTCGTGTTAAGGCGGAGATATTCGTAAGCATTTAGAACGAGGTATGGGCATTATGAATATTACATTATGCCGTTTGGAGTTACTAATGCACCTGGTGTTTTTATGGAGTATATGAACAGGATATTTCATCCGTATCTTGACAAGTTTGTGGTGGTATTTATTGACGACATTTTGATCTACTCAGAGAATGATGAGGAGCATGCAAAGCATCTTAGGATTGTATTGGAATTATTAAAGGAGAAGAAACTTTATCTTGAGTTGTCTAAATGCGAGTTTTGGTTAAGCGGTGAGTTTTCTTGGTCATGTGATTTCCAAGAATGGAATTCATGTTGATCCTACAAAAGTAGAAGTTGTATCTCAGTGGGAAGCGCCGAAGAATGCTTCAGAGATTCATAGTTTTCTTGGTCTTGCAGGTTACTACAGGAAATTCATTGAGGGATTTTCGAAGTTAGCTTTACCGTTGACTAAGTTGACGAGAAAAGGTCAAGCGTTTGTTTGGGATGCAGATTGTGAGAAAGGATTCCAAGAGTTGAAGAGGAGGTTGACTAGTACTCCGATTCTAATTTTTCCGAATCCGGCAGAATCTTTCGTGGTGTATTGTGATGCGTCCTTGATGGGTTTGGGTGGTGTTTTGATGCAAGATAGGCAACTTGTGGCTTATGCTTCAAGACAGTTGAAGACTCATGAAAGGAATTACCCGACTCATGATTTAGAGTTGGCAGCTGTTGTGTTTGTTTTGAAATTATGGAGGCATTATCTGTATGGTTCACGGTTTGAAGTGTTCTGATCACAGAGCACAAGTATCTTTTGACCAGAAAGAGTTGAATATGAGGCAGAGAAGGTGGTTAGAATTTCTCAAGGATTATGATTTCGGTTTGAATTAACATCCTGGTAAGGCAAACGTTGTGGCAGATGTGTTAAGCAGGAAGTCCTTGCATATGTTGATGTTAATGGTTCGTGAATTGGATTTAGTGGAACAATTCAGAGACTTAAGTTTAGTGTGCGAAACTACTCCGGATAGTGTGAAGTTGGGCATGTTGAAGCTGACTAGTGGTATTTTGGAAGAGATTTGTAATGGACAGAAATCTGATGTTGGTTTGGTGGATAAGATGACATTGATTAACCAAGGTCAAGGAGGTTAGTTCCGAATTGATGAGAATGGCGTTATGAGATTTGGTGATAGAGTGTGTGTTCCGGATGTTGCTAAGATTAAAAAAGTATTTTGGAAGAAGGACATCGTAGTGGGTTGAGTATTCATCCCGGTGCTACTAAGATGTATCATGATTTGAAGAAATTATTTTGGTGGCCTGGAATGAAAAAGGAAATTGTCGAGTTTATGTATGCGTGTTTGGTTTGTCAGAAATCAAAGATTGAACATCAGAAACCGTCAAGATTGATGGAACCGTTGTTTGTTCCGGAATGGAAATGGGATGGCATTTCAATGGATTTCGTGTCTGGTTTGCCGAGGACAACAAAGAACTGTGATTCTATTTGGGTTATTGTCGACCGATTGACAAAGTCTGCTCACTTTATTCCGATAAGAATGGATTATCCGATGGAGAGGTTGGCATAATTGTATGTTGAGAAGATTGTGAGTTTGCATGGTATTCCGTCTAGCATTGTGTCAGATAGAGATCCGAGGTTTACGTCTAAGTTCTGGACAGGATTGCAGGAAGCTCTGGGTACTAAGTTACGATTGAGTTCCGCATATCATCCACAGACAGATGGTCAGACAGAGAGGACGATTCAGTCGTTAGAAGATTTGTTGAGGGCTTGTGTGTTAGAGAAAGGTGGAGCTTGGGATAGCTACTTACCGTTGATAGAGTTTACCTACAACAATAGTTTCCATTCGAGTATTGGTATGGCTCCATTTGAGGCATTGTATGGTAGGAGGTGTCGGACTCTGTTGTGTTAGTACGAATCTGGAGAAAGTGCTGTGATTGGACCAGAGATTGTTCAACAAACTTCAGAAAAAATCAAGATGATTCAGGAGAAGATGAGAGCTTCTCAGAGTCGTCAGAAAAGTTATCATGATAAGAGGAGGAAAGATCTTGAGTTTAGTGAAGGAGATCATGTGTTCATGCGGGTTACGCCGATGACTGGTATTGGTCGAGCTTTGAAGTCAAGGAAGTTGACTCCGCGCTTTATTGGTCCGTTTCAAATTACCAAGAGAGTTGGGAAAGTTCCTTATCAGATTGCTTTACCGCCGTCACTTGCGAATTTGCATGATGTTTTCCATGTATCTCAGTTGAGGAGGTACATTGCGGATCCGTCTCACGAGATTCAAGTAGATGATGTACAGGTACGGGATAATCTGATTGTTGAAGCAGTACCTGCGAGAATAGAGGATCAGAAAGTGAAGCAACTGCGTGGTAAAGAGATAGCACTGGTGAGAGTGGTTTGGGGAGGACCAGCTGGAGGAAATGTAACTTGGGAGCTGGAGAGCCAGATGAAGGACTCATATCCCGAACTTTTCGTCTAAGGTATGTTTTCGAGGACGAAAACTCTTTTAGTAGGGGAGAGTTGTGACACCCCGATTTAATTCGAATATTAAATAATAAGGAATTTAATTATTTATTTAATTAAAGACTGAGGTATTAATATTTTCGGATTTAATTGGATTAATTGGAGAAAGAAGGTTGGTGGTGTGAAGAGTAAATAGTGGGTGTGAGGAGTAAATCACTATACTTTTACTAATTATTAATTATGTATTTTATTTGGGAATAAATAAAAGGAGTATTAAAAGGATTATAAAAAGGAAAAGAAGGAAAGAAGGTCTTTTTGGAAAAAGTTATTTCACGTAGAATTGGAGAAGAGAAGAGAAGAGAGGAAAAAGCCAACGCCGAGGAAATCGAAGATCATCGCGAGGTAAGGGGTGATTTCATTCGGTTTTAATGCCTTATGGGTTTTGGGAATCAACCGGGTGATTGGGTATGTTAGGGAATTTGATTTAGGTGAATATATGTTTGTAGGATTAAACCCTATTTTGTGTCGGATTATAGAATTTAAGATCAATAGTGTGACGAACAATTGATAGGAATGATGAAACAATGATATATGATGTTGTGTTGGCGTATAAAGGTCGTAAACTGGTGTCTCAAATGTTATAAGTTATATGGGAATAATTGGAAGTGATGAGGAATGCCTAAATGCTGTCAAAATAGCAGAAAATGATTCTGCAGGTCGTGGGAACCGGTTCCCTGTGGGGAGGAACCGGGTTCCCAGTGTGAATTTTTCAAAAATTGACAATTTTGTACGTAGGAACCGGTTCCCAGTGGGGTAGGAACCGGGTTCCCATACAAAATTCCAGGGGCGTGACTTTTTCAAAAAGTGGGAACCGGGTTGTACCAGGGTAGGAACCGGGTTCCACTGTGTAATTTTTCAAAATACTTAAAACTTCAAAAATTCATATTTTCTAAACCGTAACTCCGATTCGGGTGTCGTTTTCGGCATTATTTCTTAAATTAAAAATACTACCTTTTAAAAAGGGAAAAATATTATTTTATGAAAATTATTTTAAAAAGAGTCGAGCTTCCGATTTTTGAAAAGTTATTAGTTTAAGGATAACGGGAATAGGATATGGATTGTCTGATTTATTGAGTGAGGAATAATGCTTACCATGTTGTGTTTTGATAATCATTGTGATGGAATAGAATACATTGGTGATTGGCATTATGTGAATTATGTGATATCATAATCTGTGAATTGATGTTGCATGCTTTTATGATGCATGCATAAGCATTGTTAATTGGTTCATTCCCATTGTGAGGAAGTGAACTTGCAGAGCCAATAGACTTACCAGGATTTGAGATAGTGAGGCTAGATTCTTGACCCAGTGTTACGGGCGAATCATGGATTTCCTCTGTTTCCAACTGTGATGGAACAGAGGGTGAACTCGATTCACGTTTGGTACCACATGCATAGAGTCTGCATTGCATATGGGATTGTAACATGCTAGGATGGTTTCCAGTGTTGCAATTTCCATTGATTGTTTACCTGCATAATGAATTGTGTACAATGCTCTTATGAATTGAACTATGAATGTGTTTTGATAGTGGACTAACGCATCGAATTATCCTGTTGTATTTAAAAACGTATAATGCATTTTATATTGGATAGAGATCTCACCCTTACTTTAATGATGTCAGATTTGAAGTGATTAGCTGCTTGGAATCGGTGAGGATAGCTCTAGAGTTGAGTCAGTTAGTTAATCCGCGTGTCAGTGTCGTGCTCTGGTAGATGTAACACTGGGGAAACGTTTGTTTTGAAATCCTTTAATGGATATCCTTAATGGTTTTGAATTATGTTTTGATTTATTTTCTGGAATAAATATGGATGATGTATCCAAGATTTTGTTATGTTTCATTTCCGCTGTTAAACATAACCTTAAGTCTGTTTTATTTAATGATTCTTCTTCAGTGAAAGCATGACAACTATTTTGATTGATTTGAATTGTTTAAATTGTGACGCCTCTTGATTTGTGATTAAAAACTCTGATTAATATTTATAAAACGCGGGTAATTAGAAGGGGTGTTACAGTTAGTTTCAATTAAAATATCATAAAAAACAGAAATATGAATTTAAACAAAAATATGTAATCGGAGCTTCATGATGCATGTGATTCAGGGTGTTATGGCCATGGTTTTGGGCATGTACTTACCCTACAATACCTCAGGAGCACGTTTGTGTGCTTGGAACTGATTGAAGGAGGCTGGAAACTAGAATACGGAGTTGTAAGTTTGTATGAAAATTTTGGAGAGTTAGGGTTCTTTTTGGAGGCAGGTAATTCGTCCCTTTTGCTTGTGAATGTATCATGTATATATAGGGCGTGAGATTAGGTCATAAATAATGAGGAAATATCATGCCTTGAATGCAAAGAATATCTCATTTTAAATTTCATCAAATTTTTCCCAAAATAGCTCAAACTTGCCTTAAAACCTTGTGCACGAATTTGGCAGCTTGTAATGGGTTTCCTTGGTCCTCAAGACAAGTAGAAACCAAGCCCAACTCATATTATCAATTATCTTTGTATTTTATTTAATTAACTTTGAATTTTGACCATTTAATTCAAAAATAAATTAAATAAAAATATAAGAGGTGTGTTCGCGTTAAAAAGTGACAAACGAGGGAATCGAATCAGAATTCGAATCTCTAGCTCAAAATGATTTACTCTTTTGATTTGTTTTAAAGATGCCGCGAGCATCAAGCTTTATTGTTTCCAAAACAAGAAAAATGAGATGAAAAAGGGGAAAGCTGCAATATCCTCAATAAATAATGATATGCGGTGCGACTAGCGTGAACTAGACGCAACGCATTGGGGAGAGATCTGAGCAAGGGGGTAGGTTATGTGGGATCCTAGGTTTTGTTATTATTGTGCTCGCAAAGATCATTGGGATCTTCTGCATACATATCCCTTAATGGTAATCAGAGCATCTATAGCTCGCATCTAAGGGAGCTATGGTTTTGTTTGGTTTGAGGGAGAAAGAAGTATACTCGCCAAGGATGAGACCTTGTGCCTACGTATTCTCAAAGGGAGGTTGAGAAAGTCAGAGCAATCGTAGTTCCCACTTATGCTAGTGGAAGCAAAGGTGTCATCTTAAGTGACAAAATTGCATCGTGTTAAGAAAGATGTTTGAAAGATGATTGAATCTAATGATTTCATCTTTTGTTTGATTTTGAGATTGATGTGATAGATGAGATACCTCTTCCATAGAGATGATAAATGTCTAAATCTCTAGGGTGTTTTGCTTGAGTGTAATTGTCGGATCTTTATTAAAGCTAATTGGTGTGGATTTAGTGGGTGCCAAACCTTTGGTGATTCTTTGTAAAGCCCAGGTTGTTCTTATCACGAAGCCCAAGAGGAGGCTAACTCGATAAATAGAGTTATCTTATACGAAGCCTAAGAGGAGGCTAACTCAATAAATGAGTTATCTTATCTGAGGCTAACTCAAGAAGGTTAAAAGAGGAACCTAGTTGTTAGGCTAGTTGTCATGTTATGACTGAACAGTTATATGAGCAAGTGTGTGATGTGTATTCACAGGAGTTTATGAAGGAAATATATAAACAAGTGTATAAAACCAGCAATTAAAGCAAGTGTAACTTGAATATATACAAAGAGTTTGGGACTTACACCTTAAGGGAGGCCCATTGGTTTAAGAGCAGTTTCACCGAGAATAATGCTTCTCTTAATACCGATGGAATCGGTGTATAAACAAGCGGATGAAAACAAACGAACGAAGTTTGTTTATGCTTGAATATTTACAAAGACGATTGAATGTGTACAAGAAAATGAATATGTACACGAAAGGATGGATATGTACAAGGAAATAAATATGTACATAGGAGGGTTGGGACTTACACCGTGAGGGAGGCCCATGATCAATTAAGAAATTAAAGGAGAAACCTGGTTTGGTTTATCTTTAAATCTAATTAATCATGGAAAAAAGGTGTGTAAGTTTATTGAAAGGTTTTTGAAAAGGTTTTGAAAATGATTTTGAAAAGTGAAGGATATTCACAAGAAGTTTTGAAAAAGATTAGGTTTGAAAATTGGAAAGAAACATTGTTGAAAAGTATTAAAAAATACTTAAAATGTCTCATTTTTAACCTAATAAAAATATAATCAAAAAGAAAATATTTTTTTGGATTTTTTTTTACATAATCATAAAATAGGTATATTAAATGACAAGTGTGCAAAAAATCATCTCAAAATGAGAAGTTTTGATTAGTTTTTGAAAATGTTTGAAGTTTGTTGAAAAACTTAAGAAAATTAGTGATAAAAAAGAGTTTTTGGTCCTAAGGAGGTTTGAACCTTGGAATTTTGGCTTAGAAGTGAAGAGTTTATCCATTGAGCCATTTGCTTGACTTGTCATTTAATTACCTTGCTTTGAAGGAGTTTTGAAAAAAATGAAGTGTTTTGAAAAAGTTCAGAAGTTGGAGTTTTGAAGGATCGGTCGAAGGAAGGGATTGAGCATGTTGCTTGAGGAAGCCGTGTTTCGGAGAGTGTGAAGTATCTTCGAAGGTATTAGAAGTTGGTCGCTTGGGAGTAGTAACCGCTTGGATGTATAGAAGTTGGTCGCTTCGGGGATGTTAAGCTCGATGTTTAGAAATGTTAGAAGCTTGATGCTTCTGGAGGGTGAGAAGCTTGATGCTTCTGAAGGTAGAAGCACTAGAAGTGCTTTTGAAGGCAATAGAAGTTGAATGCTTTTAGAGGCAGAAGCATCAGAAGTACTTCTGGAGGGTTGAGCCTCAAAAGCGATTCTGAAGAAGCAAGCATCAGAAGCTTGATGAGCCTTTTATTAAAAAAAGGTCCCAGGGGGATTCGAACCCTGGGCCTTGAGGCAAAGGAAAGGGTTAAGAGCGTGCTGGAAACCGATGGGGCGGTGATACTTCTGTTCATTTAATCACATCCAAACAAATATATTATGAATCAAGTTTTGAATTTTTGTTTTCCCACTTCATCTTCTTCGTGGAAACAAACACGAACATCCATGGCTCAATATTTGAGATCCTTCGTTTCTCAACCAATTCAAAAACTTCAAACATCAAACATGTTCAGAATTTCAAGACGAACTCAACCATGTAAATAATTAAAGTTGTAAGTCAGAAATGAGCTCTGATTTTGGATATTCCCAAACTTGACCTAACTGAACAAATTCAAATATCACATGACATGATTGTTTTTAATTGCAATTAAGGATTCAGTTAGCTTTGGAATGATCATATGAACACTTTCTTTTGCAAATTTTATGCTAAGAACACATGTATCATGATTTTCAAAAACGCATAAAACTTGCCTTGGGGAATTTGAATCGGATATGGACTTCGATGCGTTTCTTGATCCGAAGCTTCCTTGAGTGTTCGAGTGTGTTCCATCACTTACCTTGCTTTGAAGGTCTCTGATTCCTCCTATCCAAGTCCAGTTGCAGGTTGCTGGTTGTGAAACAGAAGATGATGATGGAGCTGTTCCAGAACTTGTTTAAGTGTTTGGACAGTCTCTATATGTTGTATAGAGTATGTTTAAAGTGAAAAATCAGAACAAGCACGAGTGAATTGAGAGTTTGGAAGTTTTGGCTCAAAATTGCAATTTATGGATTTTGGCAATGGTTTTTGAGAAAACTGACTCTTGGCTTGTTTTCTGATGGTTTGGAGCTTCAAACAACTTCTAAATGATGTTTAGAAGAGGTTTGAATGACACCTTTGGTTAGAATTTGCAGGATTTGCAATTTGGAATTCTAACCTCTTTGAAGCTTAGAAACTTGCAAAATAAGAAATGAGTGAGAAAACAAGTTTGGATTGTTTTAGGTGTAGTTTTGAATGAAGTAAGAACCTCTATTTATTGGCAAGGGATTATAAATTACAAGGCAAGGATGATCTTGAAGAGCTTGCAACTTGGAGCTTAAGGCTTAAGAAAGGAATATTCCTTCATTAAATGCAAATGGGATCTTCTAATCATTGGTTAAAAAACACTCAAGTGTTTTTATCCTTTACTAACCATTTCCATCAAATTTTTTACCCTTAAATCCTATCTCATTTGGTGACAAGGCTTCTAGAAGGGAGAAAGTTACAAAATAACTTGTAACTTTGATGCATGATTTCGAAATTTTATGGCTATGGAGCTTTATGTTTCAAAATCAAAACCCTAGCTACACAAAGTGTTTTTGCAAGTTCTTGGACATTTTGGAAAGCTTGTAACAAGATCTACAACTTTCATGTTTTGAGTTTTTCTTGAATCAAAATAGATCTAGGTGAAAAATGGCCATGAAAGTAAGGAAAACCATGCTTCTTAACACTTGAAAATTTTTCCAAGTGTTAGAAAAAATTCCAACTTTGACTTTTTGTTGATTTTTTCACATTTCTTGATTTTTTTATGATCATGATGGATTATTTGAAATGATTTTATGATTGAAAAAGTTTAGATTTGAAAAAGTTGACCAAAAGTCAAAGTTTTGACTTTTTGAGCAGATGAATTTTCATCAGATGATTCAAAATTTGTCTGATGAAGAAACATGGATTTTGCAATGTTTTGAACCAAGAAATTAGGTCAAGATATTGCATTGAGGATGTTAAGATAAATGTTCAAGCAAATAGGTCATTCATTGAGCAGAAAGTCAATGATTCACTATCTTCGATCAAAACCCTAATTAGTCGATTCAAGGTAGATCATGAGAAAAAGTTGGGAATTTGAAGATCAAATGTTGATGATTGATTAAGATAGATCAATTGAGGTGAGTGGAGACTCAAACCCTAATTGATCATATCTTGAACAAATGAAATTTTGATAAAATCCTAACTTTGACTTTAGGAGCACACGCACGATCTATCTTGTTCTGAAACTGTTATTGATGCAGTGATGCATATGTGAATAAGGTAAGGTGGTATCTTAGGTCAAAAATTGGGGTATGACTGATTCCCCTATTTAAGTTTCTTTAACCTGTGATATGAAGATGAAAATCTTCGTCTCGATAGGTGTGAAGAGACTTAAATATCAGAATACGCAGATTTTGGACCTAAGATACCAAAAAATGCGAATGATGCAAAATGATTGCAGAAAGTTCACCCAGGAGGTATCAAAGAATGATATGCTGGGGAAAGACTGTGGGGATGTCTCAATCTGTCTAAGAAAGGAGAATCCTGTTTGTTGGGAAACAAACATATGTGCGTGTACGGATAACAGGCTTAATGTGATTTCGCTTGAATGAAAAGAGTGAAAGAAAAACAAGAGATATAGGTTGAGTTATAATGGTATGATTTGAATTGGTTTGCATAAAGAGGGAGTCTTTGAACATTATGTCATTACTGTATCCTTGGTGTTGACGATTATCACCCATCGATCAAACATTAGCCTAGCAGCCACGTATGACTAGGAGTCGTGTCGTGCCTTTGTTTCAAAAACCATGCTTAATCATTTTCTTTTACTGTGTTGGTTGATTTCTTGAGGACAAACAATTGTTTAAGTGTGGGGGTATTTGATAACACGAAAATGTATCATATATTTAGCTTGATTTACATAGATTATATCTTTATTTTATCTTAATTATGTTGCTTTATATTCGTATTATGCCGGTATTAGGGATGGCAAGGGGGTGGGGCGGGTTTAACACAGACCGCACCCGCCTCCACCCCCGCACCCGCACCGCACCCGTTGGGCTAAAATTTGTTCACCGCCCCCCCAACAAGAAACGGGTTTACCGCCCCTTTGAATAAAATTTATATTTTATTTTAAATTTATATTTTTTCAATAAAGTTAAAATAAATAATTAAACTAAATACTTAATTATTTTAAAAGTATTTTCAAGTTTGATAGTTTTATTTAAATTTTATTTTCAAAAATAAATAATAATTCTAGTAAACATAATATTATAACATTAAAAGTATAAAAAGTGTAAATAAGTAATAAAACTATTAAAACAAATAAAATAAAATAAATTTAGTTGGCGGATGGGGGGTGCGGGGCGGTATTACCATCACCGCGCCCCACCGTAAATAAAAACGGTTTTACCCACGCCCGTTAAAGGGTTTTCCCTAATTTGGGGCGGGCGGGCAATGGTGGGTTTATTTGCCATGCCTAGCCGGTATTTTCTATGTTTTCAGGTTTTCACTATTTATAAGGCATGTATGAAGAAAGTCACAGAAATGGAGAAGAATCGAGCTTAAAATCCACAAAAAAGAGCAAAATAAATAAGCATGGTGTGATAGCAAAATGGGAGGTGAAAGCATTGGAGAAAAGAAATGGAACGCGCACGCAGGCCCGGCCCACGAAGACGCGTCCCTCAGCCCATCAAGTCTCGTAGCGACTGTCACAACCCCCAAGCAAGCCCATAGTGATCATCAAACCTCCCATAACTACCGTTACCCATTAGAAGGCGAGAAAATCTCAACAAGCAAGTTTGTAATGACCGTTACAAGCCCTAGCGACCGTCACGGCTTCCCCAATAGACCGTAGCGATCGCTACGGAGGCGTTTTCGTAGGAGAAATTCTCTCAGTGTCCTACTTTCAAAGCGAGCATCCTACCTTTATAAATAGGGCCTCAATCCTCATTTTTACACACCTCTCACACGCCTCTCTCTTTCTCTCTCGTCCATTTTCTACCAGAGTTTTTATTCTTTTGTTTTCTATGCATTAAATATTTTCTCGTAATAGATCCCACACCGGGATATATTACGAACCTTTGTTTAGCTCTAACTAATCTGTTAGATTTAATTCTTTTCCTATTTCTTTTCGTTATTTTGATTATTGTAAGCAAAGCCTACCAATCTATGGAATAATGCTTGTATTAGAAGACTGATTTATTTCAATTTCCATTATTTAATTCCAGGTTCTCTTTATCGTTATTCTACTATTATTGCTTTCTTATTTTATTTGCAAAGATCATGTTTAGTATTATGTTTTATTACCGTAATTACATGTTTATTTTCCTATCCATGTCCAACTAAATAGTTTAAAGTCCGGTGTATGAGGACCGTTGTTACCAACGAGACTCGGTAGAAAATAATAGGTGCAAATTTATGATTAGGATTCTGTTTTGGTTTTAATTTCCAAGTCTAATTTAAATAGCTTTGTCACGAGAGTTAGAGTTTATTTAACACGATTTTGTCATGAGAGTGAGAAATCAATTAAGGTGAGAGCCGACACTACGAGAGCGTGGGGATCGAACCGGATATTGGAAATTAGGCAACAAATCTAAATACAGCGAGAGCGCTTTAGATGCGTTTAAGATATTATTGGCTTACAAAACATACCTCTTAATTACAGGGCGAGCGAGAGTAATATCTTGGGATTAGGAAGTATGGCTTTAGTTAATGTCGCAAGTGCGTGAGGCGGAGTCTTTAAGTTGGTATATTCTACGAAATTAAGTTCTAGTCGTAATTAGTACCCGTTTTCCATAAGTCCTTCAGGAACGCGGAAATCATATCCCGACCTCGTTTTAGTATTATTTTCTAAGTTCATTTATTTCAGTTTTAGTTCTTAGTTTCCCCCAAATCCAATTATTCATTAGCCTTAGCTTTACAAAGTAACGATAGGTTACAGTAGGTTGACATTGGTCTTTGTGGTTCGACAATCTTTTATATTACTTCGATAGTTCCGTGCACTTGTGGAATTTACCCATCATATATCAGGTAGCAGTACCAGGGCCACCCGAGGTTTTGGTGGGACTAGAGGCACCGGTGCCAACAGAGGCAGCACCGTCTACAAAGGCGGCATCGACGACGGCACAAGAAGTCCCTCAGGTCTTTAGAGGGGGACCTTCTGAATTATCTGTGCTCGAGCTTTATTCCACCCCTGTCGCTAGACATTTATGGGATGAAGAGGTACGAAAATTACATTTATGTTTCATTTATTAATTATTTTATATTATGAATAATATTATGAAATCTAACTGTGTGTTTTTTCTTGCAGGATCGCGATACACTTGAGGTCATCAACCATGGGAGGAAGATCAACAAGCTAACTCCCCCTCTCGAGCCATGGTTTGATGAGCTACTGCTGACTACAGGGTTGAGAGACTTCACCTTCTATGGATATAGCATGGTCAACTGGGGGATAACCAACGTTTTTGTAGAGAGGTGGCACGAGGAGACGTCTTCGTTTCATCTACCAGACGGAGAGATGACGATCACACTCGATGACGTGACTTATCTGCTTCACCTGCCGATTAGATGGCAATTCTTGGATCATGAGAAGGTGGAGAAAGACGAGGCGATTGAGATGTTGGTTGAGAGGTTGAGGTTACCTTATCTACAACTCGCTGATCCACTACTTGCTATTTCACCATGTTATGTTCTAATCTAATTTCATGGAAAGCCAAGAAGCAACCAACAATTTCACGTTCTTATGCTGAAGTAGAATATCATTACCTTGCAACTTTATCTTTTGAGTTACAATGGTTAAAATACCTTCTCTCTGATCTAGGTATTAATCACCCTCAAACGATCACAGTTTATTGTGATAGTCAAGTTGTAACCCATGTTGCAGAAAATTCAGTTTTCATGAACGCATCAAACACATTAAAATTGATTGTCATTTTGTTCGTGAAAAAATTAAATATGGTCTTATCACTTCTTCGTATCTCCAGTCTTTTGACCAACTAGCTGACATTTTAACTAAACCTCTTGGTGGCGATTCTAATAAACAACTTCTCGGCAAGTTGGGTGTTCTTGAGATTTCAATCCCACCTCCAACTTGAGGGGTGTTAGAAGTATATTATACAATTAATGCATATCAAGGAAAAAAATTAATTGTATCTCTTCATATAAAAATTGATATCAATTATATTAATAGATTTTTTATTATAGGCCAAATTTGATATTGATATCAATTGTATTAATAGGTTTTATTATTATAGGCCAAATATAGGTTAGACTTTTAATGCATATATTTTTCTATTCTTTTTAGTACGTGAAATCATGTATATATATATATATATATATATATATATATATATATATATATATATATATATATATATATATATATATATATAACATGAAATAAAACACAACATTCTATTTTATTATAAAACTCAATAGAATTTTCGTTCTTTTTGTGAAAAATGGGTTAATGCTATAATAATAATTAAAAAAATACTTAGTGTTTTTTATTGATTATATTTTTATATTTTGTTAATTTTAAAAGGAAAATTAATAAAATATAATATATAGTGATGACTAAAAATTAAAGATTAAATAGACTTTTTATTATTATGAAATTCATTAAAGAAATTTAATAAGAAATTGCAATGAAAATAAACATAATAATCACTTTTTTAAAATGTTTTTTATAGTTAAAATGTATTGCATTAACCGTGTAAAATAATTTTACATAGTCATCCAATAAAAATTTATCATATAACTATATCATATAATTTATTTAAAAATAACAGTATAATTTATCACTTAAAAGATTAATTGTCAGTATAAAATTATTTTACTGTACATATCCCTTTTTTTCATGTTTTTATTTGTAATAATAAAACAGAAGTACTAAAAAATATATTATATTCTATTCAACATTGAAATTGAAAAGACAATTTGAGAAGGTTGTGACAATATCTCAAAATTAAGAGAAAAGAAGACAATTGATAAAATAATCATTGCATTTCATTTTATTTCTATCATTTTAACGTACAAAGTTTCGTAAAATTATAAATATTAAATAAGAAATTACACTATTGAATGCCAACATAATGTGTAATAGAAAGTCACTATAACACATAGGGATGACAATTTGACACGTCCTGAATGAGTACTTACAAAAAAATTTAGGATGACAATTTGACACGTCCTAAATGAGTACTTACAAAAATTTCTATAACGGATAGGATAAAAATCCGCACAAATAAGTACGGACACGGGCTCAAGTAACTATCCACTTAAATAAGCGGATATGAGTGCTTAAATGTCCACCTGCCTCATACCCGCAAAATATATTTATATACTTTGATTTATATTATTATATTAAATAAATGTCTATCAATTTTAAAAAATACATCAATATTAAACCATTACATTTGTATTATAAGTTTTATTTTATTTTACAATTCAACAATAAGTTTATTGAAAAAATTTAAATGTTCTTATAAACTTAAAATAATATGATCTTTTATAATTTATATATTTATTTCTTATTAGAAAAGCAGATAATAATTACAGATATGGATACTTACATATCCAGAAGATACGTATACCAGTGTTAATATTGTTATTTAAGCAAATATGAGTTCGGATACAAAGATTTTTTACATCCACGATTATGGGATACTATAGTACCGTATCCAGCCCATTACTATCCCTAATAACACATACACAAATCTCTTCGACTACAATTTCTTTTAAAACCAGAATTCTGTTTTAATAAAATTTCTGTTTTTTTGAACATGTTAGGTATGGTGCACCCCGACAATATTGTCAAAGCTATCAGAAAGGTTTCGGACAAGGTCAATGAAGACGATAAGTCGAATGAGGGGAAGGACGTTGATAAAATGATTGATGTTGTGATAGATCATGGACAACAATTTCCAGATGATAAAACTTTCACCACTTGCCAACATATGCTTGAATGGGTTCGAATGGAAGCTAACA
This sequence comes from Vicia sativa, assembly GCA_021764765.1. Lineage (NCBI taxonomy): Eukaryota > Viridiplantae > Streptophyta > Magnoliopsida > Fabales > Fabaceae > Vicia > Vicia sativa. Next base: position 86,475,902 of record CM038795.1, read on the forward strand.
AACTTGGGTTTGGAGTTATGTTTGAAAGGTCCGACAATGAGACTAGTAATCAGCAACCATTTGTTATGATGACATGCGAGAGAAGTGAAAAATATGTTCCAAAAATTTGAAAGATATAACATGATGACACAAGATCAAGGAAATATGGGTGTCTGTTTAAATTGCACGCATATTATGGGATGGATGATTTATGGAGGTTTATGTCATGTCTGGTAAGCATAATCATGCGTTAGACACTAAGTTACATGGGCATCCAATTGTATGTCGGCTTAAGTCGGTAGAGAAGGAATTTATTTCAGAATTGTCGTTGATCAAAGTTGTGCTGAGAAACATACTTTTCGTTTTGAAACGAAATAAAGTGGAATGTGTTTCAAATATCAAGTCAGTTTACAATTACTCTTATAAATAACATATTGCACAAAGAGGTCTGAGGTCCGAAATGCAATATTTATTGAAATGTTTGGACGATAATCGCTACGTTTCCAAGCACAGAGTTTGTGAGGACAACATAAGCATTCGTGACATTTTTTGGACGCATTCAGAAAATATCAATTTTTTCAACATATTTTCAACCGTTCTTATGATTGATCCGACACACTAGACCAACAAGTATAGGCTTCCGCTTCTAGAAATTGTTGGTGTCACCTTTACGGACAAGACATTTTTGGTTGGATTTGGTGGATAATCTTAATTGCATATGTTGTTGATTAAATTGCACACTGCATTCATGGGGAGTTGAAACTTCGGTATTGGTGGTTTGATCCTTGAATAGAAATAGTAGCGGTGAAACTTTGGGTTCACAATGGGCTTGATCCTTGAATAGAAACAGTAGCGGTGAAACTTTGGGTTCACAATGTGCTTGATCCTATATGGAAAAATAAGCGATGAACTATATGTTCATATTGGTGGCTTTGGTCTTGTCTGGATCGGAAGCGTGACTTTGGTTCTAAGTTATTGAATCGGAAGAGAGGTGTACACGATGTTCACGATGGTACCACATGTATGAGTCACATTGCATTAATGTCTGATGTGTCATTAAATAGTGTATATTTTATGTTCGAAATGTGGAAATTTAATATGCGGATTATTTGATTGATTGTGTTGGTGACTTTTATGTCATAAGTGATAAATGTGAATATGTTATACTTAGAATATTCGTGTAATAACATTTATTGCTATTTGGATTGTGAAATCTTACTTTATGGAATATCACTTAAAGTGTGGGAGATTTTGTTATAGATGTTGTTTCTATATTACTTCCAATTTATATACATTCTGATAATTATGTGAATTCTCGTCCTTCTGTTGTGATGTTGCCTCTACGTGGGTAACGTGCAGGTTCTGAGGATAGCGGTGCTTCGCACGAGACTAGTTGAGGAAATTAGCTAGTTTATCATTATACTAGGTAATGAGTCATTTCTCTGGTCTATGAAATATGGGGGATTTTATTTGGATTCATGTTATGACTTATTTTGAGAAATATTTGTTATTATTCTCTTTTATCTGGATATGTATGAGATGATGAGATGTATGGCCTTGGTGCCTAGTGTTGCACCCTGTAACACATGTATTTAATTAAATATTTTAATTAAATATTATTGAGTATTTTCCGATTAATTTTTGATTAAGTCAAATTTTTGGTTTGAATCGTTAAATTGATAGTCGGGAAAAAAATAATATTAGAATTTAATTATTATTTTTAGAATTATTAATTAAATAAGGTTGAATTATTTATAAGGGTGAAATAACATTTTTAAGAGTATTAGTTAGTAGACCCAATAAGAGTTTAGTAGCCCATTATTATTTTTAAGTAGCCTTGGTAGTATAAGGAAGTAGTATTAGTATTTAGAAAACAAAATAAAACATCACGTAGCAGAAGAGGAAAATTGAAAGAACAAGGGTTTGCTAGCAATAAAGAAAAAGGCTTAGGTTGTTGTCTGAGAGTGAATTTTCCAATCGATTTTTCGAGCTCTCTTCAATCCAAAGGTAAGAGGTGGGGTTCAACTAATATAATCGATTATATGATAATTTTTATGTGGGATTTAGGGTTGTATAGTTTTGTTGTCAATTTCTTGTTTTGTGACGAAACTGATCGATCTGTGTTGAAATTATACTGTCTGCCATGGATGTTGTTGCACTGTGTTGTTATATTATTCATATGTGAATTTATGCTGGTGAATATAAGTTGTGTTTCTGGAAAATAAGTGATTATGGGTTGAATTTATAAGGAACACGTAGTACTGGAAAATAGTGGAACTGCAAAAGTAGAAGAAGATGGAGACTTAGGGACGATCGCCCCAAAATTGTGAGGAGGAACTGTGTGGGCCCCACCATTCATGGGAGGCGGGCGCCTCAGGCCCAGGGGTGGGCGCCTCACACCAATATTTCCTCTTTTCTTTGTAGTCACAGGGTGATAACAACAAGGCATGGTTTTTGGCAATTGTTTATGTGATTAGAAATCTCTTTGGATAATGAACATATACCACTATTGTCTAATTAGAATTGATGTAGTGAAACATAATAATTATATTAGTTGATCTATCCATGTAGCACTGTAGCAAAACAAATAGTCATAGCAGAATAAAATAGCAGAACGCGTAATATTAGTAGCATACTAGTTTTAGCAACAATTAAAACTAATAGCAGTTGGTGAACTAGTGTAGTAGAATAATTCTAAAATGCAGGAAATTACTTGTATTAGTTGAATATAAATTGACAGAATTATTTAGTTAAGTTGTAATAATGCAGGAAGTAGAAAATAGTCCCAATTTAGACGGTTAGCCAAAATTAAGCGGTATATTTAGTTGCTTGGAATCATATTAAAATTTACAGGGCAGTTCGCATATACGAGTAGTTAATTGTAGTTGATTTATTTTGTTGATTTTTATATCGAATGCTTGAGTTGTCGGTACTATTGAAATAAGTGGATTTTGTCTCGAATTGGACAAGTTTTGAGTCGTAGGCTTAAATAGACAATGTTGGGGTTGGAGTTGAATATGTTGTTAAGAGTTGCATTATAAATGAATTCATTGATGATGGTTTTGTTGTAATATGTTGTTGAGGCTTTTGTGGTGGTAAGTGATATATTACATTAACTATGTGGATTGTGAATATGTTGTTGATGACGTTGTAGGCATATGGCCAGTGAAGTAGTGATATAGTTGTATGCCTCGTGAAGTGATTTAAGATGTTGTTGTATGTGATTGTGTATTTATTGAGTCGCATACATCTGCATTTGTGAAGACCTGTATTGGCGGATTTGTGACGGCATGTATTGGCAAAATGATTAAGTTGAAGGCTTATGCCTTGTTGAATGCCTCGATAACCTGGTATGATTTTAAGTTGGGAGTTCACTCCGATGGATCCACATGCATGTGCATAGTCGAGTCTCATTTTGAGTTACATTTTGAAGTTGTTGCCATTACTATGTTGTTTTGTTGACTGTTATGTTGTAAATTGTTTTGAAGCGGTGAATATTGTATGATTCTATATATAATATATTAGTTATCATACTTTTATTTATATTTTTCGATATCTCACCCTTTCTATTTGTTCATCGTTACCTTTATACTAGTAACATGCAGGTATCCAAGAATGAAGAATTAGTCGTTGTTAGTTCAAGTTGGTGTCTTGCTCGAATATGTAGCACTCGGGGGAGATGTTCTGTCTATGTCGTTCGTATTGTTGATTCTTGTTGTTATTAGTATAATTGTTGAACCTTATGCAATGTTGTGAAATAAAAGTTATTCAGTATTTTGGAAGTTAAACATCATGTTTCTAGTTATTTTGAGTGAATAAAGATGATCAGTTATTTTAAGTTGTATGACTCATGAATTTCCGCTGCGTAATAAATAAAAGGTTGTTTTGTGTTCAAAGATGATGTAAGTTATTATATGACCCTCTGATTACTAAAAGTGTTATGTATCTGTTATAATAAGTTTTACATAATGTTTTAAAGTTGAAAATATGGCATCCCATATTTTGTTGAAAATTTTAAATACTCTGATTTTTGGTATATTTTCCGGGTAGAATTTGGGGTGTTACACACCCCAAAATTTACCCTCTTAATTTAGGCTTATGTTTCATCATAAACATCATATTGCATTGCATTCATACATTGTGATAAAATTAAAGTTCTTTGGTTCTCAAGTCCTCTACAAGCTATGGAGGTTGATTGTGTTAGAATTTTGTTCTAAGGGAATCTTAGGCTCTCATGTCTTTGGATCTTTCAAGTCACAATGATGTATTATAGCTCAAGACATCTCATTTGTCTCATTGATTCTTCAAGAGTTGAATTTATGCAAAGAATTGATGACAAATTTATTTGTGTCATTCATATGATGAAATTAGGGTTTTGGCCCATTATGAAGCTTGAAGTTTGGTTAAGTCAATTCTTGTAGTATCATCTTCCATTTATCTTTTGTGTTATCATGGTTCAAAGAATTAATCAATGCATTCAGAAATTTTGAGGTTTTGAAGCTTGATTGGTCATCTCCTAACACAAGGTGCAAAATTAAGGTTTTGATATAATCAGGATTTCTTCAGATTTTTCACTCAAACTTGTTTTCATTTGTTTCTATATGTTGTTGAGAATCCATGGTTGAAAGATTGATGTTCAATTTTGATTGGAAGCAAGTCAATTGATCACAAGGGGCGAAATGGTCATTTTGGTCAAAATCACTCAAAGTCAGAAGTTGATCAAGTGGACTTTTGGTCAACCATCAATTCAAATATCCTATTTTCATATTTCATGACCAAATTCATCATTGAATCAGGAGAATTGAAGAAATTAGGGTTAACTTGTTCTTTAAGTTATTTGAAGTTTGAAAAATTTCTAAGTGTTCACCCTACAGAATTTTGACATGTCATAACTTTCTCAATTTTTATTCAATGGTCGCATACTATACATTTTTTGAAAGCTTGAGACAAATTTTACAAGTTTGTCAATGTGTAAAATCTCTCAAAAATGCACCGTATGAGAGATATTTGAGTTTGAAGTTTTGTGCACAAAACATGTAAAATGTTGGTCATGCTTGCCTTCTTCTTGCCTTCCACGCGCGTAATATTGTCAAAAAGGTGGTGTGCCAAATGTTCAAGCCTATTTATTCCTCTTCAAGCTTGAATTTTAAAAATTAAAGTGTTCATCTTGTAGTTCCCCATGAGATCTCTTCAACAAGCTTGGAATTATTCATTTTGGCCAAGTATTCATTAAGATATGGATCCATGAAGTTGCTACCTCGCAACTAGTCACCATGCATGCCATGCACGCGCATGCCTTGCCTTGCCATGACTTGTTTTTCTTAAACCTTGAGGCACAATATCTCACTCAATACTCCATCATTTTACATGATTCAAATCTCATTATGGAGATCACTGAGAGTTCTACCCATGACCTAAAATGCAAAGAAAATGCACGAGCCAATTTTGAATGGCTCAAGCTACAAGTTGACTGACCTATTGAGTTGCTTGCCATGGCCAAGTTTGAAAAATCAGGATGTTTGTGCATTGTTTGATTTCAGGTCATTTTGGCATGAGATAGAACAAAATTTATTCATTGTTATCTTACCAAATAAGGCAAAACCATCCACATATAGAGCATGACTCATATTCTCGCATGTTTGACCACTTTTGGTAACTTTTCCAATTTGCAAATTCTCACAAATTGTACTACCAAGCCAGCTCACATTTTTACTCCTTTCCCACTCATGCACACTCATGCTTAGCTAAACAAAACGCACAACGATGCATCTTATGAGCATGCAAAACGCAAGCACTCACACACATTTCATTTTTTCTGATTTTGGTAAATATTCTCTCCAACAAATTTCTGAAGCCAAAGACCATCATGTCCTCACTCTCTGAGCTCTATATAAAGCCACACTCTCATTCATTCTTGCCCTAGACGCCTCTATCCTAAAAAAATCATATCTGAACATCTTCTTCATTTTTTTTTTCAAATCTCTATTTCCTTCTATTCTAGAGCTATTTTCTTCACTTATTACTCTTCATTGAAGCTAGGAGGATCGAGAGAAGTGGTTTTCTTATTGTTCAGAGGCATCAGTTGAGTTTATTTCTCAACTCAAGAGGTAAGATTCAAAACTCAAATCTTCATTTTCTGTTGATCTTTGATGAAATAATGCATGTATGTGTGGGTATAGCTGGCCAAACATTAGGCTTGATGTATATATGTGTATGTTTTTGAAGCATGTTGCATTATATGAAGTTTTGAAACTTTGCGTTTGAATGATTTTCATGATTTTTGTGGCTTGTTTCTTGATGTGTGGTTGATCATTTTGAAATATATAAGTTGTTACTTGTTCCTTGCCATATTGTCTTCATTTTGTGATTTGAATCGTGAAAAATGATCAAGAAATGACTAAGTTATGATGTTCTAAACATGGGTGCATGATCTGAGTTTAAACGCGTTTTAGGGCATGACATGAGGTTAAAGATGATTAGGTGGCACGCTCTGATTAGCTAGCTTGTTATTTATTTCATTTTTTCATAATTCTTTTATTTGAGTTTTCACTTATTTTATTTTGCATTCAAAACTTGTTAAAAATTCTGAAAAAAAATAATATTGGCTTAGAATATTATTTCTGACTTTGTGTATTTTTTCATAATTTTTGAAAATTATTTGACTGGTGAAGAAAATCAGAGTTTAATTATTGATTTTTGTGCAATATTTTCATTAATTTTTGTTAAAATCATTTTCAAGGTACAAAAATTATTCTAGGCTATTTGAGTGGTCTATTTTTTATCTATGATTTTTATTTTATATTTTTCTAATTTTTGATTAATTTTGGAAAATATGTGAATAATAGCTTATTTTTGCAATTTAATTGATATTAAAATACCTTTTCAAGTATAAAAATTCACCAATTTTATTTTGGTCCTTTCTTATGATATGTAATTGGTTTCTGAAGCGACTTCGTCATGTGTTAAGCTTGGTATGTTGAAGCTTACTAGTGGTATTTTGGATGAGATTCGTGAAGGTCAGAAATATGATTTGGTTTTGGTGGATAAGTTGTCGTTGATCAATCAAGGCCGAGGTGGTGATTTTAGGATTGATGAGAATGGTATTATGAGTGTCGTGATAGATTTTGTATTCCTGATGTTGGAGATTTGAATAAGCAAATTCTTGATGAAGGACATCGTAGTGGTTTGAGTATTCATCCTAGTGTTACTAAGATGTATCAAGATTTAAGGAAGTTGTTTTGGTGGTCTGGTATGAAGAAGGATATTACAGAGTTTGTGTATTCTTGTTTGATCTGTCAAAAGTCAAAGATCGAACATCAGAAACTGTTTGGTTTGTTGCAACCGTTATCCATTCCTGAGTGGAAGTAGGATAACATTTCTATGGATTTTGTTTCTGGATTTCTGAGGACTCCGAGTAGTCATGATGCTGTTTGGGTTATTGTGGATTGATTGACAAAATTTGCTCACTTTATTCTAATTTTGATGGATTATCCTATGGAAAAGTTTGTTAAGTTGTATTTTGAGAAAGTTGTGAGTTTTTATGGTGTTCCATCGAGTATTGTTTCAGATAGAGATTCAAGGTTTACTTTCCCTTTCTAGGAAGGTTTGCAAGATGCTTTGGATACGAAGTTGCGTTTGAGTTCGGCATATCATTCACAGACTGATGGTCAGATTGAAAGGACGATTCAATTGCTTGAGGATCTTTTGAGAGCTTGTGTTTTAGAGCAATGAGGTGCTTGGGATAATTATTTCTCTTTGATTGGATTTACCTATAACAATAGTTTCCATTTGAGTATTGGAATGACACCTTTTGAGGCTTTGTGTGGAAGAAGGTGTAGGACACACATGTGTTGGTATGAATCTGGTGAGAGTGTTGTGGTTGGACCTGAGATAGTTTGACAGACTACAGATAAGATTAAGATGATTCGGGAAAAGATGAAGATTGCCCAGAGTCATCAGAAGAGTTATCATGATAAGAGAGGAAAGGATAATAGCTTTGAGAAATGATATCATGTGTTTTTGAGAGTTACTCATGTGACTGGTGTTGGTAGAGCTTTGAAGTCACGTAAGTTAACTCTGTGTTTTATTGGTCCTTATCAGATTGCCGAGAAGGTATGTGAAGTGGCTTATCAGATACATTTGCCACTGACACTTGCTAATCTCCATGATGTGTTTCATGTATCTCAATTGAGGAAATATATGGCAGACATGTCTCATGTTATTCCGATAAATGACGTGCAAGTAAGAGATAATTTGACGGTTGAGACATCACCTATGCGTATTGAGGATCAAAGAGTTAAGCAACTCCGAGGTAAGAAAATCGCTTTGGTGAAAGTGGTTTGGGGAGGTCCCGCAGATGGTAATGTGACTTGGGAGCTTGAGAGTCAAATGAAGAATTCATATCCTGAGATGTTTGCTTAAGGTAATTTTCGAGGGCAAAAGTCTTTTAAGTGAGGGAGAGTTGTAACAACCCGATTTTTTATTAAATAGTATTTAATTATTTGTTATATTATTTTATTATTTTAATTAATTATTATGAGATATAATAATTAATTAAATTGTACGGTTTTGTGTTTATGTGACTATTTTGGGGTAATTGGATCATTGAGTGTGATAATTATTTAATTATTTAATTTGGTGATTATGTGTTAATAGAATTATTTGAATTATTTGAATATGTGTGATATTTAGATAATTGGGTTTATGAGTAAGAAATGAAAATAATTAGAATGAGGCTTTATGTTATAATATAATGGATAAGTGGAATTAGGCCCATTAGTAAAATAGAGTTATAATAAGAGGAAATAGAATTAGTGTTATCATTTTGGTGGAAAAGAATGAAAATGAGAGAAAGAAAAGAAGAGAAGAGGAGAAGAGGAACCCTAAGAAGAGAGTCTTCAAGAGGTAAGGAGAAGAATCTTCATTATTATTTGATTGTATATTCCTGGGTGGTAATTAATAACATGTTAGGTTGTTTGATTTCAATTTCTAAGAACCTTTGAATGTTAGGGTTTGAAGAGAAATTGTATTTTTCTACTTAGGAATGATGACCCATGATTAAAAACATGTTAGGATACCCTTTAATGATTAGTAACATAAATTAGGATTGGGTATTTCAATTTCTAGGTTTTTGATTCACTTAGGTTGAAATTAGAATCCTAAAATGATGTTGGAAATTATGTTTAGATGTTTGTATTTGATGTTATATGTTGAAAATAGGTTATAACACCTTAAATTGGAGTAAATTGCATGTTTAAATGTGTTTTTGGATCAAATATTCGTGTGGGAAGTTGTTGTTTTCGCAGAAAAGTTTCTGTAAAAAATGCAGACTGGGCTCAGCGCGGTATGTACCGTAAATTTTTTCCAAAACTTCAAAAATTCATAACTTGAGTTTCGGGTGTCCGTTTGAGGCGTCGTTCGAACCGTTAGAAAGCTAATGAAATAAACTATAAGATACATCTAGGTTTGTTGGCATTAGATGATTTAATCATTATGTGATTAGGAAAATGACATGTATATGTGTTATGTACATTGTGAATTGGTATTGAATTGGAATGATAATTTGCGTATTAATTGGTATGCGTTATGAATTAATGATGAATGGAAACAATATGTTTTGGCATTGTTTTCTATATGTTATTATGGTGTGTTGAGTTGCTAAATGTTCTGAACACATAATAATTAATTTTACTTATGTGTGTTGTGTTTGGATGATTGTAATGAATAATCATTGTTGGTTTATGTGCAAAATATTGTTGGTGTGTAAGTGATGGTAAATGCTAAATGATTTGCATTGATAAAATAATGTATGTGTATTTGTGCAATTTGTGTATAATTCAAGATGTTGGATTATCGAGATATGCTTGATAATCAAAGTTGGTGGATAATCTTAATTGTATATATCGTTGATTAAATTTCACATTATATCCATGGGGAGTTGGAACTCCGATATTGGTGGCTTGATCCTTGAATGAAAATAGTATCGGTGAAACTTTGGATTCACAATGGGCTTGATCCTTGAATGAAAACAATAACGGTGAAACTTTGTATTCACAATGTGCTTGATCCTATATGGAAAAAGTGGTGAACTATATGTTCATATTGGTGGCTTTGGTCTTGTCGGGATCGGAAGCGTGACTTTGGTTCTAAGTTATTGAATCGGAAGCGAGGTGAGCTTGATGTTCATGATGGAACCACATGCATGAGTCACATTGCATTAATGTCTCATGTGTCATTAAAGAGTGTATGTTTTATGTTAGAAAATGTAGAAATTGAATATGTGGATTATTTGATTGATTGTGTTAGTGACTTTTATGTCGTAAGTGATAAATGTGAATATGTTATACTTGGAATGTTTGTGTAATGATATTTATTGCTATTTGGATTGTGAAATCTTAAGTATGGAGGATTTTATTATAGATGTTATTACTATATTACTTCTAATTTATATACATTCCGATAATGATGTGAATTTTCACCCTTCTGTTGTGGTGTTGCCTCTACTTGGGTAACGTGCAGGTTCTGAGGATAGCGGTGCTTCCCACGAGACTAGTTGAGGAGATTAGCTAGTTTATCCTTATACTAGGTAGTGATTCATTGCTCTAGTCTATGTAACACGGGGGATTTTATTTGGATTCATGTTATGACTTATTTTGAGAAATATTTGTTATTATTCCCTTTTATCTGGATATCTATGAGTTGATGAGATGTACGGCATTGGTGCCTAATACTTGTGATATGATTGGTAGTATGGGATATCAATAATTATTATTTTGTTAATTAATTAATTATTCTGCTGTGAAATGCAATGTTTCGTATTTTTATTTAGAAACGTGAATTCGAATACGTGTTATGATCATGACCAGTATGAAATTTTGGTATTTGTGGATGTTGTGTAATTCCAAATGTGACGCCCCTTGTGTGATGCATTTTATTTTACTCTGATTTATGTGTTATTTATTATGGGGGTAGAAGAAGGGTGTTATAATTACCATATATGGGTACCCGGGTACCATACTGAAACTCACATATTTTTGAAAATCTTTGAAAATTCATAACTTTTTACTCGGGTGTCTGTTTGACGCGTCGTTCAAAATTACCGAAAGCTAAAAATATTTTCTATCCAAAATAATGATTTGAAAATAGTATTAAGTGATTTTGTGGATTTTTTTTATTCCGATATTTTGCTATAATTGCGAAGTTGTGAATATGACGATGAAATTGAAGATATTTGGTGATGTGATGGTGTTGCAACGATGTATGAACATTGATGTGTGATTAGTGATATGTGATTGGTTTATTATGTGACACGTGTCGTGTCATTGCATAAATTATTATGACATATTGTGTTCTATGCATGTTCATAAGTGACGATGTAGCCTTAATGGCAAGTGACGATGTAGCCTAAATGACAAGTGACGGTGTAGCATAAAAGGCATAGTGACGTTGTTATGGTACCACATGCATATAGTTAGTGAAGATGGTATCATTGCATTCACGACATTGTTGGTGAACAATATGTGATTTATTTGATTGTTGGGTATGATTGTTGAAACTGTGACGTGTATTGGTATTGATGCATGAAGTGTGATTATTATGATCATGTATGTCATACGTTATCTATTCATTATCATATTTTCATTTATATAATTATGATATCTCACCCATTATATTTAAATGTTCCCTCCACGTGGGTAACGTGCAAATGACCAAGATTAGAGTTGCTTGAGATATGGAGTTGCGCCTCGTATTGCGTAGATTGAGTTGGCTCTTGCTTTGATACGTAACACCAAGGGATGAACGCTTGTTTTATTTAATTGATGATTTATTTGAGGAGTTTTGGGAGTCTTGTAAACTCTCTTTTAATTGATAATTTGTTGTTTTTATGATGATTTGATGATGTTGGAATTAATTTATGAATTTTTTTCCGTTGTGTTAATGAAGTGGGATTTTTGAAAACCATGCTCTGAAGATGTTATCGGTTCATCCGAAATATGTGTTATGCATCAATTTGTTAAATGTTGAGCAACTTAAATGATGTTGAATGAATGTAACATCATATTTGACGTTGATGTCAAATTTTAATTTACTCTAATTTGATTAATTATCGATGGGGAAATAGGGTGTTACAACCACTGATAATCTGCATTGATGAGATGCCACTTTTTATGCACAAACACATTGAAAAAATCGTAGATGTAGGGAGTAATGGTAATTGCGGATATCGGGCCGTATCCAGGTTACTTGGTAAAGGAGAGGAGAAACACACTCTTGTGCATCGAACACTTATTTTTGAGTTAACGACGCACATGGAAGTTTACTCACCTATATGCGACGACGAACAAGTTTAATAAAGTTTACCATGCTCTTGCTTCAAGTGTTACCGTTCACGCACCAGTTGAAAAGTGGATGAGCTTCCCCGAAATGAGCCATCTTATAGCAAGTGCATATGAGATGGTGTGTATTGACTTGATGAGGTATGATTTTTCGGAAACCTTTTTTCCTCTTTGGACTACCCCACCTAAAGATTCATCCAAATGCATCATGTGTATTGGGTACCTTAAGTCACATCATTTTATTCAGGTTTATTTGAAACCGGGTTGTCCTATTCCGGCCACATCCGTGGAATGGACGACACATCATGCAAAAGAGACGAAAACTTGGTCGAATACTTTTTTGGATAGAATGATGGAGTTCACCAATTTGATGAAGCTTGAGAGAATCAAATAGGGAGAAATCGAAGAAAGATCCGATTTTATATTTAAGCGGCGACAATTTTTTTGGTGCATTTTAGAATGTAATCAAATCATTTTTTGAATATACCGTCGAACGTACTGTAAAATCTATACGTTTCACTATATATATAACATATGATCTATATTTAGTTTTACAATTGTTTGTTTTTTCCATGTATCTTTGATGCAAAAAATGGTTCTGTTTCTGCATAATTTGAAAATGCACATTCGAACTGACCTTAAATACTTAAAAAAACACATGGCTTAATTCGCATATGCATGTCCAAATTCACCTCCTATTTTTTTATTAAAAATGTGGTGGTTATGGATATGCAAATGCAAATTCCCCTTATTTGTGTAAAAATATGGGAAATTCACATGTGCACTTCTGAATTAAGTTCTGATAAGATTTCTTTGGTCCATATTACTCCAAATTGCCTATACATTAAGTCTCCAAACCATTTCATTCTCCACCACAAACTAAAACCAGAAATGACACAAACGTATCTACACCTTGCTTTTGTGTACTTCAGTGGTACGTAGTCGCCACTTCAATTCAAATTCTCGCAGGCACGCCGTTCACCAAACTCATTATGATATTGCATTCTCTCTTGTTGTATCTAGAAAATTGAAAGGTGGTAAAGCTTGAGTATCGTTCACCTTCACTTGACATCGAATGAAACGTAAAGTTCACCCCATTTGAGCTTAAGAACGATGACGATTTAGAGGTTATATGTGATACCTTTCAACGATACTCTTCCAAGGGTCCGATTGAGATGAATGTGAGACTTCAAAGATCGGAAACAAATGTTATCAATATGTTGCAACGTCCTCAACTTCCCGATTATAACAATATGTAATTTTAATTTTCTACCTAACTAATTATATAGTTTCTTTGAATCATGTTGAATGATTGTTATGAATTATGTTGAATAATATTGATTGATCCGTCTAAGATAAATTCACAGATGTACATCCGAAATATCCTAACAAGTGAATTCAGATGTGCACATGTGAAGTAAATCTAAGAAATCACGTTGATGATACGTTCAGATATGCATTTGCGAATTTTAGATTTTTTTGCAAAAGGTCTTAAGAAAGAGTACTAGGTGTGGAAAGAAATTCTACAAATTATTTTTAAATTGACTCGATACATTATAAGTCTTATCTGAAATATAATAAATAAATAAAATAAAAATAAAACCCCATAGTAACTCTCGAAACCAGGGTTTTACATTTTGCGTTGCACACAAAACCCTTGTTCTTCTTCTTCCTCCAATGGCTCCCGATGCTTCCGACGCACTCTCCGGTAAATTTTCTTTCTCTCTCAATCCATTATTCAACCTTCATTCTCTCTTCTTTCTCCCCTAACCGTTTTCTCTTTCCATTCTCCAACCAGTAAGACAGAAAGTTCAACACTTTCTCAACGCAGCTCGAACCGGAAATCTCGATCTCTTAAAGAGTAAGTCAATTTACCTTATCTGCATCTTCGTGTTCTTCTGGTTATTCATTAACCTAATTGTATATCGGTTCGTTAGAATTTGCGGAACAGTTAGATGAAGGGAAGGATTTATCGAAAACGGTTGAAGCGATTAAAGATGCAAACAAGCGTGGAGCACTTCATTTTGCTGCTCTTGAAGGACAGACTGAGATTTGTAAGTATCTTTTAGAGGAGTTGAAGCTCGGAATTGATTCGAAAGATGATGATGGAGAAACTGCTCTCATTCATGCTGCACGCCAAGGGCATACTGCCACTGCTAAGTATCTTATTGACCGTGGTGCCGATCCTACTATTGCTAGCAATTTAGGAGCTACCGCGTTGCATCATTCTGCTGGGATAGGTTTTTTTTGTTCCTGATTTTCTTTTGGCTTTTTTGGTTATGTTTGTGATTAATTAGTTTTGCATGCCTGATGGTGGAAAGTAATCTTAGGTGATTTGAGCATGTACAGAGAAGACTGGTAGATTTTGTGGTAAAGAGAATAGACCAGATGGAGAGAAATCAAACAATTAGAGAAAGAGGAAGACTTAGAAAGAATATATGAGAACTTATTAAGAAAGATTTCGAGATTAACGATTTGGATAGAAACATGATCCTTGATAGAACATTATGGCGAAAGTTGATCCATGTAGCCGATCCTACTTAATGGGATAAAGCTTGGTTGTTGTTGCTGTTGTTGTTATATATCATAAGTTGTTTTTAGATTATTTAAATAAGCTCTCCATGATATCGCATCGTACGGAAACAACTTTAGGTTATTTGAAAACAGTTTGACTATAAGAGGACTATTAAGAAAGATCTCGGGATTAATTACTTGATAAAACTATGGTTTCTTTGGGAACATTATGGCGTAGTTTGATTCATGTAGTTGACCTCACTTAATGAGATAAGGCTTGAATGCTGTTATTATAGCAATAATTTGTGCACAAGCACTTATGCTATAAGTGCTCATGAGAAAGAATAACTTATAGATTTTATGAAAAAAGTTTCACTTAATTTTTTATCTTTTTTTTTTTTTTTTATTGAAATAACTTATACAGAAGCTTTTGTACAATACACGTAAATGCTATAAAACCTTAATTAAGTTGTTTATCCAAATAGTTATTTCATTACATCTCTTGTGCAATTTTGTAAAAAAACAAAGTATCGTGTTGTTAAGTTTGTTATCCTTATTTCTCTTGTTATGTGTTTTCTATTTGGTTGTAATCTGTGCTTTTTGTTCCAGGAGATATTGAGTTGCTTGAGCACTTGCTGTCCAAAGGAATTAATCCCGACTTAGAAAGTGATTCGGGAACACCTTTAGTTTGGGCTGCTGGTCATGCTCAACAAGCTGCTGTTACCGTTCTATTAAAGCACGGTGCAAATGTAATTCTTCATTCCATTTTTTTATATTGTTACTTTTTAATGATGTTATGAAGTCCGGTCGACTGCTTTTCCTTCAGAAATTTGATTTTTCTGTGTTTGGAATTTTATATCTAATTGATTAGGTATCCAGAGCATCAATTGGTTTTAGCACTTAGCATATTCTTTTCTGTTTCTTCTTTCTTACTAAAATTGCTTCCTTTTTCCTGTCTTTTGGATTCATGGTTACTGAAGAAATAGTCACTTACCATATTTCTATAATCAATATGCTCTGGTTTCAGCAACGTTTCAGACGTCCACATCAGTAGTTTTATTGTTTGAATCGATAAGAGCAACCTACATAAGCTTTATTTATACACGTTGTTAGTGTTAATATGCATTTGATTGAATAGTTTACAAGGATTGCATTTTTGTTTTTGTGTACTACTTATATTCTTACTACATGTTGAACAAATGTCCTTTCATAAATATACCTTGTTCATATGAGATTTTCAATTTTAGTTTTTCCGGGAGGTTTTAAAGAATACCACTATTGTAATAGCATTACAAATATAAAACTTACCATTTCATCTTGTTAATGTTGTTTTGCAGCCTAATGCTGAAACTGATGATGGCATTACCCCACTCCTTTCATCTGTGGCAGCTGGTTCGTTAGAATGCTTGGAGCTGTTAATACAGGTTACACATCTTATTCAATTTGTCAACCTTGACTTTCTAGGCTTGCAAAACAATTTACCATATGATCTGGATATGTGAAACATGGAACAAATAATAGAACACTGAATATATGGTGTAGAATTATAATGATACTCTAGCTTGAATGGTGCAGATAATTTATCAGTAGATATGGTGGGATAAATGACGTACATTTTGAATTTGTATATGTAACCAATATCCTTCATAATGATTAATTACACAGTTAAAGATTTCATTTGAGTGACATAGTGAACCAACTAATATGGTTTCGAGGTTCAGAGAGACGACTCACTGGCAAAGCCTTGTTTCCGCCAAGAATCGAACTCGGGTAGTACTCGAACGATTCGTCCTTACTGGAAGTTCCTTTCCCACTAGAGCCCAAGTACTTGGTTTCAAGTTGACAATTTCATTCCATCTTATATATCCAAACCAAAACCAATTAGTTAGTCTAAAGTATATATTCCTTGGTATTAAATGTATTGTTAAATAGTGCTAGTGAATGTGACATATGCAACTTACTGAATATCTAGCAAGTGAAAAGTTTGTTATGCTATCCTAGTGAATATAGATTTAAAGGAATTTTTTTTTTTGGTTATCAAACATGCAAGGGTGATAAAGTATTTGATATGTACACTTGACCCACATTCAAGGATATGTGTCAGTTTGTTGGCAATGTTATTACTTTTTGATTTCTTCCTCTATGTTTTTCAAGTCCTACTCCATCTCTAGTCTTATAGCTGGATCTTATTGTATACAGGCAGGTGCTAAAGTAAATTTTAGTGCTGGTGGAGCAACTCCTTTGCACATTGCATCTGATAATGGGAGTCTAGAACTCATAAATTCCTTATTGAAAGCTGGAGCTGATCCTAATGTCGCAGATGAGGTGAGACAGATTTTATTTCCTAACTTCATTGTTTGGACCTTCTATTATTGGTATAGAAATTAATGGCTACCAACAACGCTGAGAGTCCACTTAAATACGAACCCAATAGACATAAGAATACAGGATCAGAAATCAACTTGTATTTTTGTTTCCAAGATCTTTCCAATTTTTCAGTATCATTGATGTCACTTTTCTTATCTTGCAATGCATATGGTTATGGTTAAAAATGTGCCTTCCATTAATATTTGGAACTAATTTTTATGTCTGTTTGGTTTACAGGATGGTGTTAAGCCAATACAGGTTGCAGCTGCAAGGGGTAATCGTGGAGCAGTTGAGATATTTTTCCCAGTGACATCCAAAATTGATGCCGTTTCTTCTTGGACTATTGATGGGATACTCGAGTATATGCAATCAGAAAGTAAAAACCAGCAGGTACTAAACTCCTAACTTGTTTCTATGTACAGCGGGACTGAGCTCTGAATAGTCAATCCTGTACAACAGCACAGAGCGACCGGCCCCAAAAGTGGGATAGCGGGATAGTGTATAAAGGGATGGCCGGCGTTTAATAACTTTTTGGACAAATTACACATAATAATTATGAACATATATTTTAATGTAAAGTTAAGCAAATAACTCAACGCTATTTACCCCATAGTGACAGGTAAAGTATTCTGCACCGGTAAGGTTCTTCCCAAGTTCCCATAGTTGCTGACCTCTGTTCCGTTATCCCGCTATAGTGCGCTATTGACTACTCTGACTGATCTACGACATATGATTGTCGCTAGAACATGAGATAATTATGCTTACTTTTAGTCAAGGTATATGAAACCGTGCTTCGGTGCATGATTTTAAAATACAGAGTATTTCGCGGAACCTGGGAGCTACCTTGTAGAGCCATAGATTGTCAAAAAGTAAACATCTTCTACATTTATTTTGGGGAAGTCTACAATTTCACTGTAGTTCTCCAAATTAAAATGCCGGTGAAACATATACTCTGCACGAGCCAGACAGCCTATACTCCATATCCTCCAACAAGGAATGATCTCTTCGAGTCTATATGCTTCTGCCAATACCAAAATTATATTTCTCTTGACCATATTATACTCATTCTTAAAGCTCAAAAATGGATAATTAATGCTTTCTGATACTCGTTTATATGTTGCCTGACAGAGTGGATTTCTTATTCTTTTTACTGAGTATTAAGTGCAATATGCAGGGTGAATTGGTAAATGGTAAAGAAAGCAACGGGCTAAAGGATGCTGTTTCCCGAGAGCAAAATATCCCTGAGGTGCGTTTGTTTTATTAAATATATAACAAATGTACCTTTCTTCTTAGGATTCTGTTTCTCCAGTATCACTCTTTTGTTTTCTTAGTTAATGCATATCAGCTTTTACATTGGTTTCTATTATAATTGTGTGCAAACGTATCTAGGTGTCACCAGAAGCCAAAAAGAGAGCAGCAGAATCAAAAGCAAGAGGGGATGAGGCTTTTAAAAGGAACGACCATTATACGGCTATAGATTCCTATACACAAGTAAAATCTTGACCTCTCATTTAACTCTTGAACTTATTCCTGTTCTGTAACTTTTGTTTTTGGAGTACTTTTCTTGCACCATATGCCTCAATGTTAGTTACATGTCTCATTCTCAATGATGTTTCTTATGAACTTCTATTATTTTCCTTTTGAATGTTTTTTTTTACAGGCAATTGATCTGAACCCCGGTGATGCTACATTGCTATCAAATAGAAGTCTATGTTGGATGAGACTAGGTCAAGCAGAGCATGCTTTAGCTGATGCAAAGGCCTGTAGAGCATTAAGACCAGATTGGTCAAAAGCTTGTTATAGGGAAGGTGCAGCCTTGCGTTTGTTGCAGGCATGTCGTCCACAAACTTTTCCCCTTTGACATTAGCTTCATAACACGTGATTGGCGATGCTTAACTTTACTTTGCTATCCTTGTTGCAGAAATTTGAAGACGCAGCAAATGCTTTTTACGAAGGAGTAACAATTGATCCCGAGAACAAGGAACTTATAAACGCTTTCAGGTCTCTTCATCACTTTCTTTCTACTTTAGGCTCTTAAGTTCATATCTTGGAACAAAGTCATCACAAATTGAATGATCAAATCTTAAAGATAATGTGATTCACCATTACCAACCAACACACAAGAAGTGTTGACCAATTCATTAATTTGAACTAATTAGTTTGTATGTATCTTACTGTGTATTCATCTTTTATAGGGAAGCTGTTGAAGCTGGACGGAAATTTCATGGCACAGCTGAAAATAAGTCGTAGTTGGCCGGCGCCCTTTGCTAATGCCTACGTTGGGGGTGATGCGGCGGCAATTTAACCTTGTTCATTTTTGTATTTTATTTTGAGTTATTATAATTTTAAGGGTACAGTTTACTAGTAATTTATTGTGTTAAAACATTATACTAACTAGAAAGGTTGTTTCTTATTTATGTTTGACGCATTGTGTGTTGTCAAGGTTGAGGTTAATATGGATGGACCACCATTATAGGTGGTTTCACAGCAAATTAGTTTGTAAATTTATTTAAATAGTCAGCTTTTGTTATTCCATAAAACATTATCCGGTAATGGCAACCATGCCTTTAGGCCAAAATCAATCCACTTTTTATTAAAAATATTTAAAAAAACTAAAATAGAAAGATGAGTGAGAATGTAAAGAGGGGGATAGATACAAAGACAGGTGTCTTTGGCGCTTTAAAGGCACCTAAGCCCTGTTAGTATTGCATCATACTGATATCGGGTGAGTCGCACTTAAGTCATATGGCCTCTCTGAAACACTTTCTAACAAAAATTCACTCACCTCTTAAACAAAGACAATGGTTGCCTCTGAAATACTTACGTACCTCCTGCCTCCTAAACCAGATGTGAACAATTGAAAAATTTATCATGCCGCCCCACAAATTATAAGTGCCACTTTTCAAAGATGAGTTCTTCCTTTCAAGATTATGATTTTACTATTATATTCATGATTTTACTATTATACTCTCGTGAAAAGTCACAGGAAATTTAAGTATATTTGAGAAATTTTAAAATTTGTTCTTTAAAAAAAAAACAACAAACTCGAAATTTTGGGATAGTACCAGAAATTTAAAAAAAAAACAGAAATTTATAAAATTTTCAATATATTTCAGAATTTTAAAAAAAACTGGAAATTTGGATGGTAGTACTAAAAATTTCATAAATGTACTGTAAATTTTAAATATACTGAAAATTTCGATATTGAATTTTTTTTTCCAAAAAAGAAATACTGAAAATTTTGTTTGGGGTAATTTTTGAATAAAAATTTGGTGAGGGGGTGACATGTATAATTTACGGGGTGACATGATAAATTCTCGAACAATTGGCCACCATTTTAATTTGATATCCGCGTATGATCGAATAATGACAATTAGAGGTGACAAAATGAGTTGGACCCGTAGCTTGACCGGTTTGATCCTCAATTTTTAAGGGATTGGGTTGAGGTTTTCGACTTGATATCTTAAGTTGCTCAGCGAATTGATTTTGCGCTGTTTTTATATTAAAACTTTTTATTTTTTACTTATAATTATAACAAATTTAACTATTAAAACAACATTTTTCTCTTATGATTATTATAATTGAATTATAATTATATTATAAATTATTATACATATAAATTGAATTATAATTATAATTTTCTTTTTATAACTTTCAATTACACGTGTTCGATTGAAAAAATTTGAAATAAAAGAACAATTGTATGCATAATTATTAGGTTGTCAATACATTAGCTCAAGTGTTTTCTTTAGAAATAAATGTCGATTTTAAGAAAATAAAGAGTTTAATTAGTGTATATGTGTGACAAATATATATAAAGTGTATCATTGTTGGTTTTGTGTAAATTCTAAATTGAGTTTTTTACTAGTTAGTTTTTAAATAAGATTAAAATGATATGTATTATTTCTTTATTTTGAGACTTTTTATTTATTGTTTTTGAGTTTTTTTTGTATCTATTCTTTATTTATTAACATATTCAGTCCGCATCCCCCTTAATTTAATTTAATGTTCTACTTTAGTCTCTTAACTAAAAAAATATTATAATTTAGTCCCTTAACTTCACTTTGGTTATCTTATTTGGCCGCTTCTGTTAATTTCAGGCAAAAAAATGTTAAGTTCTAATGACGTGAATGTATAACAAGGTTCAAAGTCCAAAATATGACTAAGTATTTGTACTATAAAGTATGGTTTCCTCTTTAGTAGGTGCCATAAAGATGGTCACAATAAGATTACATCAAGTGAAAATTCTATTTTATAGTACAAATGCCGAGTCACATTTAGATCTTGATTTTTGCTGGGCATCAATAATTGTTTTTTTGTCAAAAATTGACGGAAAAGATCAAATAGGATAACAAAAGTGAAGTTAAGAGACTAATTTGTAACTTTTTTTTTTTAATTTAAAGACTAAAGCGGAATATTAAATTAAGTTATAGGATTAAAATATGTCTTAAGTCTTATTTATTTTATTTTTTGAATTGTCTGGAGTTAAGATATGTTGAAATTTTACTATGCGTTGTTAAAAAAAAAATTGTCGATCTCTTTGGTGGTAATTAACATTTTTTAAATTATGTAGTAAATTAATTTGTATAATAAAAAAAAATAAAAAATTAGCGGATCGACCCACCAACTTACTAAAAAACGAGTCAGATTTAACTTTTGAACTCAAATATCTAAATTGATCCATCTTATTTCGTCCACTTTACTACTCGACAATGGTAGGTCGCATTTAAGTCCTGTGAAGGGGTGAGGGAGATGTGTTTTAATTAAATATTAGTATAAAAATAGATTAAAAAATTGGATGTGATTTTAAAAGTTATGTTAAATAAAATAAAACAATTTAAACTAAATTCTCCAAAAATAACAATTTGTCCGTCCATAAATATTTGTACTGAAATTAAAATTGATGATGATGAATTTTTGATGCAGTTATACAAATCTCCGATTAAAACAGTGACGTGTACTTTAAGAAATATTAAAGTGTATTTTATTAAGTGTGTCAATTGTAATTATATATGATGAATAATTTTAGTATTTTAATATTTTAATGAATGTTTTTATGATACATACTTTAATTAATGTTTACCATGTAACATTAACAAAGTTTTAATGTTTTTCACAAAATGTAGGCGGTGCTTTAGTTTATGAATTCGCAAGTAATATTGATTATTCTAAATTCTTTAACAAAGTTTTAATGTTTTTCACAAAATGTAGACGGTGCTTTAGTTTATGATTTCGCAAGTAATATTGATTATTCTAAATTTTTTAGGTTTAGTGCACTGGCAGAGTCAGGACTTTGGTCTAGGGGGTGCAAATATTTAAAATTTAATTAAAAGTATAAAAATATATATTCAAAAAACTTACATTATACAAAAAAAGTTATATATATTTTACAATTGTCCTCTGCGCGGTCCCATGTTTTGAAACTGTTGAATAATCAACTCATTATTCAATTTTACAGAACACATCTTTCTCAATATAAGTCACGAGACAATTGTTCATCCATTTATCTCCTATTCTATTACGCAATCTAGTCTTCAAAATCTTCATAGCAGAAAAGGATCGTTCAACGGTTGCTGTGGCGACATGCAAAATCAATGCTAACTTCAAAAGCTTGTAGAGTAATGGATAAACAATATGTCTTTTAGTTTCAACCAACTTTTTTGAAAGATCGCTTATTCCTTTCAAAGATGAAAATTCAACACTCGTACGCATATCAATGATGTAAGTCTCAAGTTGATTATCAAGCATCACCAAACTAGTAAGACAAAATTCACTTGAATAAAAGTTTGCAAACTCAATTAACTTTGCCTTGTCAAAAGTAGAGAACAAGTTACTTGGACACAAACAAGACATACAAATGAGCAACCGACTATTCGTCTCATTAAAACGATTGTTAAGTTCTTGAAGTTGCATGTCCACAATAGTATAAACTAATTCAATGCGATAATGATTCCTTATTGTGATAGATTGAGCATTACCTGCACGTTTTGATTTTCCACGAAAAAATATATCATCCATATTCGGAATGTGAATATCATGCTCAATGCAAAACAAACTTACCTCCTCCAATAAAGGTTCCCCCATCCATCATCTCTTAGAGTTTGCAATCGTTTCTTTGTGATGTTAACCAATTTCATGGCGTTGACAATGTCTTGATCTTTCTTTTGCAATGCTTGTGACAACTCATTTGAAATACCTAAGACATTTTTCATCAAGTGTAAAGTGAGTGCAAAATCAAATTTATCCATTAAAAATAGAAGACCATTCGCTTCGGCTCTTGCATCTTGAGTAGATACATCTTCTTTCAACACTTCAAGAACGTCAGTAACAGAACTATACATCAATATTAAATTCACCAAAGTTGCATAGTGAGAACTCCAACGTGTATCAGCAGGTCGCTTGAGACTAGTTTCTTGATTCAAACCTTTTCCACTGGCAATTTCTCCATTTTCCAATGCATCACGAACCTTAATCATTTGTCTTTCATGTAGCATGTCATTCCTTTTACAAGACCCTCCAACAACATCAATTAAATTAGATATCAAACTAAAAAGAGATCAAACTTGAAGGTGAGCTTTAGCAATAGCAACTAATGTAAGTTGTAATTGATGAGCAAAACAATGTACATAAAATGCACATGGACTTTCCCTTAAAATTAAACTCTTAAGACCAGAAATCTCACCTTGCATGTTGGTAGCACCATCATAACCCTGTCCTCGAATTCTTGAAGTAGTAAGTCCATGTTTACACAAAAGATCATCTATGGGCGTTTTCAGAGATATGGATGTTGTTTTAACATGAGCAATACCCAAAAATCGTTCTACAATACTTCCATATTTGTTAACATAACGCAAAATAACAACCATTTGCTCCTTATTAGATATATCCCTGGATTCATCAACAAGAATAGAAAACAATTCATCTCCAAGATCATTAATAATTGCTTTAGTATTTTCCAAAGTAGCGGCTTTAATAATATCTTTTTGAATTGATGGAGAAGTCATTTTCATATTTTCAGGAGCATTTTCTAATACAACTTGCCTCACTTTCTTTTTTTTGTCAGCATACCATCGAAGCATTTCAAGGAAGCTTCCTTGATTAGAAGACTCAATGGACTCATCATGACCACGAAAAGCCAATCCTTGATTCAATAAATAGAAAAGACAATCAAGTGAAGCTGTCAACCGTCTTCGATACATGTCACGAGTTTTTTTATATTGTTTAGATATCACCACTTCAATATGTTGATTTTGATTCATCAAATCTTCACATTTTTTCTAAGAAATGTTATGAGTACAATTAGGGCCTCCAACATGTGATGCGAGTTTAGCTTTTTTATTCCAACTTGTGAATCCCTTTGTTACAAATGTATCTCCACCTGATTGCTTTCCAAAATCGGGTCTAAAAAGGTAACAACATAAACAAAATGCGGCATCTTTTTCTATGCTGTACTCTAACCAATTTCTGAATTCATTAAACCATGAGGAACAAAATCTTCTCATTAAATTTCCAATTCTTCTTTGGGGAAAATTGTGTTGAGTAGGTTGACATGGTCCTCTTAGTAAATATGTTCTGCGCATTATCTCTTGATCATTCGGATGATATGCTGACATTTTAGGCCGTTTTCCGGGATCTGATGGTAACTCTTCCAAATTACACTCAATAGGTTGATGTTGAGAACTAAAGTCTTGTTGAGAAATAGAGTCTTGCTCTTCAGATGGTAATTTCTGTTTAAAAATTTTCTCCATAACCTCCTACCAAAAATAAAACAACCAAAATAGTTAAAAGAAACTAATTAAATATAATTCTTCATGTATCTTTGACTTAATTAAAGGACATATACATAATATAAGAAAATAAAAGTGACTAATTAAATTGTAGCAAATCAACAAAAACTAATATATTGTAGTCAAACAACTTCACATTAGTCACTTATAATGGACAAAAACAAATATTGTAATTTAAGAAACAAAACTAATGGTAGAGTCAAAGAAACAAAACATTCACAGTAGACAAAACCAATAGTTTTGACAGTAGACAAAAGTAAATATTCTAGCATATTAGTACATTAGCACTTTAGATTATAATATTAACACATTGACACTACACACTCACAATAGACAAAAGCCAATATTTTAAGGAAAGAAACAAAACTAATATCTTAATCAAATAACACACTCACAAAAAATAATAAACTTTACAATTCATATTATAATAAAAACAAAATAAATATAAATATAATTCACATCCAAATTGCAATTTCACATAGTCCCATTTGATATTCTCCCTTTTAAAACTCATAGCAGGATAACAGAAAAAGAGAGTTGTGTTTCAAAACACTTTGCAATTCATTTGATTTCACCACAATACTAACTTTAGAATTCATTTTATTTCACTCACAAAAATTTACAATTCATTTTTTCATTCAGAAGAGTCAAACAATCAAGTTTGATTTTTCAACCTTACAACTTTTGTTTGTTCAATGGTTCAAATTCAACACTCATTAGTAATAATACTAATAATTATGTTTAACAATTTCTCTTTAATCTCTAAAGTTCCAAAATTCAAAAAGGGAAAACAAAATTCAAAAAACCCTAAAATGAAATTCTAAAATTGATTACCTTAATAACTTTTTGAATGGTGTTTAAGTCTTGAATAAAGAGTAGAACATGACAAAGTGAGTGTATTGGTGGTGGTGGTGGGTGGAGAAATAGTGAGAGGAAGTGTTACATAAGAACAAAAGTGAGAGGAGTAATGAATATTTTGAGTGAAAGAGTAAAGATAGAAAGATATTTAGAGAGAAGAATAAATTTATAAAATGAATGAAGTAAAATATATTTGAGTCACTTGGGTTATAGGCGCAAAAGATTTTTTTCAGGGGGTTCAAAATAAAATTTTAATAGGGGTACTGATGTAAATATTTCAAATCCAGAGGGTTCAATTGAACCCCCTCAACCTACGTTGCCTCCGCCCTTGGTTGAGTGGAGCGAATCACCTTTTATCATAGTTTGTTTATGGTTTGAGAACTTAGCATCAAAGACATATGCATTTTTTTTTACCCTAACTCTAATATCAAATTTATTTTAGAGTCTTATAATATTTGTCATTACTAGCAGCAATTCTCTATAAGGAATGATAAAGTCAGATATTTCATAATTTTAAAGAGGAAATGTTTGGATGAATTACCTAACAAAACATAAAATTGATAAATGATATGACATACTCATCTTTTGTAAAATATCTTGCTTAAGAGAATTTCTTCTCCTACCTAGTGATTTTCTTTCACACCCTTAAAAAATCTAAAATACCTTTTGTAAGTGTACTTATACATTCACCTTCAGGGGTGTTTCGTAAGTGCACTTACGAATTCACTTTATTTTGTATGTTTTATTATTTTAAACGTTGAATTTGAAAAAAATAAGGTTACTTCGTAAGTGCACTTACGAAACACCCTTTTAGGGTGAATTCGTAAGTGCTCTTACGAAACTTCCATTCCCATACTAAAATGCTGCATGGTCACCTATTCCCACTATTTCATACATTTTCACTACCTCTAACAAAAAACCCCTAAACATCACCCAATATCAATGTCAATTTCTTCTCCAAATCAAGTTTCAAGTGTGTGATCCTAGCAAAGTGAGTATTGGAAGCTACAATTTGAGATAAACTTTCATCCCCTCAATCTACATTTGCTACATTGTAGCTGTTTAGATGTTGCAGAAAACAGCGTCACTTCGCAAGTGCACTTGCGAAGCCCACCAGAAATAATTCGCAAGTGTACTTGCGAAATAATGTCTGATGCAAAAACATAATTCTATTTTAACAGAATTCATATATTTTTGATATTTTAGGTATTGTGCACCCCGACAACATTGTCAAAGAAATTGTGAAAGTTCCGATTCCAGAAAAAGTGAGCATAGACGATAAGCCGATTGTGCTGAAAGAAGTAGATAAAACGATTTATGTTGTGATGGATCATGAAAATAACTTTCTAAATGTCAAAACTTTCAATACTCGTAAACAAATGCTTGATTATGTTAGAATGGAAGCTAGAAAACTTGGTTTTGGCGTTGTGATTGCGAGGTCCGACAATGAGAGTAGTAATCGACAACCATTTGTTATTTTGACATGCGAGAGAAGTGTAGCATACGTTTCAAAAATCCAAAAGTTAAAACACGAAGACACGTGATCAAGGAAATGTGGGTGTCCATTCAAATTACGCGGTTACTGTAGGGTGGATAATTTATGGTGGTTGACTATCATGTCCGGAACGCATAATCATGCGTTGGAGACCAAAGTTGCGCCTAGAAACATACTTGCAGGTTTGAAATGGAATAGAGCGGAATGTGTTTCAAATATAAAATCAGTTTACAATTATCGATATAAACAACACGTTGCTCAAAGAGGTCCGAGGTCCGAAATGCAACGTTTATTGAAATGTTTGGACGATAACCACTATGTTTCCAGACATAGAGTTTGTGAAGATAACATAAGTATCCGTGATATTTTTTGGACGCATCCGATAAGTATCGATTTGTTCAACACATTTCCAACCGTTCTAATGATTGATTCGACGTACAAGACCAATAACTATAGGCTTCCGCTTCTAGAAATTGTTGGTGTCCCCTCTATGGACAAGACATTTTCGGTTGGTTTTGGTTTTTTGGAATGTAAGAAGGAAGACAACGTCACTTGGGCGTTGGATGTTTGTAAGACTTTGTTGAAAGATAAAAAGTATGCCTATGGTTATCATCATTGATCGAGATAACGCCCTTATAAATGTGGTTGCCATCGTGTTTTCTTCGCCAACCGCTTTACTATGTCAGTATCACATCACAAAAAATGTGAGAGCACGACTAAAACCCGCGGTTGGCACCAAAAAGAAGAAAGGTGAAGACAGACAAGTGGTAAAAACAGGTGTTGTAGTAGAGAAGATAATGAGTGCATAGACTGATATTCTTAATTCTGCTACTGAAGAGATGTATATTGAGAATGTGATCCACTTTAGGAAATTGTGTGTGGAATATCCCAATTTTTTGAAATATGTTGAGTCCAATATTCTTGATAAAGTGAAAGAGAAAGTGGTATGTGCACGGACGAACCATATTGGACATTTGGGGAACACAACAACTAATATCGCGGAATCTGCACATGCAGCTTTGAAGAAGTGGTTGGGTGATAGTAAGGGCGACCAATGTAGAGATTGAGATGTTGTGAACCAAATTCTCCAAAACCAACATAATGAAATTCAAACAACATTTGGTAGGAGCAGAACTATATTGGAACACCAGTTCAAAGACAAGACTCTTTATGCATAGTTAGTTCATAACATATCTCGGACGGGATTGAATTTTATTTTTTATGAAGCAAAACAAGAGGAAACAACGGGACCCGATAGTTTGAAATGTCGGTGTACAGTACAGACGACTTACGGGCTTCCATGTGCTTGTATTATTTTTAAAAAAATCAAGCTCAATTCCCCTATAGGAATGGATGAGGTATGCACTCATTGGAAAAGGCTTCGGTTCAATGATCACGAGCCGAAAAAGGAAGGTGGTTCCAACATGACCATCACAAGTGAGTTGGAAGTCATAATAGATCATTTTTCAAAAGCGGACGATGCTACAAAATTGCACATTAAAGAACAATTGAGAAAAGTCACATTTCTGGAAACAACCGATTTGAACCCTCTATCTCAACCGGTGAAAACAAAAGGTGCGCCAAAAAAGGTGAAAAATTCACAAGCTGATAGTACAACCAAGCGTGCGTTTTCATATCACGAAGTCGTCGATGAATTATTCTCGGATTCTCCTACCCCAAAATCCAAGACTAGTGTTAAAAAGGAGCTTGAATTTCCAAACCACCTCGGACACCACCACCACCACCACCACCAATAATATACATTAATGAGATGCCACTTTTCATGCACAGACACATTGAAAAAATTGTGGATGCGGGGACCAATGTTAATCGCGGGTATCTGGCCGTATCTGGTTTGCTTGGCCATGGAGATGAGCAACACACTCTTGTTCGACAAACACTTATTTTTGAGTTGACCTCCCATACAAAATTTTACACGCGCCTATATGTCACACCAGACAAGTTTAATAAAGTTCACCATGCTCTTGCTCCAAGTGTTACCCTTCACACACTGGTTGAAAAGTGGATGAGCTTCCCCGAAATGGGGCATCTTATAACAAGAGCATATAATGTGGTGTGTATCGACTTGACGAGATATGGTTTATTGGAAACCTTTTTTCCTCTTCGGGCTCCACCACCAATAGATCCGTCTGAATGCATCATTTGTGTTGGCTATCTTAGGTCATGTCATTTTGTTCAAGTTTATTTCAAACCAGATTGTCCTATTCCAGCCACATCCGTGGAATGGACAGAACATCATGCAAAAGAGGCGAAAACTTGGCTGGATCATTTTTTGGATAGAATGACGGAGTTCACCAATTTATGGGACTTGAGAGAGAATCAAATAGGGAGAAATCGAAGAAAGATCTGGTTTTAAATTTAAGCGGGGATAATTTTTTCGATGCATTTTAGAATGTAACTGAATCATCTTTTGAATGTATTGTTGAACAATTGTAAAATCTAAACGTTTCAATACATATATATGTTACATTTTATCTATATTCTAGTTTCATTACATATATAACATTTTGAATGCCTAAAAATCCAACAATTCTTTTTTGTTTCAGTAGAAACTGAGTTTAATTTTGTTTTTGTAGAATTCGCAAGTACACTTGCGAATTCTGCCTGATATTTAAAAACAACAACAACACAGGGAATAATTCGCAAGTGCATCTGCGAATTCACCTCATATTTGTGGTGAATTCGCAATTGCACTTATGAATTCACCTGATTTTGTGTAATTCGTAAGTGCGCTTGTGAAATGTGACCTGATAAGATTTCTTTGGTCCATATTACTCCTACTTGCCTATAAATTGAGTCCATAACCCATTCCATTCTCAATCATAAACCAAAACCAGAAAAATGACAAAAACATATCAACACCTTGCATTTGTCTACTTCATTGTTGCACATGCGCCACTTCAATTTAGGCTCGTGCAGGACATCCCGTACGATGAGCTCATTACGACACTGCATTCTCTGTTGCAGTATCCAGATAATCACAAGGTGGTCAAGCTTGAGTACCATTCACCTTCACTTGATACTGAAGGAAAAGTCAAGTTCACCCCGTTTCATCTGAAGAACGACGATGACTTAGAGGTTATGTGAGAGACCTTTCAACAATACTCCACAAAGGGTCCGATTGAGATGGATGCGACGCTTCATAGATCGACAGAAGATGTTATCAAGATGTTGCGTCGTCCTCAACTTCCCGTTTATAATAATATGTAATTTAATTTTCTGCATCTACTATGTAATTTGTTTGAATTAAATTGAATGAATGGTATGAATTGTGTTAAATGTTTATGAATTCTACCCAGATTTAAATTCGAAAGTGCTCTTACGAATCACAAAACTCAAGTGCCTTCGCAAGTGCACCTGCGAATTCACCTTATTTTTAAAAAATTAAGGTGAATTCGCATGTGCAGTTGTGAATTCTCCTTATTTTAAAAAAAATATGGGTTATTTCGTAAGTGCACCTACGAAGTCCACCTCCGAAGTGAATTCATAAGTACACTTACAAAACTTGAAGATATTTTTGAATTTCCACCAAAAATGAAGAAGAACTCCACTAAATGGGAAAGAAATTCCCCTCACTAAAATCAGCATTCTCTTGCTAAGGGATACTACTTAAACATATTTTTGAAATAATTCTTTCCCTATTGTAAAAATAATAATGAAGAAATTACTTAATTTCTGAGACATTATAATATCATATAAAAGAAATATTTTATTTTGATGTAACTTGTTTTTTTTTACCATTTTCACTCTTACTTTAAATTTGTATAATAGCTTCCATTAAAATTACTGCTATTAATTAACTTCTTCGTAACTGCCTACTAAATAACTTCAATCATAATTTTTAATAACAAGGTATGTTTTTCTGAATCTTATTTAGTTGAATTGAATGGGTTGATTGTATTGAAGTTTTTGTTAATGAATTGATGCAGGAAATTTATTAGTTTTGAGTAATTGTATTGCTTTCTTGCACAAACACAAACCCACCAACTGTTTGATAGTTTGCTTGTGAGAAGAAAGAGAACATATATGCACAATTTTTCATCTGAAACATGGCAAACAGCAAATATGAGTATGTCAAGCGTTTTGAACTTGAGGACGAGGTGATGTTTCCGAATTTTATCCTTGTTTCGATCAGTGCTTGTAAACTTTCCAAGCCTTATGATGTAAATGCCTTGAATTTGATGAACTCATGTGCTGTTGTAGTGCTCGAAGAGTTTGCTGATGTAGTCCTTGCATACGGGTTTAGTGATGAGTATACCTTTGTTTTCAAGAAGAGCGCTAAGTTCTATGAACGGCGAGGTAGCAAAGTGTTATCAATTATTTCTTCTTTTTTCTCGTCTGTTTTTGTGAGAAAATGGAGCGAATTCTTCCCACAGAAGGAACTATGTTCTCCTCCTTTTTTCCATGGGAGAGTTGTAGCTTGTCCATCCATAGATGCACTTCAAGCTTATCTTTTATGGAGGCAAACTATTTGTCATTTGAAAAATCAATATGAACAATGCTTGGCGGCTTGTGGAACGCGGAATGAATGAGAGGGAAGCACGAGAATTCATCGGTGGAGAGCTAGTAAAATCATATCAGCCATCGTGTCTTTCTTCACATCCACTTACGTGATGCGATGGAAAGGTTTCTTCCCTCAAACTGAGTTAAACTACCCTCCTTCTTTCGATGCACGAGCAGTGTGCTATCCATCTGCTGAGATTTTACGGGACTATCTTGCGTGGAGGCAAGTGGATTGTCACATAAACAATCAATACAACACTTGTTTCTGGAAGCTTGTTGCATCAGGAAAAAGCAAAAGGGAAGCTCAGCATAGTCTAAAGGGTGCTCAACTGCAAAAGAAAATTGAGGAATTGGCTATTGACTATAATAATTTGCCAGTGATGTTCCGACAAGGATCCTCAGTTTTTTGGGATAGGGTAGACAATGTTCTCATCCGTCCAGAGAATGGAGAGTCTTCCGAAAATTATAGAAAGGTCATTATACAACACATTGACATCATTGGATCAGCCTTTTGGCTAAACACCCTTGGTATCCTTGATGAAAAGCTAGATGTGTTGAAGAAATGTTGAGTGTGATAATTAAAACTTCATTACTTTATTTTTGTGCTCCTAATTTTATTTTGTTTCAGTTTGGTTCAATATTTTTGTATTCATATTTGTATTTTCTGATGTAAGATAATAAAAAATTGGGACTGCAAATAATCGTGCAAGCGATATATCCATTTACTACATCCTTGAGCCCCTTACTTTCTATACCATTTACCAATTCACCCTGCATATTGCATTTAATACTCGGTAAAAAGAACAAAAAATCCACTATCAGGCAGCATGCAAACGAGTATCAGAAAGCATTAGCTATCTATTTTTGAGCTTTAAGAATAAGTATAATATGGTCATGAGAATTAGAGTTTTAGTATTGACAGAAGCATGAGTTCATTCCTTGTTGGAGGATGGAGTATATGCTGGCTGGCTTGTGCAGAGAGTTCAACAACCAATAAGGCAGAAAGTTCAACATTTTCTCAACGCGGCTCATACACGGTATACGTTTATAGAAATAATTTATGCACAAGCACTTATCCTATAAGCGCACAATTGAACTGTTCATCCAAAAGGGGCATATAACCCTTCCAAGATAAATCATGATGTGAAAAATTTATAGATTGTAAGAAAAACGTTTCACTTTATTTTATCTTGTGTTATAGAAATAACTTATACATAAGCACTTGTACGATATACTTTTGTGCTATAAGTACGTAATTAAGTTGTTTATCCAAATAGTTATTTCATTATATTTCTTGTGAATTTTGTAAAAAATAAAGTATTCTGTTTGTTATCCTTATTTCTCTAATGTGTTTTCTGATTTTGTTGTAACCTGTACTTTTTGTTCCAGGAGATATTGAGTTGCTTGGGAATTTTCTGTCCAAAGGAATTAATCCTGACCTGACTTAGAGACTGATGAGGGAACACCTTTGGTTTGAGCTGCAGGTGTCATGCTCAACAAGCGGCTGTTACTGCTCTATTAAAACAAGGTGCTTTCATGGTGCAAAAGCAGTTCTTCACTATATCACACTGTTTATGATTAACTTTGTAGTGGAAAAACTTAATATTCATACCCCCCATGTTGGAGCCAATTGATTTTAGCTTTTTGACTCCACCAAATTTTCTCATTTTTCAACACCCTACCCAAGTCTTGTTCAGTTTTCTTAATCAACTCCAAAGTTTCTTTATCAAGAATAGAACTTTTAAAATTCAAAACCTTGATCCTATTAGGAACCACCCTAAACTGGCACTGCCCCAACTTTGAAGATTGAGTATAACCAGCTTGAATTTATTGTAATTGGCTCCTTGACTATTCATTCATTTAGGCGTCCTTAACAATTTCAGTACAATTACCATCTTCGAGCCACACGACCTCAAAATGGATAATTTTCTTGATGGATAGTAGTCACTTCATCCTCAGAGTTCATAGAGTTGCAGCAAACTGGCTTCAATGTCTGTCAGTGACCTTCAATCCAGAGGGTTGCACCAAAACCACGCAAGAGCACTGTGAATAGGCCTGTCAGATAAAAACTTACCAATGAAAACCATAAATGGATTAGTGAATTCCTCATTTATTATCTTGTGTGACTGATCCTGTTTTGACCTTGCTGGTTTCATGAAACAAGGATCTTTATGAAAACTAGAAAAAGTGTATTGATTGGTTTTCACAACCAGGAAAATTCCCAACATTTGTTTTGAACATCCAGTTGGTCTATGATCAAAGCATATGCCATATCATTGTGAACCAAAGAGTTTTGGGATATTATGTTCTTGTAAGCCCTTTTTGGTTCAACATAAAATAAATTTTCTTTTAGGTCCGTTTGGTTCAAGCGACAGGTGGGGAGGGGAGGGGAGGAATTTTTATCAAGGTGAGTGGAGGGGAGGGGAGGGGAGAAATTTTAATTGCATATATGTTTGGTTCAAAATATGAAAGGAGAGAGAAAAAGATGAATTTTATTTATAAATATGTTTGGTACACAAGGGGAGAGGAGATATTTTAAAACTTATTTACTTTTATGTCCTTGTAATTTAATAATACGACTTAGGATATTTTCCGTTCATAATTCAAATTCAAATTCATTGATTAAAAATATTTAATCGTAGAACATCATGAAATATTTTATAAAAAAGTAACGATTATAATATATAACTTTAAAAATATTATCGAATACGGTAAAATCTAACAAAAATTATCATAAACAAAAATATTACGACAATTAAAAAGTAACAATAAAAAATAAAAAATTTAAACATCTATAATGATAATGTGTTAAAGATATAAAAATACAAGAAATATAAAAAAAAGTTAAAATTTGTTAACATAAAACTTTTAATATTTTAATGAGTTAAATGTATATTTAAATAAATAAATAAGGATAAATATGTAAATATAATTAATATTAAAATGAAATATCTCCCGTATCTTCCAAGTCTCTCCAAATCGAAGGAAGCAAAAAATGGTCTAGAAAGGATTTTGGTCCCTTCCATCTACCTCCCCATCTCCCTCTTAAAATTTGAGTCAAACACTTAAAATATTAAATATTACCTCTCATCTCATCTATTTACCTGCAACCAAACAGACCCTAAAATAAAAAAAAAGACTTCATTGTAGTTTTTCCTATAGTACTCATTCATTAAACTAATTCTCATTTCCTTAATCCAAATTATTTTTTATTTTTTCTATTTTTTTTACTTACAAAATCTATGACATATCAATTTGGTTTAATGGATATCTACTTGCAACCTAAAATAATTAACACTGTCATCTAATAGAAAACCATTTTGTCATGTCATTAAAATTTTTTAAAATGACAAAATAATTTAATTGAACATATAATTGTGATTAGTTAACAATATAAAACTATTTTTTACCGTAGCTACATCACCTATTTTCTCTATTAATTTTTAATTACTATCACTTATATATTTTACTTTTAAATTTCCATATAAGATCTTATCCGAAAACTTATTACATTTCATTTTAAAAAATGTACCATTCATTTTAAATAGAAATTGTAAGAGAATTCTAAAAGTATTTAAATTTATTGTTATCTCGAGTCAACTAAAATGAGCATGTATTTAAATTAATAAATAATTTAGATGAAATGAAAGAAATTTTTTAATTGGAATTTTATATCAGCCGTGTTAAATTCTCGGCAATTTTTTTAAATCTATTGCAATCTTACTTAATTCGAGTTTAGTCTCTACAATTGCGTGTAGAGAATACTTTATTTCTATAATAAATACAAAAAATAAAATGTCTATAACTATATATAAAAAAAATTGAATGTCTTTGGGTTGATCTATTTTTCTTCCAAAATTACCCTCCACTTCTTTTTACATATAATTGGTTTATTTAATAAAAAAAAACTATAACTGTTTTTTTTCTTCAAAAAACTATAACTGCCTTTTTTTTTAAATCATAAAAACTTTTTAATTTATCATTTAATTTTATTTAAATTTAATAAATTTAATCATTAATTAAATTTTTTAAATTTAAAAGATTTTTAAAATAATAGATAATTCTATTTATCTTTTTAAAATTTATATTTATAAGATAAATTAATTTTTTTTAAGAGGAAGAGACAATGAGAGATGTATAGAGAGATAGATATAAAGAGATAAATAAATTTTTTTTTAAAAATACCCACACATTAGCGCAATAAAAAAGCGGATAATCGGGTATGGGAGACCTAGTTAATATGAAAAAGTTTAATGTATTTTAAATTTTTTAATAATATATAAAATAAAATGAAATTAATTTAAAATAAATTTTGGTAATTGTAGCTCTAGATTCATTTTTGATAATTTATAATAATTACTTTTACGTTACTCATCCAAATGTGTTTTGAATCAAATTGGGCAGAAGAGCAAAGATAGAGTGAAATCAATGGCAGGTTCGGAAGGATTCGTTGAAGCAGATAATGCAGAAGCGATTATCACGAGAATTGAACACAAAACTGTGAAGATCGAAGCCTTACTGAAACAGTAACTACCTTGATCTATTACGAATCAAATACTGGAATTTGTTATATAATCATGATTGATTTGTATGCAATTTTAGGTTTAAACCCGTGGAAGCTCTCAAAACTGCTCTTGAAGGAACCTATGCCATGACTAGTGATGAACGTTGCAAGGTTTTTTCCCCCTAACCTAACCCCCTTTTTATCTATTTTTGCAAAATTATTGATACTTTGCAGTATATTTTTTGGCAGTCGGCACATTGGATTGTGGTGCATAGGGCAATAATGGCTATAAAAGATGTTGATGGGATGCTTTCTTCCTTGGATCCTGAATACTATGACATCCTAATGAAGTAAGGAATTATTTCTCTTCTATTTTTCAATGTTGCAAGTTTAGCAACAGGTCTCTGATCTATTTCATTTTGTGAAAGTTTAGCAAGTAGGATTGATGATGATATAGTAGATAGTTTATGGTTACTATTGTAAATAATCTATGATATCGTTTTCTGTCTATAGGTATTTATATAGAGGCTTATCTACTGGAGATCGTCCAACATGTGACCAATGTCTTCGAATTCATGAAAAATTGACAGAGAGAGCAGGCCATGGTTGCATTCTACGTTTCTTGACTGATACTGTAAATACAGTTTGATTTTCTTACCAATTTTTTCTTGTTGAGTTACCTTGCATGTGTTTGCATCACTACAACAATCAATGTCCTGGTTTGGTTTCACCTCTCTAAGAAACAATTTTATATATGTCAACATTGATAGTGAGTTTGACACAATCACTGTGAATCGTCGTGATTTTGACAGAAATTACACTTTGTTTGACACAATTACAATGAACCGTAGTGATTTTGACAAAAGATACACTTCAGAGTTTCAACAAAACTACAAGCTTACCATTGTGATTGAAAAGAAAAATAAGAAGTTTTGTTTGTCAGGATCAAATCAAAGATAACACTGCCAATATTAAATCTGACAATTTGGTTTGGTGATAAAACTACATATTTTGAATTCCAGCGTGTAGATAATTACTTATTAGGCCTAGTTAGGAGGTAAAAAGAAGAGGAATAACAGGAGATACCCATAGAAATTGAGAGTTCAGGACTCCCGTCACATACTCACAACCATAGACCTACTGAAAATTCTAAGTGGAAATATAGATGTATTCAATGACAAAATAAACTTCATAGTACACATCTTCATTCCTTTACCACCTCACTTTTTCACCATGATGATCTTGACGAAGAATAGTCTCACTTAAGTATCTTAGTTAAAATATATTATGCATTTTCCTTCATGTATTTTCACTTTTCGCATATTTTCTTTTGAACTTTGAATTTCAATAATAATATGAGTATGATGTCATTCTTTTCTTAAATGTCTAAAATGCCTTTGTTTTGCATATTTATTTCTCGCAATGCATCTTTATCCCCCTTTTTTATTTTGACAAAGGGGGAGAAGTATGCTCTCATGAGAGGTATATTCTTTATCTAATTCAGAGGTAGTTTTACCACTCCAAATATATCTATATTGTTTTTTTTACCATCTCTCCTGAGAGATGAGTTGTCATCATCAAAATGGGGAAGAGTGAGAAACTTTGTTTTGCAGGTGATAGACTTTTAACCAAGACATTAACTTTTGATGATGACAACGATAATGAAAACTAATGATAAGTCAAGTACAATACTTAAACAATTAAAGATGCAAACTCAAGCGTTATGGTTTGATAATCTAAAGCCTCATGTGATCTCAAACAGTGTCAATACAAAAGACAATATATGGCAAAGGGCTTGTAGAAAAGGAGTTAATATTCTAATTTAGTAAGTGAGTGAACCTATGTAAGCAAATATGACTTTATGTAAAAGTATAAGGCTATAAGCGCGCACACACACTAATTTTTTTTTTTTTAAATACTTTACTAAAAGAAAACACTTTGAAAAACATATGGAAGTTGTAACATATGAATCACGAGAAACCAAAATAGCCATGGGAGAAACTTTGACTTTTCTAATCGATTAGATCAAATAGCCAATCAATTAGAAATGAACAAACTTGAGGCCCAAATTAGTTTGAACACACCTTGATTCTATACAACAACTATATATCTTATACTTCTATTTTGAGAACTTATAATCAATTGTTTTTAAATATTGATTATCATTTTGCTATAATCAATTAGCTAACGATAAAATACATTAATTACAAATTCCTTTTTTGGCAAACCCGAGCATATAACTAGAGGCTCAGTTTCTTGATTCAAACCATCCAAAATCCTATTTTGACACTCCCATCCCCCCTCTATCTCTAAAGTTATATTTAACTTCTCTCACTAGATGTTATAGCCAAATGCTTTTGTGAGAGAAGTTCTTTTGGGAGTGAGGGTACTTTTGTAATTCTGTAAAGGGTAGAATTATAAAATTCACCAAGAGAATATTTTGTATACACATTGATTGAATATTGTCCAATTAGAAATTATTTGTGGTTTAAGGCTAAACCCGATAAAAGCTTGAGTTTGGGGATTGTGTGACCAGTCCTAGATTTTGGTTAAAGATTAGCCATTATTGTTGATTCTTAGTTAGCATGATTAATACCAAGATAAGTTAAAGATTAGCGAGGTGTTAAAATCTTCATAAGTTACA
This sequence comes from Vicia sativa, assembly GCA_021764765.1. Taxonomy (NCBI): domain Eukaryota; kingdom Viridiplantae; phylum Streptophyta; class Magnoliopsida; order Fabales; family Fabaceae; genus Vicia; species Vicia sativa. The sequence continues at coordinate 86,514,909 of CM038795.1, forward strand.
GATTAATCCAATCAAAATCTCATAGGTTATTTTGGTTGTCATGGTAAAATCAAAGGTATTGAACTCAGACATTTTAGAACATGAAGACTAACCGCTCTAAGATCCTTGTTTGTGGAAATGAGATTAACCGCTTCAATCCACCATTGAGAAATAAGATTGGCCATTTCACTCTCAACAGTATATTGAAGAAAATGCGTAAATGTCCATATCTATCGTCTTGTAATATTTTGTTGAATATCAACCATCATTTCATTGTATAAGGGGTTCGTGAGCCTTTCATACTAAAATCTTTCAAATATTACTGGAAACTCTCAAGATCAGTTCTTGGGGACAAGACTAAGTCATTTTTGACTAAACTTGTATAATTTTTGGTGTTATTATTCCCTTAACTATTTAATTCTGCAATTTACTTTCCTCTGCTTAGTTTTTGAAAATATTTTTAAACTCTGATTTAACTTGTCAAAAGTTTTGAAAACCAAGTTTTTTCAAACCATAGAATTCTCCCCCTCTTGTGTGTGAAGTCTCAAATCCAACAAACTATTGCGCTTGGATACTTCTCATGCTTTTGGACAGTTCTCTACTCCATCTCCAACTAAATCATCTACTCTTACTTCCCACTACCATGGCCGTGGTGGTCGAAATAGAGCACATTGCGGCCAATACCATAGTATTTGTTGTAACTATTGAAATCGTTGCAATCATATTGAAGCTGAATTTCGTACAAAGGCAAAAGAACAACAACGACAACTTAAGGTTGCTACTTTTTCTCAACCGACTATCACCAAAGATGTTAATATTTCGACCACTGATTACAATGAGTTCCTTCAGTTTAAAGCAACTCATCAACCATTATCTTCTGCTATTGTAGCCCAGTCTAGTAATCATGTAGCCTTTGTCTCTACATTCTTCACTGGTCCTTGAATCCTTAGCTATAGTACCTCGGATCGTATGATTGATAAAAAATCTCTTTTATCTCATTTTTCTTATTCTGATTCTTTGTCTTTTGTCATTGTGGCAGATGACTCTAAAATCAAAGTTCAATGTCTTGGCCAGGCACACTCACTTCCAAACTAACCTTTAGATTATGTGAGCTATATTCATGTATGTCCTTTTAATCTAATATTTGTCAACAAGTTCACTTGTACTCTTGATTGTGTCGTTCTTTTTATTGATAATTATGTTTATCTTTATGACCGACTTACTTGATAGACGATTGAAGCAAAGAGTGAGTTTGAAGGATTATATCATCTATCTCCACTAGTGGCATGTGCTTCTATTGCTTCTCAAAGCATTACACATTAATGTTTAGGTCACTCTAGTCTTACTAAAATGCATCTTTTAAATTTTAGTTTTTCTAAACTTTCGTTATTTGCGTGTCCGTTGTATTAATTAGGCAAACATACTCGTCACACCTATTGTCAACGAATAAATAAAAGTGTTACGTCACATTTGCATTAGTTCATTCTAATATTTGGGGTCCTAGTCATGTCATGTCTACTTTAGGATATTATTTTGTAAATTTCATCGATGACTATTCATGATGTATGTGGTTATTTTTAATGAAAAAACATTCAAACATTTTTCTTATATTCCAAGAATTTTATACTGAAACTAAAGACCAATTTGACACTTCCATTACAATTTTACGTACTGATAATGCTTGTGAATATAAGTCATCCTAGTTTCAATATTTTTTAACATCACATGAGATTGGATATTATTTTAGTCAGATATATATATACTATATATATTCAAGTTTAATCCATTCCATGGCATTTGATGAGAACGCGATCCGCATGGTTGAACCCGATGAACAACTAACAACTTTGTCAAATTTATGATCTCATTTGTATTTAAGGTGAATTCTTATATATCCAAGAGAAAAATTAGATAAAACTATTTTTAAAATAAAATGTTTTGAAAAAAAAAAAAAAAAATTTAATAAATAATTAAATAAAATAAAATTAGATAAACTCCACTTTGAAGTAAACTTCCTTATTTCATTCGAGCGTATTTAGTGGTAGATCCAAATCATATTTGCGGGTTAACATGTACCCTAAGCACCCAAACTAAACGTGTGTTGTAGTTGAGTTGAGTTGAATAATAATAATAATAATAATAATTGTAAATAGATATATATCCACAGAACAGAACAGCATAAATAAGCGTTGTTTGGATTCATCGCGTTTGTTACGCTCTTTCTTTCTTTCACCGCTGTTTCTTCTTCCAACAACAACAACAACAGCAACATTCGATTCGGTCTCTCTCCCTCTCTCACGTCCTCGTAACTCAACAATCTGTTCCCTTTTCTTTCTCAGATATACATAGATCCCATTGCCATTACTGCGAACAAGATGGTTGTGAAAGTGAAGAGAGAAACTCTTGAAGCATGCATGACATGCCCTATTTGTCTTCGCCTCTTGAAAGATGCTACCACCATTTCTCTTTGTCTTCACACTTGTAATTCATTCCTATCCCTCGATCTGATTTCTATTCTTTTCTACGTTCTTTATCTTAACCCTTCTTTCTTAATTCTAACGTTTTTCATTTTATTATGTTCTTGTTCATCTTCATCCCGACAACAACGTTAATATTAGCTTTGTTTGATTGACCAACATCCTCAAGTCAACTATCAAGTCAAATTACTTGTTTCTTGATTTTCTGTTGATTTCTTTGGTTTTTGACTTGTTGGAATATCATATCTGTTTCTGCATTATATTCAAAGTTGTTGAATTGCATGTTCCAGTTTGCAGGAAGTGTATATATGACAAGCTTTCAGATGAAGAGGTCGATTCTTGTCCCGTATGCAACATTGATCTCGGCATTCTTCCCGTGGAAAAGCTCAGGTTCCTCTTTCTTTTTGTTCCGACTCTATGCTTGGTTATAGCCAATTTAGCATACCAATTTCTGTGAATTGTTTCTGATTTCTTCAAATTTAACACTGTTGTGATATTTTGCAGCTATTTATCTATGTGTTTTATCTCCCTTATTAATGACATTAGCCTTGATATGCTATATAATCTGAGATGACATGAACCTCTTTCATTTATTTACTGCACTATCTATTTCGGGAAATTTTTAGTTAAAGTTCCTTTTTTTTACTACGATGATATCTAGTTTGTCCACGACTTTTTTAGTAATGTGATTTAGCGAATCGTTTGTGGCTGTTAATAATCTCCAGGCCTGATCACAATCTGCAAGATATTAGGACCAAAATATTCCCATTTAAGCGAAAAAAGGTTCAAGTCGAAGAAGTTGTTCCTTCAATACCTCTACCAGCAAAAAGGAAGGAAAGATCTCTTTCATCATTGGTGGTTAGTGCTCCCAAAGTTTCAACACATACGGGCTTTACAGGAAAGAGAACAAAAACTGGTATGAGAAAGAATGCTGCTTTACGTGGATGCAGTTTTAACCCCGAAGGTTCTGTAAAAAAAGAAGAAAAACCCGACGAAGATATTCTGGTAAGCTCGGCTCGGCTTCGATTTGTGGTTGGTGGCTTTTACTTTTACGTGTGATTATATGCTCGTGCATGATTGTTATATTGTTGTAGGGTTCTTTCTTAGTGGAGACTTCTAAGAAGCATAGACCCAATGAAGATGCAAACAACGATATAGACCTTACCGAAGGAAAGGCTGATCTCTGGACGCCGTTGAACTGTCTTGTTGAAGCGGCCAATAGAACAAAGTCCTCGAGGTCAAATTTACAAGGGACTCCTCTTGCCAAATTAGAGTCCCCAGTTACTCCTCACGATGGACTAGTGATGTCTGAAATTACCAAATCAGAGCCACCTGCATCTGTTCAAAATGAATCACACATGCCTAAAACCAAGAACAAGAGTAATGGACATAAAACAAAGTTTGGAGATGACAAGGATGGAAACACCTTGCCTTTGGTACCAGTGAAGCGAAAAAGGATGCGTCCTCCTAATCAGAAGAGAACAGCAGCATCTGAGATGTCTGCCTCAGCACAACTCGTGTTAGATGCAACAGGGAGCAGGTGCAACAGGAAAAACAGTCCTATTTGGTTTACACTAGTTGCTTCAGAAGACCAGTAAATTACCTTTCTATATTCAATCTCTATTCTATTGATCGTATAAATCGTAATTTATTTTTCTTCTATGGATTCTAAAGCATTGCATTGACATTGCTATTCAGGAATGGAGAAATTTCCTTGCCACAGATCTCGGCTTGCTATTTGAGAATAAAGTAACTTTTTCAACTCATGTACTCTTTCTGTTTGTCTGTTTCATTCGCACCATATTTTTTTCCCTTGAAATTTAGCAAGCAAGTTAACCTTTTTAAATAGATGATTGTTGAACGGCACGAATCTATTTCGTGAAATGATAAGTGAAAAATGAACTTTTTCTCTCTTCAGCAGTCGTACACATAACAGTTTTGCTATAAAAGCTAATGTGGTCTTTTCTCCCATCCAAATTTGGCTTGTGTTTGTTGAGTTAATAAGTTTAGGCTTGAGCGATTTAGAACGGTTTTAGTTTTGTTTAGCATTAGAAGCTGCTAGAAAGCTATCTTAATTGCGGTCCACCCCTCGACTCCAGCATGTTTGGGCTGCTATCACTGCAGCCTTTGATTCTTTGTGCTGGGTTTAACAAGTTAGATAGTTATTTTTCCCTGCAACTCTGCTATCGCAACGATTAACTATCCTATACAGATTGTGTTTCTATGATGTACATGACCACATTAATGGTGAAAAACACTCCCATTGATCTGACAGCTAATTTACTCAGTTACAAGTACTTTAAACAATTTTTCGAACAATTTGCTGAGAAGGGACATATGTTCAGAGAAAATGGTGAAAAAGTTATGTTCACAAAGAAAAAATATTTTGACATGTTTGAACTATTTACTTTTTCTATCCTTCGATTACCTTGAAATATCTAGCTTGAATTCAGAACTTCGGGATATTGACGTGGCTAAGGGAAAATTTTTTTCACTTGACATGGTTTTGAATCTTTGATTTGTCTAGAACTTTTTTGACATGCTTGATGAGCACAGACTATTTCTCTCTCTGATTGGTCTTCTTTGGAGAAGGAAATTAGTAGGCTCATTCCTTGATTCACTGTGCTATTCTATATGGGCACCGGGAAGATTCATAATATTTAGCTTCCTTATTGAACTAAATGTATTGTTGTTTCCTGCATTTTTCATAACTAAAGATTGTGATAGCTCATTCGGTATAATCCCTCTTTTCTTATCTCATCACAGGGATGGTACTGTGCCCGTCTCGTTTATCCAAAAGTACCTCATGAAGAAACTTAATCTTGCTAGTGAAGCAGAGGTGAGCTCATTCTAATTACTTGTCGACTGCAATACCCTCGTTTCATTTTCTGTTTTTACCTCGTGTTTTCAACTTCTCTCAAATTTTTTGCGGTTAATGTTTTTAATCATAGTATGTGTTTGGTCCTCAATGTGTTATACAAACATAAGGTGTCAGTGTTTTTTGTAATATGATTGAAACATTTCTACATGTGACAAAGCAACCTGGTACAGATCTTTCGACATTTACTGGGTTAGTTGAGCCTTTTCTGTTTCTGAAACAGAAAGAATTAAACCTCGACATTTCGTACTTAAATTCAAAATAAAACCATTTAAGTTACACATAGACAATAACTTGCTGGTTCATTATTGTGACATGGTTTGGTGCTATTTTCTACAGGTGGAAATAATATGTCGGGGTCAGCCCGTTCTCCCATCTTTGCAAATGCATAACTTAGTAGATCTGTGGTTCTGCACAGAATCAACATCGAAAAAGATACCAGCATCTGTAGGATCTTCGGCTAAGGACTTTGTGATGGCTTTATCGTATTGTCGAAAGACCACACCTCTTTGAGATTGTTCCCTATCCTGTCTATTCATATTATGTGGTCCTTTATTACTTTACATAGATATACAACTACTTGGGACAAAACTCAGGTGTTTGTTTGGTGTTCCTACTTGGGATCTTTTTGATTTGTTTCTCATAATGTGGAAATGTGTACCCTCCAATTTTGTACCATATGCTTTATTTGTTGTTATATTGTTAGGACTATGAATACTTATTACTACCAATGGACCCTATGATGTCTTCCCCTTTTTTAGAATCAAAACGAGTAATAGTACATAAACAACATGCATGATGTGTAAATTCTCTTTTTGTATATAAGCTGAATGCTGGTAGGTAATAGCATGGTCCCTAAAAACTGAGTTCCTTCACTAAAATACACTAGCATAGAAGTTACCAATGCAATAACCGTTTGTTGGAAGGAATTCCATTTAAAAAACTCAAGGTGAAAGATAGGCTTAGGCTTGAGGCCCCTTTTCTTGAGGAGGAGATCAAAGAGGCTATTTGGGGTTGTGAGGGCACTAAAAGCACGGGCTTGGATGGTTATTCTTTTTTTTTTATTAGAAATGTTGGTTTTTCTTTAAAGACGATTTTATTTGATTCTTTAATGGTTTTTCTTTAAAGACGATTTTATTTGATTCTTTAATGGTTTTTATTCTGGTGGTGATATCTCGAAGGCGGTCATTTTTTCTTTCTTGACTTTGGTCCATAAATCTCCAAATCCCCATAAATCTCCAAATCCGGTTGAATTAGATGATTATAGATCAATTTGTTTTGTTGGTTGTATGTACAAAGCTCTTTTAAAATTGTTGGCGACTCGATTGAAAAACATTTTAAATGCTCTTATATCTCCTTGCGAAAGTGCTTTCGTCCCAGGTAGGCAATTATTAGATGAAGTTTTGGTAGCTAACAAAGTGGTGGACTACGCGAATAAGGAGGGTAAAAATTGCTTACTTTTTAAGATTGATTTTGAAAAAACTTATGACAAAGTAAGTTGGAATTTTCTTAGATTCATGTTGACTGGAAGCCTCTAAATAATAGGAATGACAAACTGGAACCTCATCCTTCAAAGGTTTGGTGTATATGTGTCCTATTCGTAACGACCTCGACCTTGCGTCATGGAAAGTGGCAAAAAGCCTAGTACTCTACGGGCTAGCCGGACCTAAAGGAGCTTATAAAATTCCACCTATGTAGTGGCTCGCATTCAACAACTAAGAGTCTTCTTTCTCATCTCGAAAAAAATGGAGTTTGGTGCATTATGGATGAGATGGATGAAAATTCTCAATTCCGATTTGGAAATTGAGAGGGAGACGTACCCACACACGAGGACGATAGTGGGGAACCTCCTTACCAAACTGCTTTGCGTATCGTATTCTTTCTCTATCTCTCTCTTTACTTTTACAACACGTTTGTGATTTAATTGGTGTGCAACTTTTCACATTCATTGATACAAGGCTGGAAGAGACTCTTTATCAAAACTCCATTGCCATTGATCATTGAACAAGCATACTCCAACTGTTTGACCAAAGTGCTAGCTTGACTTTATTTATTGGAAATAGTGTTATAGTGATAAGTGCATTGGTTCAATATAAATTCTGTGTTAATTCATCTTATTCATCTTATTCATCTTAATTAAAATCCAGCAAACTATCGCATGTCCAGTTTTCTAGTAGCTGGTTCAGAATAGACGGAAGTCAATTCAGGACAGTGTGCCGCTTTCCGCATTTTTGCTATTAACTCTGATAAATAATTTTAAATTCGTGATAATAAAAGAGGTGATCTATTCACCCCCTCTCGATCACTTGCCACACCATCTAACACAATAAACTTGAATGTTTTTGGTTGGCTATTACATGGAATATTTGGTTGCTTAAGAATGGAATTATCTTTCGGAAACATAATTGGAATATCTTTAACACAGTGTGGAACATTTCACAATATTATTAAATTTAACTTCACTTAGCATAATTATTCAACTAAATCAACTTCAAAAATCAACATGATCAAGTATTCACATTATTCATAAACTTCAACAATTTAAGCAACTACAACAAATTAAGCAACGTTCATCCCCCCGAGTGTTACGTATCAGAGCAATGACACCAATTCAAACTAACAGCAACTAACGACTTCATAATGCTACTTCGAATTTCCACGGCTATCATTGAGTACCTGCCCATTTCCCATGGTAGGATAAATATCAGTAGAAGGGGTGAGATATCCAACAATATAAACAAGCGTATGATAAATAATATGCTAGGATTAAATCATACAAAATTATCACATCGCAGTTAGCACATCACAACAACTTCCCAATTAACAACAACATGAAATCACTTCACCGTTAATCAACAACATAATTCACTTCACAGTTAATCAACAACATAATTCACTTCACGGTCAATCAACAACATAATTCAAATTCACAGTTAACAACAACATAATTCACTTCACAGTTAACAACAACATAATTCACTTCACAGTTAACAACAACATAATTTAAATGAGACACAACAATGCATATGCATGTGGTACCAACAGAGCTTCAGCTCCCTTCACTATTGCCAATTAATAGAGGCACAAGGCATAAGTCTTCTTCACAATTCTGCCAATACAGGCCTTCACAAGTATGCAAATATAATGCAACACTAACAACATACAACAACAACATAAATTCACTTCACTAGGCATACACCTATATCACTGTTATTTCCAATAATTATAGGTAATTATCATCACTAAAAACACCCTGCAACTTCACATAAATAACAACTATATACAACAACATATTCTTCGCTAATAAATCACAAATAATTCAACAACACGATGCATTCAACAAAATTCAACAAAATAAAATAATCGTAATCACCTACTAAAATATACGAACCACCACGATAAATTTCGATTAATTCCGGACAACTAATTATACCGCTTAATTTACTAAACTGATTTATTCGGTACTGTTTTAAGTACTATTCTTATTATTATCATTTACTACAGTGTTCCATTCTAATTATATTGCTGATATAATTATTTTCCTGTATCTAAAATTACACTGCTATCCAAATTCTGGCACTGCTGTTGACATATTACCGTATGCTATAACCTGCTACTTAACCATGTTTTATGTGTTTTCTGCTAATCTACAAGGTAACACTTAATTCACTGCTAATTATTCTATACTGTCATTGTTAGTTTAACTCCAATATTTTATTTTATTGTCATTCTAATATTCCATCAAATAAATTAACTTTGTTACCAATGCCTTTGTTAATCTATCTGTTATTTTTATTCTCACCCACCCGCATTTGTCTTCCACTAATATGATACCATAAATATACCCAATTATGCTTACAGTATACTATTAGTGTCTTTTAATATTTCCAAAATATTTATGAAATGGAGAATCATTAATATTTTATTCCAATTAGTAAGCAAAACAGACAAAAGAAAGAGTAACATCGGATCCCCACACACACACCAAGGGCGGACGTCCCACTCAACAAGAGCCCTTAGGGAGGTCGCCTCAACACCCTAGACGGACGCCTCCTCCCTTTACAACCTTAGGGCGGCTGTCTCACTTCCTTTACAACCTTAGGGGCGGTCGCCCCACCTCTTATACATGCTATTATTATTTATTTTTTAATTACTCACTGGCGTACGTTTTTTTCTTCTTCATCAATTTTCAGTAAAACCTCAATTATCACAGTTACGGAACATTTTCCTATACCTTTTAGTTTCTATAATCGATTAACACCCATAGCACTGGTGCGAAATCTAACAATTATTCTACACACAATCTACACAAACGGAGATAATTCCATACAATTTCATCCCACATACGATTCATCATAAACTCGTTTAGAGAGTTAGAACCTCACCTTGGATTGATGGTCTCTCTATAATTTTCGGTCGAATTCTGATTTGGCTTTCCAGTCTAAAATTTCTATTCCGGCGGCAGTTTCCTCCAAACCCTTGTTCCACTTTTCTTTCTCCCACGTACAACTTTTTCCCAAAAATATTCACTAAACCCTTGTAATTCTCCTTTTATATCTCTTATAATTAAATCCAACTTATAATGATAATAATAATAATAATAATAATAATAATAATAATAATAATAATAATAATAATAATAATAATAATAATAATAATAATAATAATAATAATAATAATATTTCTATTGGGTTAATTTTCACACCTCCGTTCTATGTTCCTAATTAATTAATTCTATTAATCCACACTTATTTCTAATATTATTTCCAATAATATTCTATAATAAAATTAATTCATCATTAATTAATCCCAACTTTCGATAATTCACTTAATCACCCTAAATCAACTTATAAATTTAGTAATGCTCCTTATAATTCTACTGATAAATCCAACTTCGACTAAATTTCAATAATTAATTCCTTATATAATTTAATTAAATAATTAATTAAATTCGGGGCGTTACAACAGACATGAGGACTCCAATAATTTAAAAAATATAGGACACCGACACAATTATATATATTTTATATATTAATATAATAATGTAATTTATGAGTACAATTTATAAAGAATTCAAAATGAGAAGTACGTATTTTTGTTTATTTAAACTTAGTACTTTCAATCAATAAAAAAAGACATAAATCCATCATAATGAAACTATACAAATCATATCACATGGAAGAGAAATACACAAAGCATAAAGGAATATCAAATGGTGATTCGATGAAAGTGAATGGTCTGAATTAGTCTAGAGACATGCTGATAGAGTGACCATGGAGAAAAATACACACAAAATGGAGACCGAAAATACACACATACTTATGTTTAAATAATTTAGGGTTAAATACCTTTTACCCCCTGCAATAGTAGCGAGATTTGATTTACCCCCATTTAAAAAAAAATATTTTCGCCTCTTATAAAATAATGATTCCAAAATAAAAAACCTTTTGGTACAAGATTCCTAAGGGTTATTGGGCGTTTGGCCTTCCACCAGGCCATTCATGTTTGGTTGTTCATATTGCCAAAAAGTTCTATATGTAGTAAACCTACCACCATTTTTGGAATAATTATTAATTAACATGGTACATTATATAATATTAATGTTTAATATAAACTTTCCACCATTTTTTCAATAATAGTATATATTATATATGTTTAATATTATTAATATATTATTTTATTTATTTATTAATAATTATTTCAATTTTTTTTTATTAAACAATATTTATTAGATAAAATTTATTAAATAATTAGTATTGAAAATGTTAATTAATAATTATTGAAAATGTGATTAAATTTTTTTAAATAATATTTAATAATACATTATTAATAATTAAATTTTAATTTTATTTAGTTAATAATATATTATAAATAATTATTTATATAATATTTATTTAGTTAATAATGCATTCATAATTATAAATAATTTTTATTTAATAAATTTAAATAGTCAGATAATATATATTTATTAATAATACATTAATAATTATATAATTTTATATAATATTTATTTATTTAATAATACATTAATAAATATATAAATAATACATTAATAATTATATAAATAATTATATAATATTTATTTATTCATAATTACTTTTATAATACTTATTTAGTTAATAATACAGTAATAATTATATAAATAATATATTAATATTTATTTATTAATAATTTTATATAATATTTATTTAGTTAATAATACATTAATAAATATATAAATAATACGTTAATAATTATATAATATTTATTTAGTTAATAATACAGTAATAATTATATAAATAATACATTAATATTTATTTATTAATAATTTTTTGTATAATATTTATTTAATTAATAATACATTAATAAATATATATTAATAATGTAAAAAAATGAAATTGTGTAAAAAATAAACTTGATAGTCCGTAGAAAAAAAATAGTAACAACCAGTGTGGTGAGCAAGATGGAACATCCACAACAATCAGTGCTAATTGGTTTATCCTTGGCTAGACATTTGCACTTAAAGGAAATATATTGTTTGAAATTTTTTAATGCTGCTACATGCTACAATTAGTGAATTAGTGAATCTTTTGTATTAATCGATTTTGTGATGATGAATAACAATGACAAGAGAAATGGCACAATGGTTTGATGTTTGGTGTATAAGCCAAGGATCATGGGTTTGAATTCTTGGTGAGACATTGTTTATATTTAAAATAAAGTGTCGCATTCAGATTCTTTTTTTTTCTTTCTTGGACACTTCAAACAGTGTCAAGTACGTGTCTTATGAGTACCGTATTGGACACGCCGAAATGTCTTGTGAACGGCGTGTGGCGCTTCATAACTTTGAAATCTTGATATTAATACGCCGAAATGTCTTGTAAACGGCGTGTGGCGCTTCATAACTTTGAAATCTTGATATATGGTGTTTCTTTTATCTTTGATAAATAAATATATATGTTTTTTACGATGATAATGAGGTTTTTGCATGAACTTTTAGTGTAGAATGTTGTGTCATTTGTGAAAATGAGCTGGGATATGGAGCTAAATAGCCTATTAGAGAATGTCATGCCACTTCATTGACAGGATAGAATGTTCTTGAGCCTTGGGAAAACAACGGGGTGATGATTGCAGTAAAATTGAAATGAGGAAGAATATGTTGGTATGAAAGAGAGAGAGATATATCAAGATAGCAATCATCTGAATTTTAATTCCATAAGTATAACAGATTAATTATATAAATATAGTTTTATTAAAAGCATGTTTGAAAACTTGTCTTTCAAACCAGAAAGACATTAGTATCAAACTCAATTACTAACACAATCGCTTATTGATTACTTCCATACAAAGCTAGAAAAAGCACATTCATTGTTTAGCATCCATGATGGAGAACAAAGGGTTGATCATGTCCAGCTCATTCCCACAGTTTACAAACTGATAGCTCACAGTAAGATGTCCCTGCTGGTATCCTCTCCCATCCGTGTCTATTCTATTAAACACGCCCACATCCAAATCCAACCCTCCATTACTGCATTGATCTACAATTCTCACTGTCTCCTGTGCTCCTGTCCCTGTATTTCTCACCTGCATTCAAATACATGTCAGACACCAGACACATCATTCGATCATAAGTGAATATATATATCAGATATCATCATTCGATCTTACTCTGAGACACTTCCCACACGAAGCTTGACCTCGAGGTCCAACCGGTCCACAAAAAGCAGTCCAACCATATTTACTACGCCATGAATAAGGCTTACTTGCATCCCAAGTTGAACAATAAGCACTAACAGCATTCAAGTCCCAACCATGTTGTTCCGGTTGATAATAATGATAGGTAGCACGAACATTAGAAGCACTCTCGCCACCGCCACCGCCACCGCCACCGCCGCCGCCACCACCACCACGACAGTTGCTTTGACAGTTCTTAGAAGGCGAACAGTAATCATCGGTGTCACCACAGTAACCGTATTGACTACAACAAAGGTTGTTTGGACATGTTGCACCTCCAGCTTGTCTTCCACACTGTTCTGCAATTGTTGTCGCAATCAAACACACCAATGTTAATACTACAACTAGGCCTATTCCAAATTTTCCCATGTTTACTATGATTAAATTTGACATTTTCTCTTGTGTTTGCTTCCCAATTTATAAGTATAAGATGATTAAAAAAATTAGGTGAACAATCATTTTCAGTTGGCATTAGTTTATTGTGGTTTATTCATGTTACATTATTGACTATAGACTAAGCATGATACTTTGGTGATTTTGGATAGACCAAATTTATTGATAGATTCATGCATATGGGGTGGACAGGTGGGTGTAAATATTAAATTAGATGACGGGTCTAAGACAACTAAGATTCTTAGATGAATAAAAAATCATTGGTGGCGGCCAAGGCCATTTTTCATAGTTTTTTTTTCTTTCAAAACCAGTATCCAGATCTAATCTGGTTCAGAATCAGTTCAGACATTAAGTTCTCTTAATTGCAGAAAATTAAGCCGTGATCTTTTTTATTAAATCCAATGTTAATTATTATTGGACCAAGTAAAAATTAATAATTTCATAATTTTTATTGTTAATGTTCTTTCTTGTGAGCTTCTAAGTTCATTATTTAATAATATTCATATAGTAAAATAATTTATTTTCTTTTTGGAATACTCTCTCTATGTTAAGAAAATCAAAATAAATTTTTAGTATAATGTTGAACATTGACTATATTCTCTATATCTAAGAAAATAGATAAATTTCAAATCTAGTCGTCTCTTTCTCAGGAGAAATAAACATTTTTTCAACTCTCTATTTTTCAAAGTTTATTAGCAATGTCATTTTTTTAAATCTATAATCATCTCTATTGATTTAGATTTACTCATTTTTTATTTAAATAAATGGTTTTTCATATTTATTTGTTTTTATTATGTTATTTTGTTCTTTTTGCGAAATTGTCTTCTTTCAAGTCTAGTTGCAATGTTTATTGACTTCTATTCAAAAATATATAATTACACATTTCATCAATGATTTTAAATGTTGCAGATCAAGAAGCCTATAAGTATTTGCGGCGTTTCATTTTTGTACATAAGTTGTATTGTCGTTAAAAAAAAGGTTATCTATAGACAAGGTTGTCTTTGAGAGCGTGCAAGACGAACTTTTATATAAAATTTTAAGTTTCTCTAGACTAAACTATAAGTAAATAAAGTCTTATAAATTATTTATCGGATTAAATCGTATTTAAGTAGAATCTCTATTTATTTTTTCATGATTAATTGTTGCTAACCTACACAGAATTTCCAAAAACTTGAAACGACTCTTATAAATAAATCTCACATATGAGCAACTCTTCTATGGTCACCAAAATTTCGGAAATTTTTTTACGTAGGCTTACTATAAAGTAAAGTTAAAATTATATTTTAATTTTTTTTAAAACACATAAGAGAATCAAAGATAAAATTAAGGGAATTTTTTTCTACATCTAATGGTGGTGGATTTTATCACCGAAAATCCAAAAGTACCCTTCGCAAGTACATTTGCAAAATCATTTCGTAGTAGATGTCGCAAGTGCACTTGCGAAGACATCTTATTTTCCATATTTACAGGTTTCTTCGCAAGTGCACTTACGAAACCTACTGTGAGGTGAATTCGCAAGTGCAACTGCGAAACTTCCTTTGTTTGTGTCATTTTTTGTTTGAAATTTTTTCTCAATTCCACTATTTCACAATATATTTTACAATCGGACAAATATTTTACGATTTGATTGAAAATACGAACATAACAATACGGTCAATAAATAATATTAATAAATAATAATTAATAATTGTTCGAAAAGTAAATACGGTAAAAATATTACAACAACAACAACATCAAAAAACATAACACAGAGTAATGCGTATGCATAATCCTAACCCCCTGCGCCATCCTCTGTCTGCGGTATTGCGATGCACCGGATACCTTACTGACGATCCTCTCAACTACCGCAACCGCCTCAGGACCTCCCGTATCGATAATCCCTGTATCCAATGCCTCTTGTCCAAGTAGACAGATCTGCTGACAGATGGACAATAGATCAATCACATGGTCATCCTAGGCCTGCTCGTTCTCCAAGAGTGCCTTATGAGCTGGCCTTAGTGGAAGCCCAGGACCATCCGGTGTCATGATAGGGTGTGACACGTTAAAAAAACATGTCATGTAGCCCTCTTCACAGTGTCTAGTCTGGGATGGTTGCATCATTCGATGGTCCTGTGGCACCATATGATTCTCCCAATCCTCGAAGATGTCGTCGAGATATCGTCGTACGATCATGTCGGAGTATCATGAAAGGGAGATTTAGGTATCATCTGTACATAGCCAAAGTTGCAAATACACCGCTAGGGCAGATACCTAACCATAATGTTAGATCCACATGCTAGCCACCTTAAGTATAAAGAGATGGCATCGAACTGGATAACCTCTTTGTAATCCTCAAACGACATCCAATTGATGTCTTAATGGTTGGTGCGATCAAGATACACCTGGTACGACGCCACTTTATGGTTCCCTCTGTGGAGAAGATACTTGGCAACCCTTGACATGTTGTTAATATAAGCCATATCTGGCTCAAAACCATGAATGCGATGGAAATGAGATATTATCCAACTCTGCAAAAACAATAACATAGTATGTAAGTACAAATTAATCAAAACAAGTTAAAGTTAATAGTTGAAAACAAATAAGATATCGTAAGGAGTGTGCATGAGCCAATGAACGTCATCTCCCTCCAATTTGAAGCTTCATTCAGCTTCTGGTAGAGGTATATCAAAATAGTGGCCCCCCAATTCCACTCACAAACTGTAGTCAAATCCATAAAATACTGCAAGTAGGTCACATCCGTATAAGTTCCATTGGTGTCCATAAATAAGGACGTGCCGACCAAGAACATCAAGTAAGACCGAATGGCACAGTCTCGGGGATACTAAATAAAAACCTCGTCCTCTTCTTCCTCAGCACCTGTTACTACATCCAGGTGCTCCTCATACAAATCCTTCAGATGGGAGAACCTTATATGTGCCCCCATTATATGTTCTGCAGTCCTCATCTGCCCTATATGGATCAACTCCCAGATATTCAACCATCCACCCAATCGCCTTAGCTCTTGTAATTTTGTGATGGTTCAGTAACTACCTCTGATAGGTAGGTAGAGCAAGCAGGCAACATCATCAAGGGTGAAGTTCATCTCCCCAACAGGAAAATGGAAGGAAGAAGTCTCTTTGTCCCACCTCTCAGCAAAAGCCCCCCTGCATGTCTTGGCTTATAGTGATGTAACCTATACATCATAATCCGGAAATACCAGATCCAATCACAGTATCATGGAACTACTTAGCCGCAAGCATGAACAACTCAAAAAATTTCTAGGAGTAATTCACATGCTTAATAGGCATTCGTTCCTGAAACAAAATATGTAATAATTGTTACAATCGTATTTTTGAGTCAAACTTATAAAATAAAAAATTACAACCAAAAATATACATATTTATCCCATACATGGCAGACGGTATGGTCGTGGTAGTAAATAAAGAGGGAGGTGTCAAATAATCCTCCCAAATAGCCCTCCTCCGCCTGCTCAGAAACCAGAACATCCTCGGGTACCTCACCCTCCCTCTTAGGTGCCGTAAAATCTTGTTGAATCTCCAACTCATCGGGCACTTTCTCATACGTACGAGAGGAAGACGTCTGATGCATAAGGATCCTCAGTGCAGACGGGGAAGCTACATCCAACTTCTCCCTTTGTACCTGACCTCGGCCTCGAGGCCAGTTCATCTGCTCTACCTCCCTCTCTCGAAGTGCTGAGGCAGTCTGGGATGGCCTTCCTTGTCTCAAATACCTGCTTTGGTCCTGATTCTCAGCCATGTTCTTGAAATAAATAGTTATAAATGTTAAGTTTTAAAAAAACAACTTAGGTAAAAATTTGCAAGTGGACTTACGAAAGTGGTCCAGGGTGACTTTGCAAGTGCACTTGCGAAACCCCCTACGCACAACCATTGTCAAATCTCAGTTTCATCTTGCCCTAAACAAACGAAACCTCAATTTTTTTCACCCAATCAACTATATTTACCTAATATAACAGTAACATGCACAATTTAATTACTACAAACTAACCTAATAAAATATTACAAGATTGTATTATTATTCAAAATAAATTGGAGAAAACTTACACAATTTTGAGAGCTTGGAGTTGATTTGGGATGACTTGAAATTAGTTGAAATAGAGAAATGAGTACTAATTTGTGAGTTTGGGGTTTAGAGTAGAAAGTGAGAAAAGGGTTTGTTTGTTCTGTTTGTTTTCTAGAACAATACACGGACTTCGCAAGTGCACTTGCGAAATAAGGAATTATTGGTGAATTCGTAAGTGCACTTGCGAAGTCACATTGTTTTTTATAAATTATGAGTTGATTCGCAAGTGTGTTTGTGAAACATATTGCGAGGTGACTTCGCAAGTGAACTTGCGAAATTTGGGGGTATTTTGGACTTTTCACCAGGAGTCTAGAAGAAAACCACTAGATGGGAAAAAAATTCTAAAATTAATAGTGAGTGTGTCTAAAAGATATATATTTGGTGTTGTAACTATGTAAAATAAATTCTCATATATAGTTGTTCATTTTAGTTGTATCTTCCGTACCCATGTGTAGTTGTATCATGACTTGGTTTTGGATACTTTACTTTTGTTGTAATTGAACTACAATGATGTATTTAATACCAACTATAAATATCTGATGTCACTATTCTAGCCTCTTAAAATAATGGGGTGTTACACTGATATCATAGTAACTTGATTTTAGATTCACTTTTGAATCATTAGTAGTAATTATGGATTTATGTGCTTTGAGGTATAATTTATACATCAATTAATTGAATTATATGATTTTTATAATGATAACATTATGAAATTAAATCTTCATCCGAAGTGATGATCAATTTATTATGTTTGGGAGATCAAGATGTTAAAGTCAATCTCTTTAGGACAACACCTTATGTCAACAGTGTTCGATGAAATTCTTGATGTTTGTCAAGAAGCCTTATTATACATCATAAGACAGAAGAAGTCAAGCCTAGATGAAATGTTGAATCATTAATGTATCAAGCAATGGATCTTGAAGATTCAAAATCTATGAAAGAGAGGAAGTGTGAAAGCTCGTCTGGTCCATGTCTGAGTGACTAGAGTCTTGTAAAAGATATTAAAGTAATTCATAAATTATTAAGGTAATTCACATACTCACCTAAAAGTATCTTTAACCCCTCTATTTGATAAGAGGGTTATATACAATGTCTAACTGATTAAGGCAATTAGCCAATCGATTAGAGCATTGTTTAAAACTTCCGAATCAATTAAGAATACTCATAGTTGATTAGGACTCTAGTCATTATAGGGTTTCTTTTTTGGGAATTAGGGTTTTCTTTTTGGGAATTAGGGTTGTTTTTTATGAAGCACATAATCTATTAACTGATAGGCATAATCGACTATGAGCATTAAAAAAGCCATGTATAGTTTTCCTTTTTGATCCAGATTTTTCTCCTATAACTAAATGTCTCTCCTCACTTTTAAAATACAATAGTGAGCATTATAACACTCTTTCTCACTTTCTTATCCTTTTCTTATCCTTTCTTTTATTTTACTAAAATTGCCTTAGTGATTTAGGGGTGTGTTGTGAAAAATGATGTCGGAATAACAAAGTATAATCGGTTTCTCGATCGACAAGAAACCCACAAGGGTAAGAAAGAGGGAAACAAGAACACAATAAAATTGGTTATAATCTGATATTTTTTGTTTTCTCTTTGAAACAAGATTACAAATATTACAGAATGACAAATAACCTCCCACCCTAATTAGGATTTGCTTCTTTGCAATAATGAAAGACTAATATGTTATTTATAAGAAAACTAACACACTAGACTAACGAGCTTTTACACACATGGCCATTACACAAACTAACTTAGAGAACAAGATAACTTAAACAATTGGGCTTAACAAATAGGCCCAGTTTGATATACTAACAATCATATCATTTTGAATACGGCATACTTGAGCATATTTCGACTACAACACTACAGGGCTTTGACTACAACATATGAACAGACTTCGACGGCCTGCTAATATTAAGGGTGGCAAAACTGGCCACCCACCCCACCCCGCCTTAAGCCTGTCAAAAAAAGAGCGGGGGGACAAGCCCGCCAAGTAGAAATGGACATAAAAATCTAACTCGTCCCGCCAAGATGGTGGGCGGCGGTCTTGCCCGCCTATTTTTTATTTTTTATTTTTTAAAGATTAAAATTCATTTTTTACATTTCAATTAGATTTTTCATATATATTTTAGAACAATTTTTTATAAAGCATTTTTTAACAAATTTTACTTCAAAATACTGCATATATTCGCAAATTAATGTTTAAAATAAAACCATTAAGTATTAGAATTAACTAAAAAAAAAGGTGAGATTAAGGTGAGACAAGTTAAATGAATAGGTGTGGCGAGTTTTGGTAGGCGGCGGACCCGGAATTTCAATTCAATCCGTCATTTTATGAAGAATGCACAGGTCGGTCCGGTGAATCACGACCTGTTTTGCCACCCCAAAATAACATGACTAATTTATTCAGTCATTACGACTATTTATAATTATGACTATCGTATAAATATCTTTTAAATCTATTAAATTATTAGTTAAAAAATTAATTTACTTTATGTTTAAAAATACAATTATTTATTCTAGTAAAAAAGATATATTTAAGAAGTATTTGAGTCAAAGAAATATTTAATGCACCAAAATTTAAGGACTTTGAGAATTAAATATAAAATAGATACTTAGGAATGAAATAAGAGCAGAGCATTAAAGTTAATGTTAGTGAAGAAAAATTAAGGGTCTATTTGATAAAAATAGTGGGTGACTGATAAGCTAGCTAATAGCTTATAGTTTATAGCTGATGGTTGATGACTGATAGTTTATAGCTAATGGTTGAGACTAATGAATAATAAGCTAATTGCAGTGTTTGATAATATTAGCGGTTCAACTAACACATAAATGTAAAATTACATAAAAAATATTTAATATATAATAATTTTATTTTAAATTAAAATAAATTGTTGAGGATAAAAGTGGATATTTGTTAAAATAATAAGGATAAAAAGGAATAAAAAATAATAAGCTATAAGCTATAAGATAAAACACTATTTGAAATAACGTCTAGAAAATAAGCTATAAGTTAGCAAAATAAGCTATAAGCTCGTGATCAAAAGACCGTTACCAGACAGATCAAAAATATCAAATGAGCTTATAAACTATAAGCCATAAGTTCAAAAAAGTATCTTCCCAAACAGACTCTAAGAAGAGATGAATAAGATGACTTGTGAATTTTATTTGAGTCAAAAAGAAATATAAATGTGCTACTTTTCTAGTAAATATAAAATGGCTACTTAGGATTGAAACAAGAGCAAATGACAAAAGTTAGGAAGAGGTGAATAAGATGAGTTATTTTTCTTTTGTCGTGGTGATTTTTATTTTATGTGTTTCATCCTCCTATGGAACCAGATTTGTAGATGTGGATACTATTTATAAGGGAGTCATAAATTATACACATTGTTTAAATCTTCTCAATTCAAAACCAGGAAAAAGTCGAGATCTCATTAGCTTCGCAAAATACGACATTGAAGTAGCTTGTGTTAATGTGACCAACACAATCAATTTAATCACAATACTAATTGCGAAAAGTGGTAGTAATGTTGAGGCAAAACGACATTACCAAATGTGTTTATCGCATTTCGATACAGAAGGTGCCCTTGGTTTTGTCGATAGAGCACTAAAATATTTTAAGAATGGAAATTACGATTCTGCAAGTCAAAGTGCAGGTGCTATACAAGATTATGCTAGTGATTATGTTTCAGGAGAGTCACCTGGTGAAACTCCTTATCCTGATCAATCACACCTCCCAAAATATGCTCATGTTGTCATTCAAATTTCTGAGATTCTTGGCCATATATTTCATTTTATAATTCATGCATAACTAATAATGGAATTTTGGCTCTATCAATAAATGAGTATAACTAAGTCTCTTTGAATTGAACACTACTATATTAGAGTTGTCGAAGTATCGAAGCACAAGTTGCTTCACACATGATTTCAACTTTGATCTAAAATAGTTATTTTAAGCTTTTGTATTCGTGTGTTTTGCCTTAGGAAACAAGCAAACTTATTATAAAGAGGGAGTAACCCCTATTTTGTAACAACTTGTATTCAGAAAACTTGAAGTTGCAACAGAATAACAAGAGAAGTTTTCCACAGTTTGTGGTCAGAGCGTGACTCAACAGAAAATCACCATCTTCTTCCTAATTTTGTCAAAACCCTAATCTTTTTTCTTTTTCAATTTTCTTTCTTTTCATTGTTATTGTGTAGATATTGAATATTTTCATCAAGATTGATTGAAATTCTACATAGGTTTTTATGGATTTCCAACAACTAGTAACTAGAGTGTTGGCTGAGTGATTCGTGAGAACAAAATTACAATGGCAATAAATCATCCAAATGAGCATCTTCCAACAGGTCTTCCAATTCAGAAAGTTGATAACTATGAGAATTGGTGAAATCATATGAATGATGTGTTTTGTTGTCAAGATCTTTGAGATCTTGTGAAAGAAGAATTAAAACTGCTTGAAGAAGGCACGTCACAAGAGGAAGAGGTAACATACAAATAATTAAAGAAAAAGAATTATAAAACTCTCTTTATAATTCATCAATGTTTAAGTCCAGACAATTTTTAAAAAGTTAGCAATGTAGAATCTGAAAAAGAAGCCTGTGATATTCTTGAAAAAGTCCTTTAGAGGTGAAAGATGTAAGGTTACAAACTCACAATTGAACTTATGAACTACTTCAGATGGAGGAAACCAAAATCATAATAAATTTCTTCACTAGGGTTAGAAAACTAGTGAATTAATTCAAGGTATGTGGAGAAGCGTTAACAACAAGATCATTTGTTGCAAAGATCTTGAGATTTTTGGTTCCAAAGTTCGACCATGTGGTAGTCTCCATAATAGAGTTGAAAAAAATTTCGACATTGACAAAGGAATAACTTCAACGGACACTTAAATTTCATGAACAAAGAATGACTGAAAAAGCTGTAGGAAAGTCAAAAAGTGATGTGGGTTTGCAGGATAAATAAAAAAAATAACGGCGAAGAAAAATGGTTCGACAATGGTGGTAGAGGAAACTACAACAGATTGACTGGTAGAGAAAACCAGCCGGAAGGAATTGTGTTGAACTAGAAAGACCCCAATACCAAGGAAACTAAAGATGTATTATTGAGGGTAGAGGAAGAGTTGATGGTCGAAAACTTGGTAAGAGTCACATTCATTGTTTCAATTGTTAGAAGTATGATCACTATTCTGATGGTTATCCAGAACCCTAAACCTTAAACCTAATTGTACTTGGATTCAAGATTCTCATCACACATGTATGGAAGGAAAGATTGATTTGTCAACCAAAAACCCTAAATGAAGAACATGGTAAAATTTGTGAATGACAATACTCTAGCAGCTAAAGGTATTGGAGACGTTCTGATTATGAGAAAAGATGGAAAAAGGTCAGTAATTTCAAATGTGTTGTACATACCAGACATAAAGAGAAATTTTCTCAGTGTAGGGAAGTTAATAAAAAGAATTATAAAGTGTTGATCAAAGACAAGATAACGAGAATCGTCGACGCAAGATAAAGGTTAATCATGAAGGCTCATATGTCTCAGAATAGAACCTTCAAGATCATATGGTGGAGCATACTGCAACTAGCAGAGATGAATGAATATGGCATTATAGACTTGGCCATCTTAACTTCAAAGACATCAAATATTTGAAAATAATAAATATGGTTTCGATATTACCAGAAATTGACATTCCAAATGAGGTATATGAGGAATGTGTGTGTGCGAAGAAATACAAGAACAACTTATGCAAGGATGCATGAAGCAAGTTGAAGTCAATCCTTGATATCATATACTCTGATGTATGTGGACAAATCCAGGTGGTTCAATGGGGGTAATAGATACTTTGTCACATTCATAAATGATTTCAGTAGAAAAATACAGATTTTCCTTATCAAGAAGAAACGGGAAGTGATTGAGATATTTTCCAAATTTAAATATATCATCAAAAGACAAAGTGGTCGAAAGCTTAGAGTTTTGAGAACTAATGGAGATGAAGAGTATGTGCTGAAATACTTTGATGCATTATGTGAAAAAGAATTATTTGTGCATGAGGTGGTGTTGTAACACCCCTTCAAATTCACCCACGATTTATAAATATTAATCAGAGTTTTAAACACATATCAAGAGGAGTCACAATTTTAATAATTCAAAATATAACCAAAACAGTTATCATGCTTTTCATTGAAGAACTCGTTAAATAAAACCAACCAAAATGTTATGTTTAAACAGCGGAACTATAACATAGAATCCGGAATACATCAATCCATAATTGTTTCAGGATATAAACCAAAACCATCATTAAAATCCATAAGGAATTCCCAATAGAACGTTCCCCAGTGTTACAACTACCAGAGCATGACACTGACACGCAGATTAACTAAGGAACACAAATCTAGAAGTTGTCCTCACCGATTCCAAAGCAGTTAATCACTTTAAATCTGAAATCATTAAAGTAAGGGTGAGATCTCTATCCAATATAAAATGCATTATACGTTTTTAAAATACAACGGAACAATGTAATACGTTAGTCCACTATCAATAACATAATCATAGCTCAGTCTACAAAACATTGCACACAATTCACTATGCAAATAAATAATCAATGGAAATTGCAACACTGGAAACCATCCTAGCATGTTACAATCCCATATGCAATGCAGACTCTATGCATGTGGTACCAAACGTGAACCGAGTTCACACATTGTTCCATTACACTCGGAAAACAGCGTCAATCCATGATTCGCCCATAACCACTGGGTCAAGAATCTAGCCTCACTACCTCTGAATCCTGGTAAGTTTATTGTCTTTGTAAGCTCAATTTCGCACAATGGGAATGAACCATAAACAATGCTTATGCATGCACCATAAAAGCATGCAACATCAATCAACGGAATATGAATCACCACATAATTCCACATAAATGTCAATACCAATCTATCACGTGATAACAACTCAATCATATTGAATAACAGGCACAACATACAAGCATTGGTTCTCATTCGCTAAATCAAAACAATTTACCAACCATTCCCCATCGTCCTTAAACTACCAACATTTTCAAAAATCGGGAGTTCGACTCTTTTTAAAATAATTTTCACAAAATAGTATTTTTCTCGTTTTATAAGATAGTATTTTAATTTAAAAATACTTGAAAGCACTCGGCAATTACGGTTTGGAAAATATGAATTTTAAAGTTTTAAGTATTTTGAAGTTCAACACAGTGGTAACCGGTTCCTCCCTGGGAGAACCCGGTTCCCACATTTTTCAAAAACACGCTCCCTGGAAATTTGTATGGGGAACCCAGTTCCTCCTACATGGGAACCCTTCCCACATTTTTCAAAAACACGCTCCCTGGAAATTTGTATGGGGAACCCAGTTCCTCCTACATGGGAACCGGTTCCCACG
The DNA here is from genome assembly GCA_021764765.1 of Vicia sativa. Classification (NCBI taxonomy): domain Eukaryota; kingdom Viridiplantae; phylum Streptophyta; class Magnoliopsida; order Fabales; family Fabaceae; genus Vicia; species Vicia sativa. Next base: position 86,539,840 of record CM038795.1, read on the forward strand.
TTGAAAAATGACTGATTTTGAAATTTTTGAACTGGAAACCCGGTTCCTCCCCAGGAGTAACCGGTTCCCAGAAACCCAGATTTCATCCCCCGGGAATTTTGTACCAGGAACCCGGTTCCTCCCACATGGGAACCGGTTCCTGCGACCTGCAAAACCAAAAACTGCTATTTTTGACAGCACCTTGTATCCCAATCTATTCCTTTTCATTCCCATACGAATTATAGTATTAGGAACACCAAAATTCAACCAGTACTCGTCAATACAACAACATACATCATGATTTCATCATTCCTATTAATTGGTTAACACACTAATAGTTCCAATTCCCATAATCCGACACAATTAGGGATAAATCCTACAAACCTAGATTAACTAAATTTCAAGTTTCCTAACATACCCAATCATCCAATTGATTTCCAAAACCCATAAAACATTATAATTGAATGAAATCACCCCTTACCTCGCGATGATTCTTCAAATTTCTCGGCGTCGGCTTTTTCCTCTTTTCTCTTCTCTTCTCCAATTTCACGTACAATGACTTTTCCAAATAACCTTCTTTCTTTCTTTTTTCTTTTTATCCTCCTTTTTATATTCCTTTTATTATTTTCCAAATAATAGAAATAAGTTAGTTATTATTTAGTAGAGTCATTTACTCCACACACCTCCAATTCAACCTTACACCCCCGGTCTTCCTTTTTAATTCAATAATTAATTAATCCATTTAATCCAAAAATATTATTAATTAAGCCTTTGATTAAATTAATAATTAAATTCCTAATTATTTAATACTTGAATTAATTTGGGGTGTCACAGGTGTCGCCCTACACTCCACATCAGATTGGAACTTCAAAAAGGAAGAATCGAACCATCATGAATATGGTGAGAAGTATCTTGAATGTAAAGCACTTACCCAAAGAGTTGAGGGGAGAAGCTCTATCAGGAACAACAACCTACATTTTGAACAGATGTCCGATGAAGAAGTTGGAATGAATTACGCCAGAATAATGTTGGTCTAGATGAAAATATTATAATAATATGATTTTTTTATAAGAAAAGCAATATATTAAAGAGTATTAGATGTGCTAAACACGATTATAAAAGAAGGAAAAGCGGGATAAACCCCACTCAACCAACCAAGAAAACAACCAACTATGTCAACTAAACAAAATTACCGGATCGACATTCTAATCCGCCCAATACATAAAGGATCCATCACTAAAAAATACCCTAAACCAATCCCAGGATAGCAACTTTATCAACCCCAGTCCATCAAAGTTAGCAAGAACAAGGTCTTTAAAAACAATTTTGTTCCTACATTTCCAAATAACCCAATAAATAACTAAACCAACGAACCAACCTGTATCAAACAAAAAAGACATCTTACACAATTTATCCAACAAAAGAAGACGGTCCAAAATAGATGTTACCGAAGAATTCTCCTTCACCCGAAGCCACCGGAAAATGTTGTTCCAACACAAAGTAGAAATAGGACAACCAAAGAATATGCGATCTATGTCCTCCTCAAACCCTACATAAAGGACAAACCAACAAACGGGGACCCCAAAAAATATCGGGCTTAGCCAATTCCCTCTTCGTCAAAAAGTTTATTCCAAATCAACCTCTAACCAAAAATCAAAATCCTACTCTGCACTTTTGAACTCTATAACCGATCCAAAGCCAATGAAAATTTAGAGAGAGGGAGTGATTATTATTTGTAAGTGTTGCAACTTATGATTTTTTGGATTTACTATCAAACTTATTATACATTAACAAAAAATTTTTTAAGAATGTGTGATTATATTAGATGATATAGTTGACGATTACGGTGAGCTAGTACACTATAATTTCTCTACAGATGTCTAACCAATCAATGCATATGAGAAATTGAAAGATTGGAATTGGATGAAAGCAATGAACGAGGAACTGAGATTGATAGAAGACAACAATAATTGTTCACTTGTCAAATTGCCTTAAGACAAGAAGGCAATCGATGTGAAGTTGGTATACAAGGTGAAGTTGAATCCCATAAGGGAATTAACTCGACACAAGGTAAGACTTGTGGCAAAAATATTTATTCAGAGAGAAGGAATCAACTTTAATTATGTCTTTGCATCTGTTGCTAGGATTGAAACAATCAGGTTGTTGTTGGTCTAACACAAATGAAAAGTTTGCACATATGTAAGATGGACATGAAATGTCTATTTATGAATGAACACTTAGACAAAGAAGTTTATGTTCCACAACCAGTTGTGCTTGTGAATCATGGCGAAGAAGGAAAGGTGTACAGGCTGCATAAAGCCATGTATGGACTTAAACAAGCTCCAAGAGCTTGGAATAATAAAATTGATAATTTTCTAAGGGATAAGGAATTTTTGAAGTGCATAACTGAATATGGAGTATATGTAAGAAGGAGAAATAGTGAATTATTTTTACTATGTCTCTATGTCGATTACTTATCGATAACAGGTAGCGGCAAGAAGTAGATCAAAGAATTCAAAGGTGATCTCAGCAAGGAATTTGAAATGTCAGATTTGGGTGACATTTCATACTTTCTTGAAATTGAATTCTACAATAGTGGTAGATATTTGGTGATGCATTAAAGAAGATATGCAAGTGAAATTCTCAATAGATTTGAGATAGAAGAATGCAACTCGACTTCGACTTTTGCTGAACCAAGCCTACAACTGTCAAAATATTCAGATGAAGATGAAGTCGATCCAAACCAATATAGAAGACTTATTTGGTTACTAAGATACCTTTGTCACACAAGGCATGACTTAATATAATGTAGGTATTGTAAGTAGATTCAAGCAGAATGTAAAGGCGTCACACTTAGCAGTAACAAAAAGGATACTGAGATATCTCAAAGGAACTCTCAACTATGGCATTTTGTTTTATTGCAGCTGATAAAGGAAAAGAAAGTTAGTAGGATACACCAACTCAAGTTGGTGTAGTGATGTTGAGGATTTAAAATCTACAACATGATATGTGTTTATGCTAGCTGGTACACTAGTTACTTGGAGTTCGAGAAAAGAACTAGTAGTGGAATTGCTGTCATTTGAAACAAAGTACATAATTGCTTCCCTATGTGCATGTCAAGAAAGATGAATGGTTAACTTGTTCAAAGAGATCACATGGAAAAATCATGGAGCAATTACCATGAAGATTGACAACATGTCAGCTAAGAATCTAGTAAAGAATTTTGCAACGGTTTTCCTGCGTTGATGTATAGCTAAAATGTTGTTGTGACATGGTCGAAGAAAGCACAGCGAGATAAGGTTCAATTATCATCGTGAGCATGTAGCGGATGAGAATATGAAATTGGAACACTGCATAACTGAGAATCATATTGTAGATATCATGATGAAGGGTGTGCAGGTCAAAGGGATTAGATGAAAAAGGATTGAGTGGATGTACATCCACTTGCTCCCCGGATAAACAATTAGAAGCGCACGCCTCGCTGGTTTGAATATTTGTCTTCCGTCTAAAAATACATTCAATCAAACTTGGATGAAAAAGGGTTGGATGGATGTACATCCATTTGCTCCTTGAATAAATGAGTGGTGATTGCACGCCTCATTACTCGAATATTCATCTTTTGCCAAGAAATTTCATTGGTTAAAAACTTGGGTGAAATTTCATCTTTTGTTTCTTTAATTTTACTTGACTTTGTTTGAGGACAAACAATATTTCAAGTTGGGGAGAGTTGATAAGTGCAAAAATTTAGTTATTTTGTATATATGTTTTATGGCACTTATCGGTTCTTTTGTTGATATTCTTAGAATAAATCCCCCCTTTTTGTATAAATGTGTACATAATAGAATAATTGAGTTTTTGTGTAAATATTGATTCATAATTGGAGCATTGAGTAATAAAGTGTCGAAGACACGGCTTCAAACGCACGATTTTGAGCAATAAAAGAGAACACATAAAGCAAAGAATGAGTTTTTAAATATTTCAAATAGTCACAAAAGCTTGATATTTATTCATGGTTAGATAAAGCATTGAATAATCTTTCCAATGCTTCAAACCGGGCGCATTTTCGAGTTACGGTTCTCAAGTTATGACGAAAACAAGTGCTATTTTTTTCCGGAACAACACAGACCGCGCTGAGTGCCACAGACCGGGCTAAGCGCGCCTTGCAATTTCAGAACTCTTTAAAAGGGGCTAAAAATAAATTTTTAGGTTATGGGTTGGGTATTTTTGAGTCCTAACACCATCAACATCATTTATTTGATAGATTAGCTTAGAAAACAACATTGGAGCTTGCATATTTAGATGATCCGGAGTCGAATCCCTCGTCGATTGGTGTTGACAAACCAAGAAATGTTTGGTTCCTCTTCTTCTCTTCTCTTTGTAATCTCTTTTGTTGGGTTTTGTATGTATATCTACTCTTACTCATGTATATTTGTCACCCTTGGCGTTGTATAAAGTTTGCTTTACGAATCTGTGTTAGTGATTGTCTTAGGATTTTACTCTATGTTAGGGGTTTGAGCTTTGTTAGAGATAGATCGCTTAGATTCTTACCTAGGATAGTTATCTGTTAGTTTCTGAATGCTAGAAATGAGTTTAGAGCTGACATTCACTTAGAGTATCTGATCTTAATGCCTCTGGGTTGGTGAAGTATGCCAGAGATGGGTATGGAGGTGGTGATTGACTTACGGTTGTCGAGGTATGCCAGAAATGGATATCGAGGTGATTCAGGAGGATTCTCTATTTGGGTTAGAAATAGCTTAGGTTGTGATAGGTATGTGATGACACGGACGAGTATCGTAGACTGAGTATAACTGGACGGTAGATTTAAGCATGTGACGAGTAGTGTGCATTCGTTCCGGACAAGCTGTTTATCCTTTATACTTTTTGTTTATTTACTTTTTGTCTTTTATTTTCAACTATTTAATCCCAAACTCATTAACGGTAGAATTTTCGAACGACGAATCAATAACCAATATCTATGGACACGATACGATATAACCTAACCGGTATATATCACCCGATAAAAATAATACTTTACTTTTTGCTTGCCGCTTAATACCGCAACAACATAGATGTCATTTATAACAACAACCTTATTTCTTTCTCCTTTTTGTAGCCGTCATTCTCTTTTATTCTCCCATTATTCCAATCATCTTTGATTCTTGTGCACCAACAAATTGGTATCAGAGTGTGATTGACTCAAACTTATTCATGGTCGTGGGTAGCGTCCCGCATGCAAGTTTGAGGGGGAGCATTGTGGACTCACACTTGAGGGGGAGTGTTGGAATATAAGTCAAGTGTGAGTAGTGGGGAAAATAGTCCCACAATGAAATATGATGTGGTGACTTAAGGGCATATAAGTGGGAGAACTCACTCCCCTATCACCTTAAGGTTTTAGGGACAAAGTGGTGTGTTTCTCACAAATATTCCTAATCATACACTATATATCAATGCCTGGTTGACTCAAACTTGTTCATGGTCGTGGGTAGCATCCTGCATGCAAGTTTGAGGGGACCAAACTTGTTCATGGTCGTGGGTAGCGTCCCGCATGCAAGTTTGAGGGGGAGCATTGTGGACTCGCACTTGAGGGGGAGTGTTGGAATACAAGTCAAGTATGAGTAGTGGGGAAAATAGTCCCACATTGAAAGATAATGTGGTGACTTAAGAGTATATAAGTGGCAGAATCCACTCCCTATCACCTTAAGGTTTTAGAGACAAAGTGGTGTGTTTCTCACAAATGTTCCTAATACTACATACACTATATATCATTGCTCCTAAATCTTCCCCAACACAAGCCATCTTGTATGGGCTTTTATCGATTTATTTACCATGCTTCCATGAATGCTCATAGTTATCCGCCTCATTTTCATTCTGGCGCCTTGCTTCACATACCAAGTTTTCATTCAATAAGGGTCTCATGGTAGGGAGTAGACATTTGTCTATTCTCTCAAGATTAATCAAATATTCTTCATTGTATATTCACCACTTTCATAATCAGTTACAAACCTCGATCCAACATCGAGTGACTTTTCAAAACATTTTTTCATAATAAAATCCGAGTATTTAAATCGTTGGTTGCTAGATCATTTGTTTAAAGACTTGTGCAAAAATGAACTCTCGAGTATTTAAATCGTTGGTTGCTAGACCAATTGTTTAAAAACTCAAATTTATGTTTTACATGTTACAATTTCTCAAAGCGGTTGAAATAGAGCAACATATTCACTTATTAATAAAGAAAAATAAATAAAAGGATGACGTTGTAGTGTCTTTGACAAACTAAATAAAGTTGTTACTATGTTGAACTAAACTCTTAAGTCTTTCCAAAATGACCATCTTCTGTTCCTTGACTGATAAGGATGATCTCTCTACTGAGGCATGAAAATTTTCTAGACATGATTCATATTTGTTGGGTAAACCATTGGAAGAATCTACATCCAGTTGAGCAAACACAAACCAAATATTAAAAAATGGAAATATTGTTCCAAGCTTGATGGTGTTCATTTATAATAGAACAAAGTTGTAACCAAAAGGAACCGAGATCTTAGGCACTAGTGATGAAGTTGGCCAACGTTTTCTAACTGACTAAAATGGTTTTCTAAGTGACATTAATTGTTGGTTCTCATTTTAAGCGTAGTGCATTTTAAGCGTAGTGCATGTACTGGAAGATGATCAATTAGAAAGAAGGGCTAACCACACTCTCAAAGTGACTTAAAACTCATGTGCTAAAATCTCATTAAAATAGTTTCGACGGAATTATCCTTAACAAGCTCCTTTTCAATACAAGACATGACAAAATCCAATATATCTTTAACAACTACCTTTTCAGAATCTGCAATAAACGACATGTATCAAAGCTGAGACAACTTATGAACAAGAGCTTGTAAAAACTAAACAACTTAGGAAATTGTTGTGTTCGAAAAAACTAATAATATTATTAGTCACTTCATAAACCATGCATATGTATTACTTCCACAATAGGCTTTTTAGTCTTTGTTTTGGCTTTAACATGGAAATGAACCATTAATTTTTGCACACTCTTGGATCATGCATTTAGTAAAAGGAGTAATGTTAAAATTTTAAAAGAGAATATAGATACCAGAGATGCCACATATATGAAATTGACCTGACAGAACAACACATATTTTCAGAATTTGTGTGAAACTACTTATAATATGTTGGTAATTATTTTGCAGTATCAAACAGTGGGAATAATTTCCTACCTCTTCCGGACAATGGGAGAATGCCGGGAAGTCATGTTAGCATAATACCCTACCATGTTTTGATAATCAACCTTGTTACACAAACAATCTCTCTAAGCCTTAACCATCTACGATCCATCATAGGGGCGCCAGTTGAAAACATTCAAATCATATCCCACAAACCTCCTTTAGAACTAGACATATCATCAATACATCCTTAAAGATTATGACAAAATGTCATTGAGAGGAGATTAACTCACTCTCATTGAAGGCTCTGCAACATCTTCCTATTTAACATCTAGCATGGCCATTCCTATAGTAACTACATGGTCATTAGTTTCTGCAACCCTGCCATATATATATATATATATATATATATATATATATATATATATATATATATATAGGTAAACATGCTGCCATGATAAAGTACTGGAGGGGACATAGGAATATATTACCACATTATATATATTCCTATGAAAACATTCCCGTCATGTGACATATCATGCTCTTACTTCCCCTTGCTTCAGAAGAAAACTGCAATAATATACACACATGTTTTCGATTTCTTCATCCAAGTTTTATGCTACTTAGTAACCATTTTGTTGAGATATACTGTTGTTAAACTCAGGACATCTTTACAGGTCAAGAAAGGGGTTCAAAATTCAATGTATTTTAAATTGTTAAAACAACAATTCCAATTCAAAACTAAATAAAAACGAAAAAATAGAAATAAAGAACACACGATATTTGATTAACGTCTCCGACTGCAGAGCAGCTGCAGTTCCGTTGTATTAATCAAATTTATGTTTTACAAGTTATAATTTATCAGAGCAGCTGAACTTGAGCGATCTGCTCACTTATGAGTAAACAAAAATCAATAAAAAGATGGTGATGTAGTGTTTCCTAAACACTTGAGTCTTTCCAAGATGAATCTTTTCTGTTCCTTGAATGGTGGCGGGGATGCTCCATTTCTGAATGCCTCAAATATAGGATGAGAGTGTCTTGACTGATGAGGAGGATCTCCCTACAGATGTATGGAAATTTTCAGGATATCGATCATTCAGATTTGTAGGAAAATCATTGGAAGGATTACCTAACATAAAAACAAATGGAGGTATTGTGTAAAGTTTTATGGCGTTCATTTATAATAGAACACATCAGTAACCAGAAGCAAATAAAATTAAGAATGAATGAGATCTTAGAAGGCACTAATGATGGAGTTGGCCAATATTTTTAAGTGAATAATGTCCAAAATACATTTGAAATATCTGAACATAGGTACAAACAATAATTGATAACAAACAAGAAACAAAAATAAAAGAGAAGAGCTAACCATACTTTCAAGGTGCCTTCAGATTCATGTGCGAAAATCTCATCAAAATAGTTTCGGTGGCAACATCTTTAACAAACTCCTTCCCAACGCAAGACATGCCAAAATCAAACATACTTTTAACAAAGGCCTTTTCACCGCAAATGGAAGTTCATATATTATTGACAAATGCTCACAAGTAACAACCATGAAGTCTTGCAGAGTGCATCATTTTGTTAAACGCTTCGACCGTGATCCTCTTGGTTTGTGAGGTCCAGTTGATCCATGAGTAATTTTACATTTCCTCCAGATTTCCCCATGACTGTGCCCAACAGCTGTCTATATAAAGAAAAAGAGGAAAGTATTTATTTAGACACAACAGATAAGTATCAATTAACAAAATTGTGTTTATGTGTGTAATCTAACAGATTGAGAAAACACATACACTTGTTTGCTAGCTAGCTCGCAATTTGCTCTCTCAAAATCTTCACCATCTTAGAAATGTGACTTGTCTGCAGTTGGAATTCTGAATTTCAGCCCCGATTTGAGAATTAATAATATTTATCAATTACATATTTATAACAAGAAAAATGAAAGAAGACGTATTTCAACTACTCATCGGGACATGATGCAAGGAATGTGAATATGATCAATTCATAATCTATAAGCGTGCTACGAATGTGAGCAATCTTACAAAACTCTTTTCCTCGTTTCTTCCGCACACTTGCTTTGCCTCTTCTGACGTGTTGAAGTCACTTTCCATCCAAGCATTGTATCACTTTAAGATTAGAGATGTGTACAAATCAGAACTAATCCATAGAAACTGCAGTTGGGGCATGATTAAAGTGACATTAAATGTTGGTAAAGTGAGAGATATATTTGACACTAGTTGAATAATATTAAAAATACATTTTATATATGAAATTGATCTGACAGAACAACATATGAATATCCAAAATTTGTGTATAATAATAGCCTGTAATATGTAGGTAAATTAAACATTGGAGGAAAACATAATTGAAAAATGTCAATCTTTTCGCTCTTAAGCATCTCAAATCTGCAAATCTAAAGGTGAAGTACTTAGCATGGCCTAAACAAAATAAAACAAGTTTTTCCACTTTTATGATCAGAAACATGATGGTCACTAATACACATGAATGTAAAAGGCTCGTGCTGATATGGTGCATTCAGAAAACATATATTTTGCATAAACGAAAGTAGATATCTTAATCACAAATATCATCATGTCAAACCGTTACCAGGCATACAAAGTCTTTTTCGTGATCCTCTTGGATTGTATCGTCCATAATTCCAATATAATTGTAATCTGTATTGCTCCAATTGATCAATGAGTAGTTTTTCAATTGCTCAAGATTGCTCCATGTCCTTATTCAACAATATTGGTCTATAATCAAAAAGCAAAGTACAGTAAGTAAGCAACAGAGAAAGAAAATAGGTGATTCAAACAATAATATTGTGTGTTTAATCTAACAAATTGAGAAAACACATTAAACATAACAATCAATCCCATAAGTCCATAACAAATCTAAGGAACAAAGTAAACAATGAAGAACATGTTGGAAGAAATTTTTTTTGCAGACAACCAAAAATAAAATGTTGTAACCAGATAACCAAATTATATAATAGACTATCTGTAATAACAATTGAAATTCAATACACAAAACCATTTTGTTTCTTTTCATTTGATAAACTCACTCTATAAAAATACATCTACCAGAACGTTGCTTAATGGATTTAAATTTAATAATGCATGACGACTTGGAAACATTACATGGTTATTTTCACTAAAAAGTAAAAACCACCATGACCTCATGAACTCACATTTTTAGACTTGTTGAGAAACCCATTTATGATATTGTCACTCCTTTTCGGCGACCCATGTCAGCAGCAACAATATAATGAAGAATCAAAGGGGTTTTGATGTGAGAAGGAGGAATCAAAGGGGTTTTGATGTGTTATAGTACTCATTCCATGATTACTAAGTGTACATATATGATGGGAATGTGAGAAATGTTAAGCCACTCTTTCCCTTTCTTCATCTTCAAATCTTGTTCCAATAATGGACAGTCATATATATCCAGTTCTTCAAGAGAGGAAGGCAATTCCCCCTTTTCTGGCAACGACTTGAGCTTGGGAGCTATACAAATGTGAAGTGCATGGAGAGATGTGAGATGTTGAAGCCACTTCCCATCCAAGCATTCTATATCTTCAAGTGAAAAGATATATAAGGTAACGAGATTAGTGGGTAGAACCGGAACTTGCGTTTTCATCAGCCCCTTCACAATATCATCAAACCAAAGACACAACATTGAAAGAGAAGTGAGATGTTCCCAAGTTGTATTCCACCAAATCCCTCCGACTTTGCCAATCCACAATTCCCGTAAAGTGATAGGCAAATCATGTATGGAAAACGATTGCAGATTTGGAAGGCCAACAATTTTTATTTTCTGAAGGCTAGTTAGAGTCTTTATTGATTCAGGTAGACGACGTAACTTCTCACATTGAAGCACACTTAAATGAGTGAGGTTAGGAATGGGCAATCCACTTAGGGAAACCGACTCCAGTTCATTGCAATACTCTATTTTGATGGTTCTAAGAGACAAGAGATTCTGTTTCGATGCATCTTCTGCAATTATGACAGATTTTAAATTTTTACATTTTTGAATAGATAGATTTTTGAGGACTGGGAGAGAGCACACGATAAATGTTGTCACTGAATCACAAGCCTCAAGTTTGAGAGATTGTAAGGTTTTCGGAAGACTGTCTCCCGGAAAAGATGTTAGAAATGGAATATTTTTTAAGGTCATCTTTTGAAGAGAATTAAGACAAATCATCAAAGGGTCGTCCAACCAATTTGGTAATTTGTCTCCACTGTATCCGGAGATTATCAGACGCTTCAAATTTGTTGATGGACGCAGTTGCTCCAATACATCACTTTGTATCGCTGACTCTGAAGGAGCCGTGTAAGACCATCTTAGTTTCAACTTGTCAATTTCCTTTTTCATCTCCAAATTTGCTTGAGAAGCATGAGATGAGTCAGTTACATTTTCAAGTTGTGAGATGCAAAGCCTTCCTGATAGATGGGGATATCTTCCAAGATCCTCAATCTTTAACCCAACATCCTTAATGCTGCTCACAATAAAGTCTGATAATGTCTGTAGATTTTCTAATTTGGATATTTGTGTCGGCATTTTCTTCAATTTAGTGCCTCTGATGTCAAGGTGGCGCAATTTCACCAATTTCCCCATGTCTTTTGGCAATTCAGTGAGTTCCTCGCATCTTGACAATAACATCGTCTGTAAATTGTAAAGCTTACATGTTTCAGAAGGAAGCCTTGTAATTGAAGTGCCAGAGAGATTCAAGTATCGCAGGTAAATCAAATTTCCAATAGAGTTGGGTAACTGTGTGATATTTCTGTAGTCTGAAAGAGACAAGACGTGCAATTGTGTCATTGTCAAAAATAAATCAGAAAATAACTTCGACGACACAGAATTATCATAATCCCAATTATATTGCAATGGCACGCGTAGAAAAGTTCGTAGACCTTTTAATCCATGCAAATTTTTAAATTCATCGTCTGACTTATATTCAAATCTATCGTATGCCAAATATCGCACCCTTATATCTGGCTTATGTGTATCCAACATAGTGCAATACGGAGATGAAACTGTCATAGCTAAATCATTGATGAGGTCGTGCATTTCAAAGAAAACTTCCTCGTCACCAATGAGCTGTTCTAACTCATCATCAATGGACCGACGACGTATCAAAGACCTCCACACTAGTTGATCAAAGCATTCTTCAGCTTCTTTTTCCCAACTATTCTCCTTTTTTGGATGAGGTATTAAGCCTTCTGCAATCCACAGTTGAACCACCATCTTTTTCACTAAGATTGAGTTCTTTGGAAAAATTGAACAATAAGCAAAGCATCCTTTTAAAGAAGCTGGAAGATAACGATAACTCAATAGCAGAGCTGGCTGCACCTCATGATTTGCCTGTTCCCAAATACCATTGTTTAATACACCACTCCAATGATCTTGTGACAATTTGGCGCGAAGAATACCCCCCAGTGCTATTGCGGCTAATGGTAAACCGCCACACTTTTTGGCAATTTCCCTACCAATTATTTCAAGATTGGGATATCCGGGATGTTCTTGGTAGTTTGTTTCTACAAATGCATGTCTGGATAGTAAAGACCAGGAATCTTCACTTTTCAAAGATATTAAATGATGGACACAGAGAGATTTTAGCGTGGGTAGTGCACTCTTTCATCACGAGTGGTGATGATGATCTTACTCCCTTTTTTCCCAACATTAAAGATATCAATTAGACTATTCCAACCAACATATCTTCCGAGCCATATATCATCTAATACAAGTAAAAACATTTTATTACTTAAAGTTTGTTGCAATTGTACTTGTGGATTATTCAATTCTTTAGCTGTATCTGTTTTTGAAGTGACAGATTCAAGAAGAGTTTTAGTGATAGCAACAACATCAAGATCTTTGGAGACATGTGCCCACCCTCTAACCTCAAAGTTATCCTTCACATGATGATCATTGTAAAGGAGTTTAGCTAGTGTTGTTTTTCCTAACCCTCCCATACCCACAATGGAAATCACTCCTATTTTATTTCCACGGCCGCAACTATCCTCTGACAGCAGAAACTCTTTAAGTTTCTTTCTGTCATCAACTCTGCCAATAATAGCAGATTCATCTCCCAAAACAGGAGTCGTAGGAGCTACATTCCAAACACAGTTGGAATCACCTTCTTTCAATCCAAGATTTTGGTTTCTCAAATGTTCTAATCTTTCAAATAGCTTTTGCAGTTTAGAATTGATCTTTCTATTAAATTTTTTGAAATAAGAAAACTTTTTAAGAACCTGGCCAGCTTCAGCTTCACGCCTTAAAGCCTCAGTGTTGATTTCGTCAAACAAGTCTTGAGCTTCAAAGACAGCATCTTGCAGCATAATCAGCCACTCCTTGACAGCAGGATTAGTGATCTGTTTGTCCTCAGCATCATGAAGTACAGATTGAAGACTCAGCAGTGTTATCTTCAGCTTTTCCAACAATCCAAAGTCAAGCTTAGTCCTCTGAAACAAATCAAAAAACTCACCGGAAACAATCTTTCCCACCAGCATCTCCATGGAAGATGAAACAAGTGCTCCAACAATAGTCTCCATAACTCAGTTCAACAAAGTAAGAATAGTTTCTTTCAAAAATTGGTGTAGAAGGAAAATGCAATGTAGAAGGAAATACAGGTTCACAAGAGTTATAATAAAGTTAATGATATAAAAGACAATTCAACTTGCGTGTATTATCCTTCAGTTTCAACTAAAATGTGTCCACTGATTTTACTACGTATTGTCATCAACCAATAAATGTACAAACAATATCTGTCAAGTCTCTATCTTTGGAAATATGCAACCAATATCTTTCTTTTTTTGCCTGTGTCGATTAAGAAATTTCTCGATTAAAAAAATAAGCAATGAATCTTATATTTTGGCCATATAATAATTTTTTAATATTAAATTATAAAAATAAATATTATTTAAATTTTACATTAAAAAAAGAACTGCCTCATATAATTTTGGTCATATAATAATATTAATTTTTCTAAAATTTTAATATTATTATATAATAAAATAAAATAAAAACATATCTTTCTATATAAAATAATAATATATCCAACCACTTATAAAAGTATGTTATATTTTATCATAAAAATTTAATAATAAAATAAATAACATATAATAAATATTAGATATTAAATTGTAAAATTTATCTAAAAGTTATGTTTAGAAAAGAAAAAAATTTTAAAAATTATTTAAAAATAGAATAATTAACTTTAGCATATGGCGAGACTGTTTTATAAATTATTCTTAGAGAATTGGTGTTAAGAAGTTGATGGAAAAAATGGTATTTTTAGAATGATTATAGTTAAACTATTAAATCTTCCAATAAATTGAATGATGGAATCATGTAAGAATAATGTTGCTTTAATTATTGCAATATTATATACATATATATATATTTGATACATAATATATTGAGCTAGTATCTATCTCTCTTAAAGTGGAAGGGAATTTTGAAATAAATAAATAAAAAATATGTAACGTCTGTTCTGTCCAAGTGGAAGGGAATTTTGAAGGAAAAAGAAATTAAAAATATGTAATGTTTATTCTGAGTATCGAACGCACATCATACGTATGTTATCGCACAAAACAAAACACCTTACCGCTGGGATAACGGTGTTCAAGTATAAAGGTTTTCAAGTATAAAGGTTTTCAACAAATAATATATATACAAATATTTAATTGTTTAATTTACAAAGCTCACAATACAAATTTTTGAGGCCCCGTGTTTTTTAGGCCCTGGGCCTTGCTCAGAAATGTTGGATTACAATGGTAAGGTAGAATTCAGACTAGAGATCTCATTTTAAGATTTTTTTTTAATGTCTTCTTATATTGAAAACCTTCATCATAATTCACTATATTATGTGTGCGATTTAGATTTGGTGGCAGCAATTTAGTTATAGATTCTACCTGTTTTTGGTGAATCTGGTTGTAGTTGGCGTATCTTGATTGGAATAGTTCTTTAGGTGATAAGATAACTATTTTTCAAGCATCTGCATGTCCAACATTTTATTATTACTACAAAATTTACAACAAGTATTTATATCTCTTGTTCAATTAAAATTAGGAGATATATATCTCCTTTTAATCACAACATTATCATCTTAAAAGAACTAACTTATAAATGAATTTACAGTCTGAAAAGAACTACCTGGTATTGGTAATGGGATTATGGGTTGATTAAGGTTTGGTATTAGGGGTACTAAATTGAATTGGGACATAACAAGTAACTTCATTTATATTATCTTTGTTATACTTGTATTTCGGCATAATAATTCTATCTTGTGAAGCTTAACTGTTTCAGAATGTTAGTTAAAATTGAGACTAAATTGCTAACACCTTAATTGCACACAACTGGTATAAGCTTCAAGAAAGTGAAACTGAACAAGCCAATAGTGTGGTTGCCTTCACATGAGATCCAACTATGTTGTGCATAGTGATGGTGACTCATACGATGAAGATCTATCTGATGATTGCACTTGTTATAAATTATTAACAATAATTAATAATTATGGTGTGTTCTAAACTATTAAGTAGAGAAGCCTATGAAAAAAATGTTTTTCAATAATACTCTATCGCTAACCCTTGCATACTGCGATATATTATTGTTGGAATTTTTTCAGGCCGGATTTCAACCAATTGTAATACCTGATACAATAATTTTTTTATTTCCGAAAATTATGAAATGGTGTAGTATTGGTGACAAATAATTTGTTGTTGCAACTACTACGTACAAAAAGATTCTAAATCTGTCAGGTGCATGAATGAACAAAGATAAATTTTGAATCTTTGTTTGTTGGACCAATGTCTATCACTTGAAACATTGCAACATTTGATAAACAAATGGAACATTATCAGAATATAATGATTCATTATCAATGCAGAATGTAAAAGGTACACAATTGAGTTCATGTGATTTCATATTATGATTTTTGAGAGATATACATCAATATTTATTTATTCATAATCTTGGTGAAAGACACATATTTAACGTGAGATATTAAGATTACTCTTTGTACAAATAATTTGTTTTTATTAGTTATTAATTATTTTATGAAAGTTGTTACTGATATTAAATATATTGAGAGAATTTCATCAATTTTAGGTAAAGATAATATTTTGTTGTATAGTGTCTGAGATTTAGTTGCTTTCTATTTTCCTTACCGAATTCTTTTGTATATATATTTAGGAGTTTTATTTGCTTGATTTTTATTAAATTTATTTAGCATTTATGCTATTAAGTAGAAAATATTACACCTGTTATAATATATGATTAAGATGATATGTGAATAGCATGTTTGCGTTCAATGAGATTTATTATAATACATATAAAGATAATTTAAAGATGAATAATGATGACTTATATAAATCTCTGAATTTGGATTATATTGTAACTATTAAATTCTAAGATGTGGAATTTTGATAATCTTATCACGGAGGATAAGAGATTTGATATTCCCATAAATAAAGAACCTCACGAGGAAGTTTTTCCAAGAATTATTGAAAACAAACCAAAAGTTTGTCACGAATTGTTGAAACACAATTAGAACTTAGGCTAAGCAAGAGATCTCGAAAGGCTAAGGACCTAGGATTGAACAAAATTGATTATCTATATATTTCTTTTATCTAATAGAACAAAATAATGAGAATTTTGTTCGTAAGGTTCCTATTATTCTTCAAGTGGAAGATTTTCCTAAGATTTACAATGAAGAAGTAACTTCAAGTGACTTTTCTTTGAATGATGTTATTCAAGGAAAAATGAATTCAATAATGTCAAACCATATTTGGGAACTTGTTGATCTACCTAAAGGTTCAATACCTGTTGGAGGCAAGTAGGCGTGTAAAACAAAGTATAATAGTGAAGGCTTGGAAAAACACTTAGAAGGGGGGCAGTTGAATAAGTTTTTCTTACTTTTTAGATCTTTTACCCAAACAACAAATAAAATACTCAAGTATTTTTATCCTGGTTCGTTTGACACTCAAACTACTCCAGTCCACCCGTCAAGGTGATTTCGCCTCTCTCAACGAGGATTTAATCCACTATAATCAACGATTGCAGAGTGCACTACCCAACCAGTATGACTAACTTCCTCTAAGACTCACTAGTCCTAGCCCTCTCAAGAATTATGACCCACTGGTCTTCTCAAGGAATAAACCGCACAACCAACCGTTGTGACTAACACCTCTAAGACTCAACTAGTCCTAGCCCTCTCAAGAATTCTGACACAAACTGGTCTTCTCAAGGAACAACTATCAAAATGTTAGATTCTGACTGACTGTGTACAAAAGTGCTTCTAGAAAAGCTATTCTTCACTAAGTGAAGTTTACACAAAATTAAGCTCGATGAATATTAAACTACTTTACAAAAATTGACTTTTTATTTGGCAGCGTGAGTTTACTTAGAACGACTTTCTGTAGGTTGCTAGAAGATGTTGTTGAAAGTTCTTGTTCTACTGTATTGTTGTTTTTGTTTGTACAGTATTTTCTCTTTTTGTTGATGCACTTTTTTGTACTGTATGTGTTGCTTTTTCCCTTTTTGAATTGAAGACTTTTTATAGAGCTTTATAGGAAAACTTTCCATTGGAGGTGGCGTGTCTTGAAGAATGGGAAACATAATTAGCTTGCTTGTCTCCACGTGATTTTTCTTAACCAATGAACCTTGGAAGTTGTGTCACTCAATTACTTAGCCTTTTTAGCTTAGTGAGTTTACGTTACTACAACAGGTTTTGTCTCTAGAAGATAACGTACATGTGATAAAGATCTTCTAAATATTTGCTCATCAAAACTTATGTTGGTGCTTCCATCAGAAGTTTACTCTTGCCTGCTTCTGTCAGATGTTACTTCTATCAGAAGTTGCGTTTTGCTTGCTTCTATCAGAAGTTGCACTTTGCTTGCTTCTATCAGAAGTTGTGCTTTGCTTGCTTCTATCAGAAGTTGTGCTTTGCTTGCTTCTATCAGAAGTTGTGTAACGCCCCGTTTTATTTAATATTATATTATATTAATATTTTGAGTTACCGTTTGACGATTGTTTTGGCGACGAGGATATTTATATTAATCGATATATCTGTTAATACATTTGGCGATGTTTCGTTCGGTCCGGTTTTTATTCCGTTCGGTTCGGTAAAATATTATTCGGACTGATATTTAATTTCCCAGAGTTAATTTAATTAATTGAGTTAATAATATTATTAGATATTATTAAGGTGTTAATTAATAAAATAAGTTAGGGGTGTGAGGACTAATTGCTTAGGATTGGGTGTACACCCTTGGCTAGTAAGAATACATCATAAAACACTTTTCCTCATTTTCTTTCCATTCTAACACCAAAAGCCAAACTTAGAAACTTAGAGAGAAATAGAGGGTTTTGGAAGAAGAAGAAGAAGAGCAAGAGCAAGCTTGAGGTTTGGATTTATTGGAGCATCTTGCAATCATCCAAGCACTTGAGGTAAGGGGTTTGATCTTCCATCTCATTATAGTTAGGGTTTGGTGATATATTTTGGATTTGGGGAAAAATTGATAGGTTGATTCATGAGCTTTGGTTGAATGATTGATCAAATAACTTAGAAAGGTTGGGTTAGGGGTATGGATTGTTGGTGTTTTATTTCTAGCTTGTAGAAACTAGAAGTTATAGAATGAAGAAAATAAGAAAAATGAATAAAATGTGAAAAAATCATAGCAGAAAATTGTCTGTAGCACAAGCCGTGGAGAAGAAGACGAATTGGAGGAGTTGTAGCATGGGAGGCGCCCACCCCAGCTTGGAGGGCGACCGTCCCAGCCTAGAAGGCGCCCGCCCCCTATCCCTTAACCCCCTGGGACAAGCGTCCCTTATGCATGGAAGAGGAAACAGATTTTTGTGGTTTACATTTTATTTGTTGTTTCGCATAATTCCATTTTCTGCATAATTTTCAATTAGGTTCTGTTTCTTCTAATTTCCTCAATTCCATATACTACTAGTCAGTATTAATAAAATATAATTAGGACATAAGTTAGCCGATTAAATTTGGAACCCGATTATGTTCCGATTTTCTGATTTCGGTAATTTCGGCGACGGAGCAAGTTGCTCCGAATTCAATAAAAATTGACGTGCTAGCTAAGTTCGACGTGTAGAACGTAGTGGTGAGGTTAGTTTTTCAAAATTACAAGTTTTTACGAAACGACCCGAAATAGGCCAAATTACGGTTAAATAGAATCGGATTGCGTTTTAGTCGATTTAAGACACGTATGGACAATCCGATTGCGATGTTGACGATTATGATTAATGTCGGTTATTAAGAATGACTTTCGCGATGATTATTGGTGGTTTGGCTATTTTTCCGTATTTGGAATTTGGTGAATTAATTGATAATGATGTGGTGTGATTAAACATGATGTTTGCGACGGTGTATTTATTAATGAATACTTGATGATATGCGATGCGATGATAAGTTTATCTTGATGTGGATAAATATGGCGACATGGACTTTATGTCAATTTTGATGAGCGATGATGATGTTTTGTTGTGTTGTTTGTATTGTCGAGTCACATACATTGCATTGGCGACGAGGGCTTTTATGCCAAGCGACGATGGGCTTTATGCCAAATGTTCCTAATTATGGACAAAGCGACGGGTACCACATGCATAACATAGTCGTGTCTCATGGAGTCGATTATGTTTATGTTTGAGTTGTTTGGCGTTGGGTTTCAATTGATGGATGATGTTGAATTGCGATGATATATGATACTTTGTGTTGATGTGAGTATAATGATTATGTGACGAAGTTAAAGTGTTAATTTTATACACTAAATGCTAATTTAAAGTATGTAAGCTTTTAATATATGTTGACATACTCTTATCAACTTATATCATTTATAATTCCAAAACTATTTATATATTTTATCATGCCTTTAATTATATGTTTTGGAGTATCTCACCCTTTACTTGTTTCGCCGTTGCCTTTATATTGGTAACGTGCAGGTGATCCACGAGAATGATGAGGATTAGCTCGAGTCTCTTTATTTTGAGTCACTCTGCTCTGATCGTAGTAACACTCGGGATTTGGGCGACGTTATTATTTTGATAGGATAGTTTATGTATACTATCTTATGATGTTATAACTTTATGTATTGATGATAACATGATGATATGTATATTTTGTGAACACATCCATTTGTCTTTGTGAATAGTCATATGTTTATATGATGAATTATGATATGAATCGGTATATCCGACTTTTGATTTTTGTGATGTGCATTATAATGCAAAGTGATGAAAACACGAATATGTGATGCCTCAATTTTGTTGGATGAAATTTTGAAACTCTGATTTTATTATTAATTACGAGGGGTAGAATTGGGGTGTTACAAGTTGCGTTTTGCTTGCTTCTATCAGAAGTTGCGTTTTGCTTACTTCTATCAAAAGTTGTGATGTTCTTGCTTCTATCAGAAGTTGCGTTGTTCTTGCTTCTATCATAATTTGCGATGTGCTTGCTTCTATCAGAAGTTGTGTTGTGCTTGCTTCTATCAGAAGTTGTGTTGTGCTTGTTTCTGTCAGAAGTTGCGATGGGCTTGCTTCTGCGTTGGGCTTGCTTCTTGTGCTTGCTTATGCGCTATGCTTGCTTGACCAGAAGTTCTATTCTCATCAGAACTTCTAATACTTCATCTTTTGTAAGCCTTGTTATACATCTTCTATTCAAAACATATCGTTGGTGCTTTTTATCAGAGGTTGCGCTTTGATAGCTTCCATCAGAAGTTGTATTTTAATCTTTACTTCAGAAGCTTTCTTTGGAGCGCATCGTCCAGAAGTTCTCGCTCATAACTTCTAAAGCGTGTTTCTGCTTTGAGCGTGCTTTGTCCAGAAGTTCTACTCTTATTAAAGCTTATAACTTCAACTTCTGCTCAGTATGATATTTTCCATTTTTGCGCTAGAGTCAGAACACCTTCTGAAATGAAACATGTACACGTAGAGTATCATATTCATTCATACAAAATTTATTATGATTGTTATCGTCAAAACTTTAATATATATTATTAGAAACAAACTTTGTTCTAACAAATAGTTGGTACAATAAACACCTAAAAGGCTAGATTAGTATCCAAGGCTTTTTGACCAAAAAAAAGATGTTGATTATTTCAACACATATACACCAGTAGCAAAGATGACGACAATTAAAAGTATTGTCAGCATTAGTTTCTTTGCATAACCCTATAGTTCATCAAAAGGACGTCAAAAGGACATTCCTAAATGGAGATCTCGATGAGGAGGTTCACATTGAAAACCAAAAGGTTGTGTACTTTTTAGTGATGAACAAAAAGTGTGGAAGCTTGTCAAATCCTTGCTTAGATTAAAAATATGCACTAAAACAATTACATCAAAAGTTTGAATTTGTCATTACAAAATTCACCAATGAAGGGGAGACACACATATCGGAGGGAGACCTTTCAATCTTATAAAAACAAGAATTCAAAGAGTTTGTCATCATCAAAAAGGGGGAGATTGTGAAGAATAAATCTTATATCTAGTTTTGATGAAGACAAAGATTATCAAAGAAGAGAAGGATCAAAAGTTTTATGCACATCAATGCTGAAGTTAATCAAGAAGGTTCAACAAAAAAATTTAAGTAAAGATTTGAGAGAAAAGAACATAATTAAGGTACTCATTGCAATTTATATTATACTATTTTAAATTGCTCATAATTTCATCTCTCACTTCATCTAAAAAACCTTCTTGCATCATCATGCATGATTATATCAAAATCTTCTTCATCTAATTCTTGTAACTAAGTGTTTGTACTCAAAGTTGTGTGAGGATATTGTGATATTCCTTTGTCTCTGTATTGATTATATGATTGATCATTCACAACAAGATGAATAGAATTTTAGAAACAAAGAGGTTTCTAAATTCCACATTCAAGATGAAAGATCTTGGACTAGTTGACATAATTTTAGAGATCAAAGTAAAGCAAAATAGTGAGGGTTATGAACTTAGTCAAACACGCTATATTGAGAAAATATTTGATAAGTTCAAACACTTACGCTTTATGGAAGTGACCACTCCATTTGATCCTAGTGTCAAAATTCAAAGAATGATGGAAGAGTCGTAACTCAATTAAAATGTGAAAGTTCAATTGGTTTTCTAAAGTAAATGATGCAATGTACTAGTCCCGATATAGCATTTGCAGTTAGTAAATGTGTAGATTTACTAGCAATCCAAATGGTGAGCATTGGAAGGTCATCACAAGGATTTTCGGTTATCTTTTAAACCAAAATCCTTATCTCCATTATGATAGGTGCCATATTAGAAGGGTATACCAATGTGAGTTGGATATCGAGTGTTGGAGATCATAAATGTATAATTGAGTGAACAATTACCTAGTTGGAAGTGTAATTTCTTGGAAGAGCAAGAAACAAACATGTATTAATATTCTGACCATGGAATCAGGTTTTGTGGCTCTTGTTTCCATTGGTCAAGAAACTTAATGGTTAAGGGCCCTAATGTTGGAAGTTACATTAAAAAATGAAATGTTTCAAAAGTGTTGATACATTGCAATAGTCAAACCAATTTAACTAGAGCATTCAACAAAGAGTATAATGGAAAGTCTAGACTTTATTTTGTGATAAAATTGATTAAAGATGTAATCATTTCATTCACATATATATGATCGATCTATAATTTTAATGATTTATTTACTAAACTACTGGCCAAAGATTTAGTAAAGACAACTTCGGTAGGTGTAAGGTTAAAACTCCTTGAATAAGGGTTCTGACAATGATAGCAACCCAATCTGAAGTTAATACATCTTAACTTAAGATTCAATGGGTAACAACAACTCGTTGATTCAGAAGTTAGTGCAACATTTTGTGATAATGTTGACTATTACATAATTGAGGGTTGAGTTTTTCAAACTCTTAATAAAGTTTTATATCGAGGAGGATATGTATATCAAGAAATCGATACAAATTGAACTTCACCTATATGAATTTTGAGATGGTGTCGTCTCAAAGTGAGAGTTGGAGTTTCTCTCATAAAAAATTCATGAAAACAGGAAAAGCACATGGCCATAAATAGTGTTGGGCGAAATATGTAGGCGAAGAACCCTTAAATAGTGTGTGTATGGTAACATCGGTCTAGTCACATGGGATAACAATTCAAAGCATTTCTACCTAGCGTTCCGATTAGGATTTGCGTTGTTTATACTAAGGTTAAGTTCAAATCGAAAGATACCTAACTGTATGAACATTCTTTTGTTTCTTTTTATTTTTGGAATTGACTTGCCATTATTAGAACAAGTGGGGAATTGTTATAAATTATTAACAATAATTAATAATTATGGTGTGTTCTAAAATGACAAGAAAAATATGCAAGTGAAGTTGTTCTTTGAATTTAAAAGTGGCAACACTTCATGAAGTGTTGCAGAATGAAAACATGCAACTCTTAGAAATATTGCTATAGGCCAAACATTGTAACCTTTGGTAAAAGAAATTGTTTCACCAAGGGTTGCTACCTTGTGAAATAATACAAATGTAGCCTATAAATAATTCATTTCGGATGCAGAAATTCACCAACAGAACATACATCTTCTTCACTAAAATTCCAGACATTCTTCGCTACATTCGAGTTTTTGTTGGTCTTGCGCAGGCTCGAGAAGGATGAATTATCCTGGGTATTCCTGCATCAAAACTCCAAGACAAATTGGGAATGTTTGAAATACTATAAGGAAAGTGTTTCGTACATGATTCTAGCCTCGATTCCATTTGATTTAAATTGATTTTTCTAACAGCACTTACTGAAGCCCACAAAATGTTTTATCGTAAATGGAATGAAGAATGCAAAACTAGTAAAAAAACAAAGAGAGGGGATTGAGGTTCTACTTCCTGACAAAACGCATCTTACAACTATAATTTTTTACCTAAAGGAAGAAATTGATCCTTTAAACTCAAAACTTGAAGTTGAACAAAAGAGTTTAGAACTTAAATACTTTGTAATGAAATTTTAGGTAATATCTTGTTTTAACTGAGGGTTAATGTAGAGGGTGATCTCTCTGGCTTGCAATGACAACGAGTGTATCTTTCTTGTTAATCTGTATAAATTGTTTTGACTTTTGAGTATAATCTGCTTGTAAATACATATTTACCTGTTGTTATATCTACTTATTTGAAGCTACACATTCATCTATAATATTTAACTAAGATCATGCTTCGTATAGACTTGTTTCCCTCATATGTTAGTGCAATAGGATAGAGGAATCAGGCAGGATTGATTCTTTAATTGGATGTCTAAAAATTATATTATGTTGCTAGATGTTTTATTTTACTATTATCTTGATTGAGCTTATATGTTAGAGCATACCATTGAGGATGCCAAAAACAGCCTCTATGCGACTCCGCCTTGAACTCATAATCAAAGAGTTTGAGATCTCAACAACTACTCCAGGATCTTTTTTGTACGAATAATTTCTTAGAATTTGTGCAAGACAAAAAAATTTGCATGCTTAAATGTTATATTGACATGAATATAATTTATGTGAATTATATGTAGCATGGTTGTTGTGTATACCCCATAAAATGGATATTTCGTTCCTATTATTTTTTTAATCAAAGTTGTTTAGTATTGATATAATTTTTATTATGTAAATCAAGTGAGAATGGATGGTTTTACCAGTTGAATTTTTATTTTTGTAAAAAAAGATTATATTATTTGATGAAGTTATGGTGTAGTGGACACAAGTGGAAAAAAATTCAAGTTGGTTTATCATCAAAGTGAAATAAAACACCAAAATGCAAACAATGGTCAAGACTATATATATAATAAAGCTCCTTGAAAGAGTTTTTTTAACTGCCACAAATATAAATTCATAACATGTTCAAATAGATTTTAAGTAATATCATCATTTTAAGTAACACAATAATAATAATTTATAGTACTTTTTAGGTAAGTTGCGCAAATCTGGGAGTGAACGAAATATTAGAGGAAGGATGATACGTAGACCATCTCACTATGTTTTGTGTCCCAATACCTTCTCCATAATTGTTATACTCAGTAAAATAAATTGTATCTAGGTACTGGGGTCCATTCCATTCTAACCACCCATTTTCATTCACAACATTGCTTATGTATGATTGCATAACCATTGTGGTTGAATAGTCTTTCCAAGATCTTCCCAAATAGGTTGCGGTTGATTTCACAAAGGGTAAAAGATCAAAATCAACAAAAATATTACAGAACTGAAGTGAGAAGCCAAAAGGATCTTTATCGTGCTTTCCTCTTTGAGCAGTTATTGTATTTTTTGTGTGCTGGCAATCCCTTCTTCACCAATATAGTGCAGTTTTGAAAGACAAATGTTCCATGTCCAAAAATAAAATCAATAGTACCACAAATTTTGCATTCTCTGTAGAATTGACGCTGGGAATGCGCATACAAACTACCCTGAAACTCGAAAATCTCATAACGGTAAAATATCGAGTGGTCTGAATAGGATCTTAGGGTTACATCTTGTTCACCTAAAGGTCCAATAGTATTTTCAAATGAAATATCATATGCTATGAATCCATCCGCGTTGGCACCTTCACAAACAAAAGTCACCGAAATTAATATTTAAACTAATCTTACTAAAATTTCGTTAAAACAAAATAAATAAACAGTTCAACTTAAAAAAATGTTATAGATGAAATTGCAATAAAATATCAATACTTTTTTTTTATGTTGAAGATTAAGACTTGAGTAGGATATTTAATGAAGAGGTGTGCTATATTAAAATACTAAGACTAACCGTTTGAATGAGCTTTTTGTTGACTTAACTTCTACTTTAAAGAAAAAGTAACATCATTTTAAGAAAGCTGCTTATAAAAAAAGTGACTTTTCTAATAAGAATTAAAATACAATTTAAAGAGATTCATTTAAAGCTCATGAAAGTTACTTTATAAAAACTTCTGGAAACATTTACTTGTATATAATTACATATCTTCGAATAATAATTTATACTATCATATTATTATAAATTATTTCTTAATTCATCACACTTTCATATATTTTTATAATTCTGTCCACATTACTTTATTTTATCTAATTAAAAAAAACCATTCACGTGTCAACATTAATACATTATCGGTATTGTTGTGCATTATTTAACTATGATTGTTAGTTTAGTTTGTTAAAATTATTCATATCACAATATCATTTAATTTGCTAAATATATTATAACATATTTAATATATTATAGTAGTATTTTATTTAAATTTGTACCCATATTGTAAAAAAGCATCTTGTACACACAAATATATATATATATATATATATATATATATATATATATATATATATATATATATATATATATATATATATATATATATATATATATATATATATATATATATATATAATAAATTTTATAATATTTTAAAAGTTTTAAATAGTTTTGTCTCAACTTTTTAAGTGACAAATATCAATATTATTTTGAAAGAAAATTATTATTAATATTATTATATTTATATTTTATAAAATAAATTAATATGGTCAATAATGAATTTATTATAATATTGATTTGACTTAGTCCAAGTCAATAAATATTATTTATCTCCCTCACTTATATATACATAATCTCTTACTCTTGGAAAGAGAGAATGATGAAAAACGCTTAACGTGTTAATTAGAAAAATCTCTTTTATACTTCCTCTTTTTTTTTCTTTCTAGTTACATCTTCCAGACACCAATAAGAGTGTTTTTTGTTGTTTTGATGTCTCAGAATCTCATTGAAAATCTGGAAAGAATCTGTTGAATCCAGGGGAATTTGCGCTTATGAGGCGGATAAATCTTTAAGGACAGTGTACCTTACACACCTTAGGTTAATGTAATAATTTATTATTTTGTAGGTTTGCTGGCCTTATTCCGAGAAGAGGTGATCGAATTACATTGGTGGTCAAATTTCTTCAATAATCTTAAGGATTTAACATTTTTAATAGTAGAAAAGACACAACAATAAAGATTTTTGAAAGAAGGTTTTTGTTTTGTGAGAAAAGAAAAGAAGGGTGGTATAATGAAAAACCAATATTGGACTCTGAAATCCAAGTAAGTTTTCTTCTACAATTATATTTTTTATTAATCATTTATCATAAATTATTATTTTGTGTCTTAATTATATAACATTATATGATTAAATTCTATTAAAAATAAATATTCTCTAACGTTAGAGATTATATAGATTACGTGTTCATTTTTATGCCATTAAAACACGGTTTAATATTGATATCAATATTATATATTATTTTTTTTTCCGTTATGCATTTAATTCAATTTCACAATAATAACATGAGGGAATCCTTATAAGAATAAAATGTTGAAAATAATATAAATTTTGATTGAAATTATATTATTGTTAAAACATTGATTTTGGGAATACTTATATGAATGTTGTTATTGTTTTAAATGTGGGGCATCGGTGAAAAAAAATTTAAAAAATTTTAAAATATTATGCATATGTATTTCTATAGTCTTCATGAATATCAAATACTTATTTTTGTGGAGTTTAGTTTACTCATATACGACATGAATCTTGTGTTTAATTTTCAATAAATAGAGTTTAATATTATTAAACAATAATTAATTGAGCTAATTGTGAAGCATTGAGATATTCTTGTTATAACATAAATTTGTGTGTGGATAAAATGTATTAATATGTATATTTTTAATTTGTGAAAATAAATTTTATCGTGGAACATAGGCATGGCAAATAAACCCGGCCCCGCCCGCTCCCGCGGGAAAACCGGTTTAGGCGGGTCGTGTGGGTAAAACCCGTTTTTAATTTACGGGTGCGGGGGCGAGGGCGGGTGATGGTAATACCCGCCCCGCACCCGTCCACTAAATTTATTTTATTTTATTTGTTTTTAATAGTTTTATTACTTATTTACACTTTTTTTATACTATTTAATGTTATAATATTATGTTTATTAGAATTATTATTTATTTTTTTAAAATAAAATTATCAAACTTGAAAAATACTTTTAAAATAATTAAGTATTTAGTTTAATTATTTATTTTTAACTTTATTGAGAAAAATATAAATTTAAAAATAAAATAAAAAATTTATTCGGGCGGGTGCGGGGCGGGTGCGGGTGAACCCGTTTCTTGTTGGGGGTGGGGGCGGGTGAACAAATTTTAGCCCCGAACGGGTGCGGGTGCGGGTGCGGGTCTGGGTCTGGGAGGCGGGTGCGGGTCTGGGTGTGCTTAAACCCGCCCCGTTGCCATCCCTAGTGGAACATACCTATAACAGTTGTATTAAGGAAATTTAATTTGATGAATGATAATATTTGAAGTATTTTATTTAGTTTTAAAACAATGTTTAATTATTGATAAAATTATTAAGTAATTTGAGATACGTATATGATATGAATGATAATAGATTTTAAGTAATATCATCATTTTAAGTAACACAATAATAACAATCTATACTATTTTTTAGGTAAGTTTCCCAAATCCGAGAGTGAACGAAATACCAGAGGAAGGAAGCCACTGGTCCCCTATAATGAAATTAGCTACAGTGAAGTTAATGGGTTGAATTAGTCATTCATAATATGATATATAGACCATTTCACTATGTTTTGTGTCCCAGTACTGTTACCTTGAAACTTCTTAAGGGGTTTAAGAGTATGTATCAAATGCAAACGTCCTTATAAGCTAGGGGTCGATCCTTAAAGAATACGGGTCCCTCAGAAGAATTTATGAAACCAAGCCAAGGATGTCAAAAAAGAAATGGATCGACCAAAGGAATAAACAAGGGAATTGGTCAATTCGACCAAAGTATCAAATAATATGAAAACTCGAAATTTGCGGTTAGAAGGAAGAAGGGCCAAGACAAAGGTGTCGAAGACGAGCTACATCAACGGGATGAATAAGGTAAAGAATGTTGGTCGATTCGACAAACTATGGACTAAGTGAAGGAATCAGTTAAAGTTCAGACATAGTCGAAGATGGAGCCTAATGGACTTAGAGAAATTTCATTCTTTTTGAGATGCATCAAAGCTAGGAGCAGTTAACCTTTTGCAATAACAAGGCGATGAAAATTCAAACTTTGAAAATCGTGGGAAGTTACTTCAAGAGATTGTGTATCTTAGGCTCCAAACAGATGGCGAAATCCTGTGAAGCAGTTACTTTGAGTTTCAATTTCATCTGTAGATTTCCTTAGGTGGTTATCTTGTAAATTACTATAAATAAGTCATTCTATGTAGAATTTGGGGTGTTCACTTGTACGCTCAAATTGCTTGCCAAAACTCTGCTCAATTTCGTGCGTAAGGAAGAAAGAGTTATTAAGCTTTTGATGTACTTAAATCACCACCTTTATTTCAATGCAATCAATTTATCTTTTCCTATTATCTTTTGAATGTCTTTACTATTTTATATTCACCTTCGAACAAAACCTTTACGTTTTCTTCTACTTCGCGTGAACTTTTCAACACTGCTTGTCGGTCACGAGTCACCAATCAGTTAGTCTGTTGAATCTTATTTCGTCCAGAACTTGCTGTCGGTCACGAGTTACCAGTCGGTCGAATCTCTAGGTGGAAATTCGTTGTACTTGTTCCTTTGATCTTAGAAAACCGTTTCTTGACTAAGGTACAATTCGATAGAACCGGTACAATATCAAACATCTTAACACATGTCTTAAGATCAACTGGTCGATCTTGCGAGTAACCCTTAGTTTTAGGATATAGGAAGGACCAGCGGTTGTTTACCATTTTCCACAGTAAACAAATTGGCACACCTGGTGGGGCTAAGTGCTAAGTTTTAGAGTTTGTTGTTAGATGTCGTAGGTGCATGAGACTTAGAAGTGGAAATTTAACCAACAACAAACCACCTAGTAGAGAGCGTATACCTAGGATGTCAAACACTACTTCTACTTCGAACGTGGATGAAATTCCACCGTGAACTCTGGGTATATCCGACCCAGTTGTTATGCAACTTACACCATTTCCCCTATTAAACAACACAACTGTATCAGGGTCAACTGCGTCAGTGTCAGTTCCTCTTCCCAGACCACACCGGTGAGTTCAGTGCCTGTGGTGGCTACGAGCGCCATTCCGAACACAACGATACCTCGATTTGGTACTGTTACGAATCCCCCTTATGGAATGTTGTATTCCATAATGTTGGGATATTAGTCGACCTCAAGTGCAGCAGTGATGTTTGATAATGCACAAAATACGAATTCCCCTTTGTAAGGATCTGAAGTAGGGGGAAATAGGGAAATACATGCATAACAGTTAATGCCACACTTAAATAGTACATCTATGGCAGTGTTAGGGAAACAAATGAATGATAGTAACCATGAGTTGGTAAATATGTTAACTAACCAAATGGGTAATGTGTTTAACCCTATAGTACAAGAATCGGTTAAGACTAATAGGCAGTCCACTGAAACCAATTGACAAGTAATTGCACAGTTGACACATTTGTGTAACTTCTTGGGTGCTCCCCAAGTTCCTGACCGACAGGGGCCGCCTGTTCGACAGGTTATTCCTGCTACAACGCCTCAAAGAAATGTTGTTGTCGACCCACCTAGGGTATTAGTTCGTAGACAACAAGAGGCTGACTAGGTTCTTGATCAAATTCGACACGAGGAATTAGCTGTCGAAAATAATTTGACCAATATTGTCGAGAGAATTATGGCCATAAATGGTATGAATACCACACTGCAAAGGTCATCCTACTCATCCCCTTTGTCTGAGTATATTCTGCAAACTGAAAACCCTAGAGGATGGAAAATTCCTAAGTATACTAAGTTTGGGGGAGAAACAAGGGAATCGACAGTTGAGCACATTGCTAGATACTTGACTGAGTCGGGGGATATGGCGAATAATGAAAGCTTGAGAGTGAAACATTTCCCTTCATCCCTTACTAAGGTAGCCTTCACGTGGTTTACCACTTTTCCCCCTGAGTCTATTGATTCATGAACGAAGTTAGAGAAAAAAATTCATGAACAATTTTATGAGGGACATTCGAAGATTAGTTTGGTCGAGTTATCAAACATTAAGAGGAGGCTTGCTGAAACAATAGAGGATTTCCTAAATAGTTTTAGATCATTAAAAGCAAGGTGTTTCACCCAAGTGCCTTAACATGAACTTGTTCAGATGGCTGCTGGGGGTTTAGACTATTCCATTAGGAAGAAAATAGACCCAACTTTTGTTAAGAGCATGTCACAACTGGCTGATAGGGTTCGATACCTTGAGCGTCTTCGACTAGAAAAAGTTAGACATACTAAGGCTATGGCGAAGAAAGAGAAAGTAGCCTACGTCGATTATGAAGACACAGATCCCATATATGAAGTCGACTATATCTCACCAACTGAGGCAGATATCGATGTGGCTGAATTGAAATCAGGGCTTGTTTATGAATGTGAGTTATTATTTCCTGCCAAAGGAAAAAGTCCTATCGTCGAAACTAGTTCAAAAATCCCTGCAAAAACTTATACTTTTGATGTTAGTAAATGCGAAGAGATTTTTGATGTATTAGTAAAAGATGGTCAAATCTTAGTACCCCCCAAATGCTAAATTACCACCATTAGAACAACGACAAAAAAGAGGTTTTTGCAAATATCATAACTATCTTGGTCACACAACCTCTCAATGTTTTCTTTTCAGGGATCTAGTCCACAAATCATTGCAGGAGGGTCGACCGAAGTTTGCTGCAAGAAAGTTGAAGATCGACACTGGCCCTTTGAGACAAGAAGAGGCTTTGTTTGCTGAGCCTATCGATATCAATATGGTGGATCTCACCAAATTTCCTGATGACAACATGGTCGAGGAAAGTACTGGTGAGAGCCCAAATGTTAAGTTGGCTGATGTCTACCTAAAAGATGATGAAGATTTGCTAGAGTTTCTTTACCGCTACAAATGCAGTGCTTTAACTGATAGGGTTGCTGCTGCTGAAAATTTCTAGAGGTTACAGTTGGAGAAAGGGAGAGCCCAATGGAACAAAAGGGACCCCAGGAAGGCATTTCAAGCCAAGCCAAAAAGTTTCATCCCGTCAGCTGCCGCGCCCAAGGGCAATTGGATTAAGCCCCAAATGGTTATGGAGGCACCCAATGTTGTCGATGCTGTTAGGGATATGAAAGGGAAAGCTCTGATGAGTTACCGACTCGAAGTTCAATCTGCGAAAAAGAGCCAT
Organism: Vicia sativa; assembly: GCA_021764765.1. NCBI lineage: Eukaryota > Viridiplantae > Streptophyta > Magnoliopsida > Fabales > Fabaceae > Vicia > Vicia sativa. The sequence goes on from CM038795.1 coordinate 86,572,113, forward strand.
GTATCTGAAAATTACATGGGAAAAAACCCTATGAGTTGAACTCAATGGAGGCGATTTCAAACGAAGAAGCAGGCTGAAAGACAACCCGTTGTTGCTTCTAGGAAAACTGTTGTCGACAAGGATAGAAATAAGAGGCAGTATAGGGTGAAGGTAAACCCTACTATCAAGCAACAAATTAAGGAAGTTGTCAATAAACCAGCCGCCAAAGATTCTGATGAGACAACCGACGATTTTTCCTTTAACTCAGAGGAAAGTCTTGACATTTTGGTCAATGTTGTGTCCATGCTCCCTGAGGAATACAATATCCCGAATGAAGTGGAAGACACTGATGATGTCGATGCTGCAGAAATGGCTTTGGACAAGCCGACTTGTTATTTTGTTATGAACAATGGTTCTATTGAGAGCCAAGATGCCTTTTTCGAAAGGCATGACATGGCTATGAGAAGCCATCTGAAGCCTCTAATGATTAGGGCAAAGGTCGAAGTAATTGCCATTAACAAGATGTTAGTGGATTGTGACGCTACAGTAAATATAATGCCATATCACATACTGAAGAAAATCGGTAAATTCGACATCAATATTAAATCTTACAGCGTGGTCCTGTCGGACTACGAAGGGAGAACAAAGACTACCATGGGAGTAATCCAGGTAGATATAATTGTCGGCTTAGTGAGTAGGCCAACAATCTTTATGGTTATCCAAGGGAAACCAAGCTATAACTTGCTGGTAGGAAGAGAGTGGTTACATGAAATTGGAGTTGTACCATCTTCCATGCATCAGCGCCTAATAATCTGGAGAGAAGACGACATCATGGAGAACATTAAGGTCGACCAGGGTTATTTCATGACAGATGTTAATAATGTCGGCCATAACAAGTTCGATAGGAAGATAGCCAACATTGCTCCTTGTCAACCAACTGAGGAAGTATATGCTAACTTGAATGAGGCATTTGTTTCCCTAAAATTACACGATACCCATGGTTTTGTGTGGGACGTGGAACCTTAGGAGGATCCATATGAAGAAGACCATGTGCCGACCGGCTGAGGAAACAACCATGACGGTGATGTCTGAGCTAGAGGCTCTTAAAAGGATTTCGGCATACATTGTTGAAGATAATATGCTGTCAAATCCAATAAACTTCAAATTTCATAAAAAGTTATGTTGGCGGTTAAGTCAAAACCACCAGATAAAAGTAAATTAGTCGGAGAAGACGTTGATAAGCAGCGTTTCGACTGCATATATGACGAAAAACCTTTGGGTTTTGAAAAGGATCCTATGGCTCCAGAGAAGATGCAGCCACAAGATCCCTTAGAAGAAATCGACCTTGGCGAAAATGGTGATAAGAGACCGACGTATATTAGCGCCAACATCGACCAAAAGCTTAAATCTGAGGTAATATCTTTATTGAAATAATTTAAAGATTATTTTGCTTGGAACTATAATGAGATGCCAGGTTTAAGCAGGGAATTGGTCGAGCTAAGGTTACCAATAAAAGTTGGGAGGAAGCCAGTGAAACAAACACCTCGACGTTTTACTCCAGCAATTATGTCGAATATCAAAGAGGGGATAGAAAGACTCCTCAAAAGCAAGTTCGTTAGAACTGCAAGGTATGTCGAATGGTTGGCCAACATTGTGCCAGTCATTAAGAAAAAGAAAACTTAGAGTGTGCATTGATTTTAGAGATTTAAATGTTGCCACTCCCAAGGACGAGTATGCTATGTCAATGGCTGAAATGCTAGTCGAATCTGCTGTTGGTTTTAAATATTTAAGTATGCTTGATAGTTATGTTGGTTATAACCAAATTTTTATTGCAGATGAAGATGTGCCGAAGACGACATTTCGTTGCCCGAGGGCATTAGGAACCTATGAATGGGTAGTCATGCTATTCGGCTTGAAGAATGCCGGAGCAATATATCAAAGGGTAATGAACTCTATATTCCATGATTTTATTGAAAATTTTATGTAGGTTTACATTGATGATATTGTAATAAAGTAAAATAGTAAACCGACACACCTGGAACACCTTCGAAAATCCTTTGAGAGGATGAGAAAATATGGATTGAAAATGAATCCATTAAAGTGTGCTTTTTGTGTGCAGGCAGGAGATTTCCTTGGTTTTGTAGTACATAAAGAGGGCATAGAAGTGAATCAAAGAAATACCAAAGCCATCATGGACGTCAAACCTCCATCGACCAAGATGGAACTTTAGTCTTTGTTGGGTAAGATAAATTTTCTAAAGAGGTTATCCAACTTAAGTGGCAAGACTAAGGCGTTTTCGCCACTGCTTCGACTGAAGAATGAGGATTTCATCTAGAAAAATGAGCATCAAGACGCTTTCGACAAGATCAAGAAATATTTAGTAAAGCCTCATATATTGGCACCTCAAGTTAGAAATAGGCCTATGAGGTTGTACATAGCATCCTCAAAATCGATTATAGGAAGTATGTTAGTTCAAGAAGATGAAAGTAGTGTCGAAAGACCTGTGTATTACCTTAGTCGAGTGCTAAATGGTCTTGAAACTAGGTATAGTGATATATAAAAGCTATGCATGTGTTTGTATTTATCTTGTGTTAAACTGAAGCAATATATAAAGCCAGTCGATGTGTATGTCTCTTCTCATTTTGATATTATTAAAAACATGTTGTCTAAACCAATTCTACACAGTCGAATTGCTAAATGTGCTTTAGCATTAACGGAGTACTCTCTGACCTATTTTCCTTTGAAAGCAATGAAAGGGCAAGTGGTGGCAGATTTCCTTGTCGACCACTCAATGGTTGCTATGGCTGAAAATTACCTTGATCTCGTGCCTTGGAAATTATATTTCGACGATTCTAGCCATAAAAATGGTGTCGGGATAGGAGAAGTCATAATTTCTCCCAATGGAATTCCAGCAGAGTTCAAGTATGCAATCGACGGTATCTGCACCAATAATGAGGCAGAATATGAGTCTCTAATAATTGGACTTGAACTGCTACTAGAATTGGGGGCAAGAAATGTCGAAATTATGGGAGATTCTGAATTAGTAATCAAACAAGTCTCACAGGAGTATAAATGTGTTAGAGAGAACCTAATCATGTACTTTGTGATTCCATTAGATTGCTGAAATAATTCGAGCAAGCAAGCATTCGACACATACCCCGATGAGAGAACCAAGAAGCTAATGACTTAGCATAAGAAGCTTCAGGATACAAGAAGAATGAAGATGAAGAACCTATTCAAGTAAGGAAAAGGTTCAAGCTACTATGTTATCTCCTTCAGATTTGTCAATTATAAAATTAGGTGCAATAGATGCCAATTTTTTTGAAATTTTAACAATTGATAATAGGCAAGATAATGATTGGCGTAAACCCCTAGTTAACTATCTACGTTCTCCTACGGGTTCGACAGAGCGTAAAATAAAATATTGTTCCCTTAGTTTTGTTCTAATTGAAAATGAATTATTTAAGAAAAATGTTGAAGGAGTATTACTTAAATGCCTCGGAGAAAGTGAGGCAAACATAGCAGTATCGAGTGTGCACAGCAGAGCATGTGGTGCACACCAAGCCGGACACAAAATAAAATGGCTTTTGATACGTTCAGGTGTCTATTGGCCTTCAATACTGAAAGATTGCATCGAATTTGCTAAAGGCTGCCAGGAATGCCAAATGCATGGAGGCATCCAACATGTTCCTGCAAGTGAACTGCATGTCATTATAAAGCCTTGGCCGTTTAAAGGATGAGCCTTAGATATGATTGGAGAGATAAAACCAGCATCATCAAAATAGCAAAGATACATTTTAGTCAATATTGATTATTTCATGAGGTGGGTTGAGGCTGTAGCCTTAAAAAATGTCGGCCAAGAGGCTGTGATTGATTTTGTACAAAATCATATTATGTGTCTATTTGGGATTCCTGAGACAATCACAACCAACCAAGGAACAATGTTTACGGGACAAAAAATGCAAGAATTCACGCAGGAAGTTAGAATAAAACTACTAACATCCACCCCTTATTATGCTCAGGAAAATGGCCAGGTCGAAGCTGCCAATAAAGTAATAATTAGCCTGATGAAGAAACGTGTAGGGAAGAAGCCAAAAAAACTGGCACCAAACACTAGACCAAGCCTTATGGGCATGTAGAACTTCTCCCAAAGAAGCAATAGGAGCAACACCATTTCGACTTGCGTATGGACATGATATTGTGTTGCTAGTAGATATACGTGTTCAATCAGTAAGGATTCAAAAATAGCATGAAATACCATCTGAAGATTATTGGAATATGATGGCAGATGAAGTGGTCGACCTAGATGAAGAGAGAATGTTGGCTCTTGATTCACTAATGAGATAGAAAGATAGAGTGACCAAAGCTTATAACAAAAAGATAAAAGATAAAGTGTTTGATGTCGATGATCTAGTTTGGAAAGTGATATTACCTATGGACAGAAATGATAGAGTCTTAGGAAAATGGTTACCTAATTGGGAGGGACCGTTTAAGGTAATTCAAATCTTTTCCAGCAATGCATATGAACTTGAGGAAGTACCCCCATATCAACAGATTATAAGGGTAAATGGTAAGTACTTACAGAAGTACAAACCGATTCTTCAAGAAATCACAATTTCAACAACGTAAAATATGTGTCGAGCTAAGCTGGAAAGAGTAATGTCGAAGCTAGCATATCAGGCATGCGTTATATGTATACAAAGACAAGATGTAAAGTAGAAAATAAAGCATTGCATTAAAAGTGGTTAAAAAACCATTGTCCAAATATTACAAAAGGTATACAAAAAGAAAGTTACATTAATCAGAAACTACCAAATTTATTCTAGAATGCCTTCAGATCACCATGAAGGCGTACAACATGATTGCTTAGGCCGTCTGCTTTTGCCTTAAGTGCTAGTTTCTCTTCCTCGACTTGAGTAGTAACAGTGTTGACAATAATGGCATCCTTGGTCATCTTGAGCACTTCTGCTTGAGTAGGAGCAATAGCTTGATCGAGCTCCTCGTCTTGCTTAGTGACAAGTTCTAGCTCTGCGTTTAAAGCTTTTAGTTCCTTTAATAAATCGGCAATTTGACTACGTATTTCAACAACTTTTTTCCTTTTAGGATTTTGCTCTTTTTGTTTCTGATTAATCTATACCCTTAACTCTTCGATTACCTTTTTATTCCTCACCACTGTGTCCACATTCCTCTTCACCACTGCCTGTTTGGCCTCAACCAACTTCTCATTCTCCTTCACATGATTGATATTTTCGAGAAGTGAAGGAAGAATTTCCTCAAATTCCGCCACCATGAGCTTGGAGAATTCGGAAATCTCGAGACCTTTTAGTTGAGTAATAGCATCTAAAATTTATGGACCAAGAGTTGAGTCCTCGTGAAGCAAATAAGGCGAGTCGAAGGTGAAAGCATAGGTCTGGATCTTATTCGTCAGTTTCTTAACCTTTGTCGCTTCAGACCCCAACTTGTCATTATAAGTTTGACAATGGTCGAAGTCAGAGGAGAGAGTGTAGTGACTCGCAAAACGGTCAATCCTCGCCAGCGCAACATCGATATCCATGTCTATCGAGTCAAACTCTTTCTCTCCTGAAGGGCCAGGCGAGTCCTTTTTCTTCTCCTCTGTAGAGGGATTTGGTGAAGTGATCTTCTTTTCCCCTGAAGGGCCAACTGAGTCGGTCTTCCTCTCCTCAGGAAGATTTTAAACTTTGAGTCGAGGAGAAGGAGATTTAGTTTCCCTTTCAGGAGAAATGTTGGGGGCACCTTCAGAAGGGAAATATGGTGGATCGATGACATTTTCAAGAGCCTCTGAACCCTGCAGGGAATCTAAAAGACTAAAGTCAGAGCTAGTCGAACTATAACCCTTATGTTTGGCAGGACTAGTGGTCGAATCAGTCAGCCAGTAGAGTCACAGTCAACAAACTCACCAGCGACCATGTCGAAGGCTTATTGATGGTGAGGTGAAGAAACTTTTAACAACGAAGTGTAGTCTGGCACGTTGTGTTGCAAGTCAGAACCTTTGACCTGAAGGAGAAACAAGTGTTAGCCAGATAAATTTGGCAAATAAAATAGATAAAGATAAAAATTTGGTGAAACCTGTGGCATCGAACTTGAGATTGTAGTTTCATCCTCCCCGACCGAAGCAACAACAGTGTCCCCCTCCGAGTTTTGGGCTTCATCAGGCGTAGGAGCTGGTGTTGGAGTGACGATGGTTGTATTTATTATGATATTGTCAGCACTTGAAATTAGGTCAGTGTCGAGACATGTAGCCAAGAGAACTTTACCTCTCCTTCTTGTGATGAGTGAATGATCTTCAGCGTCCATCGTTGCTTCATCTTTATCGTCGACCTTTATTCCAAGGTCTTTGGCCAGGTGGGCTTTCTTTTTCTTCGGTTTAGCCACCTTATCTTCAGAAGAGGAAGTGTGTTTCCTCTTGTGATCTTTAGATTTGTGGGAATGAGGATACTGATCATTAAGTGATGGTTGGGAATATAAAGAAAATGTTTGTCGAAACCATAACTTTGGTTGAAACAGTCTGATTAAGCAATGCTTACCTCAGCCTTCTCAGTGCGGCGATGTTTTTTGTCCTTCTTGGGCTCTTTGGATATTTTGGAGGGAGCAGCCGAATCCGCCGAGCATTTTCGACTCTGTTACACGAAGGAAACATTAGTAATTTGCAAGACGCAGAGTGTCGAAGTACAATATAAAAAATACACTTACATAAGAATCAGTCTTCTTGAGAGAAGATGAAATTGGTTCGTCGGAGGAGGGAGTGTGAATAGGGTTGAACTGCAAAACGTTGGAAACGTAAGGGATACTGAAGTAGAAAATAGTAATAGAGGTGTAAGTATAAAACATACCTTTGAGCGTGAGGGGCCTTCCTTGTTAACAGTATCGATAAGCACAGTCGATGGTTCTTCCCGATCCTCAATAGCGAGAGCTTTCTTGGGAACGATTACTTGTGGTAGAGGTACAACTATAAAATAGGCTAAGTTAAATAAGGATGTGAGTCGAAATTAAAAAGGAAATTGAACTTTCCAAAAGTTGTTACCATTAGGTGCTACGGCAAGCTTTCTCACATATTTAAGGTCAATATGCAGAAAGCCTGGGTAGTCGTGTAACCAATGCTTCGTCGGAACCACCCAGTCGACCTTCTTTTTGTAAGCATTTTGAATATTTGACCAAGAGCTATAGCACCAATCTGGGATAGATGGTCAAAAAGTCAATGCTAATGGACTAGTTGGCAAAGGAGGAAATTTGATTTTTCCAAAATGAAGTGCGTAAAGATACTTGTCTTTCGCATAACCAGGGATTTAAGTTGTGGAATTCTTTCGGTTACCTTCTCCGTTAGCTCTTGGGTCGCGTCATGGATAGTTCAACGAAGATTGTTTGGAAAGTACACCACCCTGAAAAACTTTCGGAAAGCTTGAATCTCTTTAATGTTGGTGGTCTTACATTTCGTCGTCTTTCCCTAAAAACTATTAAGAGCAGCAGTCAATTTGGCCATTTTTCTAGCGGGATCATTAACAAAAGTAACAAAATATGACTAACACCAAGTTTAAAACTCCTTAGTTCAGTAGTATGCTGGTCTAAATGGAGTGAAAGTAAGTTTGGCTCTGTGCAGCCAGAGGTTATCGACGTCTTCCTTGATAAATTCTCATGTCTATCATTTAAGATGTTGGTAAGTAGCTCATGTGAAGTGTAAAAATATTTGGGGATAAGCTGGCAGAGTCCAAATTGTCGAGCTACCAAGTTGGGTTGGTAAGTTGTCAAACACGGACTCGTGTTGGTGATAGCGTAAGTGAGAAATTGGGGAGTTAAAAATCGCCTCTAATATACCAAAGAACTCTGTCAGTTTGCCTCTTAGACTGGTGGAAAGAAGTTGGTGATCCACTCTGGTCCTCTTTTGCCATTAGAAAATAGAGCCATAGAGGGTCTGAAATCTTCTCTTGTCAACATAATGTTGAACAGCAGTTTGAAGTCTTCATCATTCGGAGAGGTTTTATCGACAAGAGGCAAAGGGAGATAACATGGCCAGACAACTCCATGTCGATTGTTGGAAATTAAATTTTTTTCCTGTCGAAGAGGTTTGATGTCTTCAGAGAAATTAGCATTTAGCCACAGTTGTAAGAGCCAAAAGGGGCCATGTACCAAGACTTTTTTTCTTTTTTGGATTAGTGGGATCAAATTTTTTTATTTGGTTGACCGCGTCGGTCAGGAAAGTGTATAAAGAGGCCAAGATTAGTTGGCCCAAAGCAATATTTTCACCCCTGTGCAGCGGGGTAGCCAGGTAAAAAAATTGTTTGGCTATCTGCATCGATCGTGAACAAAAAACAAAGTGAGATACCAAAGAGTTAGAAATGCAATGTGCTCCTCATCAAAAAAGTCCCCAAAATCTTGTTGGTGGTAGTTGATAAAATTGGTGTATGTTGGAAGTTTGGATTCGCCAACATTGAATTTTATTGCAATAGAAGTGTGTTCGGTATGATTAAAAACTTTTCCAGTAGGTTTCACTCCCGTTAGAGCTGCTAGGTCAAGAGGGTGGGAGTTATCATACCATACTTAGTGTGGAAAGTGTTGATCGATCCCTCCTAGAAGCGCAAGGAAGCCAATATCATGCCTCCAGAATAGGGTTGGCCGACACGAGAAAGCTCCAGCAAATCATAAATACCCATTTCTTTCCATTGTCGGCCTTTGTTGGGTTCCAAACGTGCCATCCAGGCCTTAAATTTAGAGCAGTTCAGAGGAGGAGCAGTGCGGAAGTTTCTTTCAACAAATTGTAAGGAAATAGGGTGTGGAGACGTGATTAGAGGGATACTGCGAGTACTAGTTGGAAAAAATGCACCCTCATCATCAACATAGATTTCAGAAGGGACATCCACAGGCAATGGGCCCAAGAAAGCTAAGGGCTCATTGTTAAGATTGAAAGGGATGAGTACCTAGGATTTCCAAATCTTGGTTTTCTCTTCAGAAAAAGGGGGTTCTGGCACATAGGGCTTGCCATCAACGTGACGAATAAGGAAGGTTTCTGCTGGAGCTGTTTGGATGTGTTGATTCACCATTGAAAGAGTGGAGAGAACATGGAGGTGGTGAGAAATAGGGTTTAGAAGTTTTTGGGTTTTTGCCCTGAGAGGAAGAAAAACTAAGGAAGCTAAGAGGAAAGATAGAAAATTATAAGGATGGCTATTTATAGGCTCGAGATAAAGTGAAGAAAAGAAAGGGAAAATCTCGGTGATTTTCTAGGTTGGGCATCGTGTTCGGTCGAAAGACACGTGTAGCCAAATTAAAGTGGAAGCATGGTGGGCCGCGTCTGCCACTAAATTGTAATTATAGTCAATATTAATGATCCCACGTCTCGAAGCGAGAAACCTGGTACGTTATCATGATTACTTGACGTCACGAAAAGATCAGAATAGTAAACTGTTTTTTGGAGAAGTGGAAACGACTTGGTCGACTGAAGGTATAAAGCTTTATAGATGCCATTACCTCATATGGTCGACGAAATAAGGAAATTTGAAAATGACATCTCTGGGGGGCATTTTGTTACCTTGAAACTTCTTAAGGGGTTTAATGATATGTATCAAATGCAAATGTCCTAATAAGCTAGTGGTTGATCCTTAAACAATACGAGTCCCTCAGAAGAATTTATGAAACCAAACCAAGGATGTCAAAAAAGAAATGTGTCGACCAAAGGAATAAATAAGGGAATTGGTCGATTTGACCAAAGTATCAAATAATACGAAAAGTCGAAATTTGCGGCCAGAAGGAAGAAGGGCCAAGACAAAAGTTTCGAAGACGAGCTACATCAATGGGATGAATAAGGTAAAGAATGTTGGTCTATTCGACAAACTATGGACTAAGTGAAGGAATCAGTCGAAGTTCAGACATAGTCGAAGATGAAGCCTATTGGACTTAGAGAAATTTCATTCTTTCTGAGATGCATCAAAGTTAGGAGCGTTTAACCTTTTGCAATAACAAAGCGGGGAAAATTTAAACTTTTAAAATCGTGGGGAGTTACTTCAAGAGATCGTGTATCTTAGGCGCCAAACGGATGGCGAAATCCAATGAAGTAGTTACTTTGAGTTTCAATTTCATCCGTAGATTTCCTTAGGCGGTTATCTTGTAAATTACTATAAATAAGTCATTCTACTGTAGAATTTGGGGTGTTCACTTGTACACTCAAATCGCTTTCCAAAACTCTGCTCAATTTCGTGCGTAAGGAAGAAAGAGTTGTTAAGCTTTTGATGTACATGAATCACCACTTTTATTTCAATACAATCAATTTATCTTCTCCTGTTATCTTTTGAATGTCTTTCCTGTTTTATATTCACCTTCGAGCAAAACCTTTACGTTTTCTTCTACTTTGCGTGAACTTTTCAACATTGCTTGTTGGTCACGAGTCACCAATCAGTTAGTCTGTTGAATCTTATTTCGTCCAGAACTTACTGTCGGTCACGAGTTACTAGTCAATCGGTCGAATCTCTATGTGGAAAGCCTTTGTACTTGTTCCCTTAGTCTTAGAAAACTGTTTCTTGACTAAGGTATAATTCGATAGAATCGGTACAATATCAAACATCTTAGCACGTACCTTAAGATCAACTGGTCGATCTTGCGAGTAACCCTTAGTTTTAGGACATAGGGAGGACCAACGGTTGTTTACCATTTTTCACAATAAACAAGTACCTTCTCCATAATTGTTATACTCAGTAAAATAAATTGTATCTAAGTATTGGGGTCCATTCCATTCTAACCACCCATTTTCGTTCACAATATTGCTTATGTATGATTGCATAACAATTGTGGTTGAATAGTCTTTCCATGATCTTCCCAAATAGGTTGCGGTTGATTTCACAAAGGGTAAAAGATCAAAATCAACAAAAATATTACAGAACTGAAGTGAGAAGCCAAAAGGATCTTTATCGTACTTTCCTCTTTGAGAAATTATTATATTTTTTTTGTGTTGGCAATCCCTTTTTCACCAATATAGTGCAGTTTTGAAAGACAATTGTTCCATATCCAAAAATAAAATCAATAGTACCACAAATTTTGCATTCTCGAGAATTGTTGGGAATACGCTACCATGAAACCCGAAAATCTCATAACGGTAAAATATCGAGTGGTCTGAATAGGATCTTAGGGCTACATCTTGTTCGCCTAAAGGTCCAATAGTATTTTCAAACGAAATATCATTTGCTATGAATTCATCCACGTAGGCACCTTCACAAACAAAAGTCACCAAAATTAATATTTAAACTGATCTTACTAAAATTTCATTAAAACAAAATAAATAAACAGTTCAACTTAAAAAAAATGTTATAGATAAAATTGCAACAAAATATTGATGCATTTATTTTTCATGTTGAAGATTAAAACTTGAGTAGGGTGTTTAATAAAGAGGTGTGCTATATTAAAATACTAAGACTAATTTTGGCTGAACTTTTTGTTGACTTAACTTCTACTTTAAATAAAAAGTAGGGCCAAACAACATTTTAAGAATGCTACTTATAAAAAAAGTGACTTTTCTATTAAAAATAAAAATACAATTTAAAGAGATTTATTTAAGGCTCAAGAAAGTTATTTTATAAAAACTTCTGGAAACATTTACTTATATATAATTACATATCTTTGAATCTCAATAAACATAATTTATACTATCATATTATTATAAATTATTTCTTAATTCATCACACCTTTATATATTTTTATAATTTTGTCCACATTACTTTATTTTATCTTATTAAAAAAAATCATTCACGTGTCAACATTATCGGTATTGTTGTGCATTATTTAACTATGATTGTTAGTTTAGTTTGCTAAAATTATTCATATCACAATATCATTTAATTTGCTAAATATATTATAACATATTTAATATATTTTAGTAATATAGTAGTATTTTATTTAAATTTGTATCCATTTTGTAAAAAAGCATGCGCGCGCGCACAAATCTATATATATATATATATATAATCCAAAACTTTTTTTAAAGGGGTTAAATCAAAACTCGCCTATATGGCAGGGGGTAATTGACTATTACTCTAATATGTGAACTTTACAAAATCACGTGTCATTAATAGGAAAGAAAAATTATTAATAAAATTTTAAAAATATCTTTTAATCTCAACCATTAAATATAAATCCAACGGTTGATATTACATTCTGATATAACTTGTCCATTCTCATATGATGTGCCTTATATATATATATATATATATATATATATATATATATATATATATATATATATATATATATATATATATATATATATATATATATATATATATATATATATATATATATATATATATATATATATATATATATATATATATATATATATATATATATATGATTAGACTTGAAGACGGCCAGAACGAATGAAGATTCTTCGAGCAACGCTTGATGATGAGGAGGGGGTGGTGTACATGAAAGGCACTTCGATGCTAGCAAGTGTTTAAAGTGTGTATATTGAGTATGAGGATTTTTAGAGTAAAAAATGATATCTTTCCCTCAAAGGTATGAGGGTTTATATAATGACCTTAGGAGGATTCTTATTGGTTGCTATTTTTGGGCCTGGAACACGGACCCATGGATATAACTATCCGAGAAGACTTGGTTAGACCAGGCACTAATGCTCGAAACTAGTCGTTGTGCCAAGCAGAGGGGGCACAACAGGCATATTGACCCTGAGTGACGCATGAAATGAGAAAATATAAGCCCCCAATACATTATTGACCCTAAGTGGCTCGGTAGATACCGTGGTGAAGCGATTCGCCCGACAGACATTCGAGCAGTCCAAAACATTAGCCCCTCAAGTCGTTGCGTCTGGTTAGAGAGACGGTGACTTGAATTCGAGGAGTATGGTCGATGTTATTTCATCTGGGGGAAAGAAGTATTGTCGAGGAACCGAAGGGTTGGAGAATTTGGAGGGTCTTGTCCGCGTGGCCCGAGTCGTGTGCATTGATTGCTTGGTAGGCCTAGGGACTATGGTGTAATAATGAGCCCCATAGGTTCCCTAGGCGCGTGCACGCACATGTGCAAAGTGAGAGTCTATAAAAGGGGAAGGGATCATTCATTTAGTGACTTTTCTCCGTTTGATCTTGCTCGTCCACGCTCGACTTCAACATCCATCAATTCGGGGGATTTTATCTTAAGGTGTTTCAAAAATATCTACGCCATCTGCCGCCGCGTTAGCGTCCCGGTCACATGTTCTAAAGTTCTCATCACTCTCAAACGATATATTTTCGAATCTCCTGTTTAAGTTTGTCTAATTAGGTTTGAAAATATTGTTTGTCCATAGAAATGCATGTGGTTAGGGTTTTGGAATTTGGGAATCTCTTTGACGGTGAGTGGCTGCCTCGCCTTTCACTGGCGTTTTTACGTCGTTGGGACCTCTTGCGTGTTTCTCCCTTTGAATAGAGGGGATTTAAATTTGAGCGTTAGCTGTTTTCGAGAGAGGGCGGTTGACCGAGGAGGGGGTCCTCGTTCGTCCGAGCCCTTTCACTTGATTAGTGGTGGAAGGGTGGATTTGACGTTTTTTCGAGCTCAGTGACTTCCTCTGCTTTTCAGGTATCATGACGGACGTCAGTGAAGATAATAGTGGAGGCTCTGGGGGCTCCGAGCAAGAATATTCTGATTTCTCTTCCAACGGGGAAAGTGCCTCGGTGGATGTCTTAGGGGAGGAACCTGTGCCGATCGAGGATGTGGCCCCTCCACTGTTCCGACCAGTAGAAAGGATCCAATAGTTTAGGTGGCCCCAGAGGTTAGGTTGAGGGGGTCATATTTTACTGATCTTTAGAATGAGATCTTTGACAAGGTGGATTGGTATGATCTTGAGGAAGGCGACACGAACGAAGAAAGGGGTCGAAGGGATTGGATCGTATATATACCTGCGCCCGAGCATCAGATATGTTCGACATAAGAGGCTGACCACACCCCTGTGTTCGACATTTGGTTTAGGGAACTAAGGTTCCATCTTCCTTTCACTGATCTACAAATGGCGGTGTTCGATCACCTTAACATGGATCCATCCCAGCTCCATCCCAACATGATATCTTTTATCAAGGATTTTGAGATCGTATGTGAATTTTTGGAGATTGGTGTCACCCTCCCTTTGTTCTTCTATATTTTTTGTCTCCAGAGAAATTCGGCCAAGGTGGACGGGGTGGTTCGATGGAGTTGAGTATCGTTTCGTCAGCATATTGGGAAGCTCTTCAAGCCTTATCAGGAATCTGTCTATTTCTTCAAGGACAATTTTATGTTAGTCCGACCAATCTCCGAGCGGGCTCTTTTTAACGTTTTTACGAGGACTCCCGCTTTCGAGGAGGATGACTCTCCCAAGATGAATGAGAACGGGGTGGGTGCATCAACTAGTGTCCAAGTTTAATTTTAGCTGGAAGGAGGAGCATTTCGAGCGGAATGCGGACCAATATGTGTGGGCCAAAGAGGAACTGGATGCGGAGGATTTGGCCAGCCTTGGCGTGCTGTCGTCCTACATCGAGGGTCTCCCCCAAGTCCAACGTATGGGAAAAGGGGGAAAGGCGCTCGTGGTAGAAGATGGGGGTTATGTCTTTGAACCTCCTCTCACCAATGTGAGAGATCTCCTTCTTAGAGGGGATCCTATGGCTTATTTTGGTAGATAACTATTTTAACATTTTTGCATCATTTTTCTCTTACGTTATTATTGAGTGTTTTTCGCTTAAATTGGGAATTTTGGCACTGGCATCAACTCCCTTGCATTGTGTTCTCCTCCTTCCACAAACCATATTCCTCTTTCTTTTTCTTCTGATAGCACTATACTCTTTCTTTTCAAATATTAATAATATAATACTATTCTATTTAATTTTTTTAACAATCTAAATGGGCCTAAGAGACACACCCCTTTACTACTTAGCAACACTACAAAATAAGCCCAACACTATTTCTAATATAATTCTTCAACTTAATTCAACCAAATTAATCTGATTAATCAACATGTCAACTTAATAAATAATTTCAATTTCGACGATAAAACTCGAATTAATTTTAAAAACTAAAAAATATTTAATTAAATAAATAATTAAATATCGGGGCGTTACAACTCTCCCCCACTTAGAATGTTTTCATCCTCGAAAATAAAAGGTTACTTGGTTCAAACAACTCGGGATAGGAGTCCCGCATCTTGCTCTCCAATTCCCAGGTCATGCTCTCTCCAGCAGCTCCTAACCAGACAACTTTCACCAATGCAATTTCCTTCCCTCTTAAAATCTTTATTTCACGATCTGCAATTCGTACAGGCATCGTCTCCACCATGAGATTATCTAGTACTTGTACATCATCCATACGGATCTCGTGAGATGAATCTGGTATATACTTCAGAAGTTGCGACACATGGAATTCATCATACGAATTTGAAAGATTCGGCGGTAGCGCCACCCTATAAGCAACCTTTCCAACTCTGCCCGGTATTTGATACGGACCAATAAAACGAGGAGTAAGCTTCTTTGATTTCAACACTCGTCTAATACCAGTTACCGGTGTAACTCTCAAGAACACATGATCACCTTCTTGAAATTCTAAACTTTTCCTCCACTTGTCATGGTAGCTCTTCCGTCTACTCTAGGAGGCTTTCATCTTTTCCTGAATAAACTTCACCTTTTCGGTAGTCTCTCGAACGAGTTCAGGTCTAAGTACTACACTCTCACCCATCTCATGCCAACACAATGGAGTTCTACATCTTCGACCATACAACGCCTTAAAAGGTGCCATCCCGATACTAGAATAGTAACTGTTATTATATGTGAACTCTATCAATGAAAGACAAGTGTCCCACGAACCTCTTTCCTCGAGAACACATTCTCGCAACAAATCTTCCAATGACTGATTAGTCCTTTCAGTCTTACCATCTATCTGAGGATGATACGCCAAACTCAACCTTAACTTAGAGACCAACACGTCTTGCAAACTCTGCCAAAAATCTGATGTGAACCTCGGATCTCTATCTGACACAATACACAATGGAACACCATGCAACTTAACAATCACATTTGTATAAATTTCTGCAAGCTTCGGTATAGGAAAACTGATGTCAATAGGTATGAAATGATCCGACTTTGTAAGCCTATCAACAATCACCCAAATGGAATTATGTCCTCGTACAGTATTAGGTAATCCCATTATGAAATCCATCGAAATACTATCCCACTTCCATTCTGGAATTTCCAACGGTTGCATCAACCCTGCAGGCTTCGGATGTTCAACTTTCGACTTCTGACAAGTTAAACATGCGTACACAAACTGCGCAACATCACGCTCCATCTCAGGCCACCAAAACAATTTCTTCAAGTCTTGATACATTTTAGTAGCTCTCGGGTGAATGCTCAACTTATTTCTCTGCCTCTCTTCAAGGATTAATCTTTTCAACTCCAAATCATCAGAAATGCAAATCCGATCACAGAATATTAACTCACCTTGTGCATTCAAATTAAAATCATTGTTTTTAGACTGGTTAATCCCAACCATCGAATCCACCAGTTTCACATCCAACTTCTGAGCTTCCTTAATCTTATCCAGGAAATCATTGTTAATCTTCAACATTCCTAGCATAACACTCTACAGTGTCGTCTCACAAACAAGACTCATATCTTTGAACTGTTCAATTAATTCCATCTCTTTAACCATCATTGCTGACATATACAAAGTCTCCCGACTCAATGCATCAGCCACTACATTAGCCTTACCTGGATGATAATTCAAACCAAAATCGTAATCTTTCAGTAGCTCCAACCATCTTCGTTGTCTCATATTCAACTCTTTTTGGTCGAACAAATACTTTAGGCTCTTATGGTCACTAAACACTTCAAATCTAGAACCATATAGATAGTGTCTCCAAATTCTAAGCACAAAAATCACTGCAGCGAGTTCCAAATCACGTGTAGGATAATTCTTCTCATGAATTCTCAACTGCCTCGACGCATAAGCAACCACCTTATTATTCTGAATGAGCACACCACCTAACCCCATCAGACACACATCGCTATACACAACAAAAGGTTCTCATGGGTTAGGTAAGGTCAAAATCGGAGCCGACGTCAATCTTTTCTTCAACTCAGTAAAAATTTCTTCATATTGCACATCCCACACAAAAGCCTTACCTTTATAGGTCAACTTTGTTAACGGAAGTTCTAACTTTGAAAAACCTTCGATAAACCTTTTGTAATAACCAGGCAATCCCAAAAAGCTTCTAATTTTGGTTGCTGACTTCGGAGTCTCCATCTGCAACACAACGTCTACTTTAGACTGATCCACGACAATACCACTACCTGAAATAACATGTCCAAGAAAGCTAACTTCTCTCAGCCAAAATTCACATTTAGACAACTTTGCATACAATTTTCTTTCTTTTAAAATCTGCAATATTGTCTTCAAATGTTCCACATGCTCTCCTTCCGACTTGGAATAAATCAAAATATCGTTAATGAATACCACCACAAACTGATCCAAATAAGCATGCAAGATTCGGTTCATATACTCTATGAATACTCTCGACGCATTGGTAACACCGAAATGTATCACAGAATACTCATAGTGTCCATAACGCGTTCTAAAATCCATCTTCTGAATATCTTCATCTTTCACTTTAATCTGGTGATAACCCGATCAGAAGTCAATCTTACTGAACACACTAGCACCCACTAATTTATCCATCAAGTCATCTATTCTTAGAAGCGGATATCTATTCTTAAACATCACTTTATTCAACTGTCTATAATCAACATAAAGCCTCATGCTTCCATCTTTCTTCTTTACTAATAACACTGGAGCTCCCCATGGTGATACACTTGGTCTTACAAACTTCTTCTCAAGTAGCTCTTCTAATTGCTTCTTTAATTATGCTAATTCAGATGCAAACATCCTGTACGGTGCCATAGAAACATGTATGGTACCAGGTACAAGATCAATACCAAATTCAACTTCTCTTTCTGGCGGTACATCTGGAATTTCATCAGGGAAAACTTCAGGGAACTCTCACACCACTGACAACTCTTCAACTATAGCTTGGTTCTTAGGAGATAGCGACACTGTCAACGAGAATACTTGAGCTTCACTTGTCATTAACTTCTTCAGTTGCTTGACAGTCAATAAACCAGTTTCTTCTTCTTCAAGCGAAGACAACCTCACAGACTTATTATAACAATTAATATGAACATAGTTATATTCTAATCAGTTCATACCTAAGATTACATCCAACCCACTCAATGAAAGACAAACCAAATCCACAATAAAAGTTTGGTCGAAGATCGACAAAGGACACTTTAAGCATACAATAGAGGTAGTCACCGATCCTTTAGCAAGAGTCTCGACCACCATCTCTCCATTCATAGAAGACAATACGAGACCCAATCTTTCAATACAATTAGTAGCAATAAAGCAGTGAGTAGAACCAGTATCAATAATAGTGGTTAAAAGAGTATTGTTAATGAAACATGTACCTCTGATCAGTCTGTCCTCTCTAGATGTATGAGTCTTAGCCAAAGCAAACACCTTTCCATCAGGTTGTGCCTTCTTTGGTTTCTGACACTGATTACTAAGGTGTCCTTCCTCACCATAGTTAAAACAGATCATATTCTTATGTTGGAAGTTAAAAATTACATGTCCAAACTTACCACAGCGGAAACACCTCTTCACATCAGCATTACAAGCATAACTCTTATGACCAACTTGCCCATATTTGAAACATACAACTTTAGCAGGAGCATCTCCCCCACTAGTTCTCTGACCCATAACAACTCTTTGTTTACCCTTTCCCGTATCATAAGGCTTGCCACGGTTCTGTTGGTTCTTGCCTCTCTTATCACCAACAATCTTGTGATGAGCATTGTTATCCTCTTCAAAAATTCTGCAACTATCAACCAAATCGAAAAAGACACGAATCTTCTGATACCCAAAAACCTTCTTGATTTCAGAGCGCAACCCGTTCTCAAACTTGATGCACTTTGAAAATTCAGCACCTTCTCCGCCAAAATGTGGATAACACTTAGCTAGATCCATAAACTTTGCAACATATTCAGTAACGAACCTGTTCCCTTGCTTCAGCTCAAGGAATTCAATCTCTTTCTTACCCCGAAAATCTTCAGGATAATACTTCCTCAGGAACTCTCTATGGAATACAGCCCAAGTGATCTCCTCACCTGCAGCTTCTAATCTCTGATGCGTTTCTAGCCACCAGTCATCAGCCTCGCTTGCTAGCATATGAGTTCCATACCGAACCTTCTGCGCTGAAGTGTAGTCCATCATGTGAAAGATCCTCTCAATTTCCTTCAACCAATTCAAAGCTCCATCGGGATCATGCTTACCCTTGAACACCGATGAATTCTCCCTTTAGAAAGTTTCCAAGCTATGGGATCCAACGTCCCCACCATCATTCGACTGATTCTCTATAGCATGAGCCATTGCTTCCAAGGCAGCAGGAATCGCAGCATCGTTCCTTTCAGCCATCTTAACTTATCACTACAACATAAACAACAATCCGAATTAAATAACAATACTCGATTGTTAAAAAACTCAACAACTTTGGTTGGACGGACCGACCTGCTCTGATACCACTAATGTAACACCCCACCCCAATTCTACCCCAAGCAATTATCAGAAAAATCAGAGTATAACAATTAATACATAATTGGGATATCACATTTTACACGTGTAACCAAAACCTGTAATACTTTTAGAAAAGATACATAACATTTAAGGGAAACATAATGAATTCAACACATAAATATAGTCTTCATTACATAAACTAAACTTTAATTAATCACACAACGGATTCATGAACATCTTCCAAACAAGACATAGCATCTTTCACTTCTTAAAACAACATTAAACAAGTAAACTCCTCAAATTGACTAATTCAAGGTTTGACGTAAAACATGCGTTCATTTTTTCCCTCGAGTGCTACATATCAGAGCAAACGACACCATACTCGAACTAACAACGATAACGGCTACTCTTCCTGGTTACCTGCACATTACCAACAAAGGGCAACATTCAAATAGAAGGGGTGAGATATCAAATCATATAAATAGCTTTATGATAAACAATATATAAGGTATAGAATAATCAGAGTTACCACTTCATATAATAATAATTTAACATCACGAATCATCAACACAACAATTCAGAATATACGACTCAAGTATGCAACTCAATACGATGTAAATGCATGTGGTACCATCGGAGTAAAACTCCCAGTAATCAACTGCCAGTTTACCGAGGCATCAAGGCGTAAACCTTCAACGTACTCATCTTGCCCCCAATGGCCAATGTGTTTTGCCAATCTAGGCCAACATAATATACAAATACATGTATGCGAGCACAACTACTATATCAACACAATCAACGACAGAAACTCAACGACAACTCAACAACAACAACGTAACCCCAACTCAGTTTTGGTCATAAGACCTATAATTAACAATGTCCATAGACCGAACGAATCAACTTACCCAGTTGTACCTGCAAGTCAGCATATTCCACATAATTTCACAAAAACACCACCACCACAATTATCGACTAATTAAACTTAGTTACCTTGTAAATTTTCATTAAATTTCGGATAACTAATTATAACGCTTAATTTGGCTAATTCGACCGAACGAGACTGTTTTTCCTCTACTGCATTACTACCAATTTACACTGCTATTACTAAATTTAGTCTTCTGTTACTGATTTATTGTTCCTGCTATTAAATTATTCTGCTACTACTAGTTAACTATACCATTCCAATCAAATTCTATGTTACTGCTATGACTACTTTATTTCTGCTAAAATTATTCTTTGAACTGCAACTTAGTTTTATAATATTACTTTGTTAAATTGCCAATTGCTACTACATGACCAAGCTATCTCACTATCCTAAACAAAATACGAAGCAAAACAAAACAAAGTGGCATGGCCACTACATACAGGGCGTCTGCCCTCTTGCTACAGGCCCATGGAATTCAACACAGACTTTATCGTTTTGACACCCAGTTTTTGAAAATTTAACCATCACTTATATAATTTGTAACCACATATTTATCAACTACAACAACATCACGTTCATCACAATGGTGTCACTTACAGGAGCAAAATAATTTATCAGATTTACCCCATTAACACAACATAGTGATGAATCTAATACCCTAAAACCCCATATAAAATTCATCATACTCCCATTTATATAACAAGAATCCCACCCTTACCTTTTTAGATTGATGACAGCTCTAAACTTTGATCAAATTTTTGGGAATTTTGGCACTGGCAGCAACTCCCTTGCACTGTGTTCTCCTCCTTCCACAAACCCTATTCCTCTTTCTTTTTCTTCTGATAGCATTATACTCTTTCTTTTCTAATCTTAATAATATAATACTATTCTATTTAATTTTTTTAACAATCTAAATGGGCCTAAGAGACACCCCCCTTATTACTTAGCAACACTACAAAATAAGCCAAACATTATTTCTAAACTTATTTCTAATATAATTCTTCAACTTAATTCAACCAAATTAATCCGATTAATCAGCATGTCAACTTAATAAATAATTCCAACTTCGACGATAAAACTCGAATTAATTTAAAATACTCAAAAATATTTAATTAAATAAATAATTAAATATCGGGGCGTTACAGTAGGTCTTACGACCAATGTTGATAAGTTGCTTTGCGGTTGATGAAGTAATTATGTTGTAGGCCTATGGCCAACGTTGAATTACGGTTAACTTGTTGTCGTGTGTTGTTGTTGCGTTGTTGTGAATTTGTTGTTGAAGTTGATGTTGCATTGCATACATTGCATTATTAAGTTGGCCTTAATGACACCACATTGAAAGTTGAAGGCTTATGCCTTGTTGATGTCTCGATAAACTGACAAATTTTAAGTTGAGAGTTTTGCTCCAATGGTACCACATGCATATGCATTATGTTGAGCCGCATTCGGTGTCGTTTAATTAAGTTGTTGCTATGTTATTATTGTATTGTATAAATAAGTTGTTGTTGTGTTATTGAATTATGATGAATTATGTTGTTTGAAGTGGTGATTTTGTATGCCTTAATTCTAATATATCGTTTATCATATACTTGTTTATATTGGTTGATATCTCACCCCTTCTGTTGTGATGTTGTCTCTACGTGGGGTAACATGCAGATAATGAAGAATGAAGATTTAGTTGCTATTAGTTTGAGTCAGGTTGTCGCTCTAATACGTAACACTCGCGGGGTGAACGCTAGTTGTTTTGTTATTTTGATTTTGGTTGTTGCATAACTATGTCGATATATGAAAAGCATTTGTTGGTTTTAAATTGTATGAAGTTGAAAAAGATGTTATGTCATCCAAGTTGATTAATGTAGTTTCCCTGCTTAATATTAATAAAGTTGATTCACGTTGTTTCGGTTCATTAGAGTTTATGTGTTATGTATCTGTGATATGATGGTGTGCTGTTATTTTAGCTGAATTGTAATACTCCAATTGTTTGTTGAAAATGATTTTATAACTCTGATTTTTCATAATAACTACCGGGATAGAATTGGGGTGTTACAGTATACATGTACTCCCACTGCGATCCAATATGATAAAGATTTATCAGAGTCCACTAATATTATATACTCTGATTATAAATTATACAGTGGAATACTAATTATAAATTATAATTTTATTGCAAAATAAAATAGAGAAGTGGTTGTAGAGTTTTACAAACTCAACCACATATTTTACACATAAATAGATTATATCATTATTAGAGTATAATAAACTCAACCATATATTTTGCACATAAATATAGAAGATTGATTAACACAAGTGGTTACAGAATAACAATATGAAACTCAATATTTATCGACGAAAGATTTTTTATCTAAAGTTTAGTTTCATAGTTAACCACATATTCTGCATTTAGAATTAAGGAGATTGTTAATTTTCACTTACATTTATAATATAAAGTCTCCTTATAACAAATATGATTCTTAAAATCATTTTCATAAACAAAATAACCTTCACATAAAAGAGTATGATGATTATATAAAACGAAATTATCATCATATGAGTGAGACTAAATCTCTAGTATAATTATAATATGAGATTATATGGACTATTTTAATAGCTCACTCAAAATTTAAGTATTACAATTAAAGTCACACACACTTGAGGACATAATTAGGTTACACGCAACGGAAATAAAAGAAACTTTAATTTTTATTTTATTGAAGATACAACAAAATAGTCATAGAATATATATATATATATATATATATATATATATATATATATATATATATATATATATATATATATATATATATATATATATATATATATATATATATATATATAAAGACTATATTATCTTCAATATAAGTCTCTATAATAAACCAATGTTTATTAAACAAATAATATTTGTTTCTTATTTTTATAATGTTAGATTCTCCCCCTTGATATAGAATGATAGTTGATTTATCAATTTAGTAGTTTTAAGATAATCAAACAAATATTCAACTATATTCTCTATCACACAATGATCATGTCAAGTAACGTCGCACCAATATGGTATGTCCGTCACTCACACACAATACAAGGAGATTTGCAATCCATTTTAAATAAGATTTTAAAATAACTTATTGGATTGCATAAAATAAATATAAATTATTACATGCCTTTAAAATATTTTCTTATTTATTTTAAATTACAAAATAAGGGTCTAAAAAAATAATAAATAAGAAATATATAATGTACTTTACAAAAAAATGTTTCACAAAAAAATTCTAATATCGATAGGGTACTCGAACCATATTTGACATAAGTATCAAATTACAAGTACATTTATCAATTAACCACACGTTATAGAAAAAATAGCATACCGATAGAATACGACTATCATCAATATAATATTAAATAGAATTAAAATAATATAATTATTTGACTAATCAAAATTTGCATAATTAATGACCAAATTATATTAACAATAACGTATCGATAGAGTACGATTATTATCAATATAATATTAAATATAATTAAAATAAATTTAATTATTTTACTAAACAAATAATTTATTTAATAGAACTCTCAAAATAATTTTATTTGAAATACTCCAAAAATATAATTTTATTTTAAAATGGAGTTTATTAACAAGAAATCTATAAAAGATTAAAGAGTTTTAAATTTCAAAAAAAATAATTCTAGTTAATAGTTTCATTTTATATATAATTGCATATTTTATAGTATTTTCATAAAAGGATTATATAATATTTAAACAAATATACCCTTATATGCAATTATATGATATAAGTTATATGGTTTTAAAAGTAATTAAATTATACTTACCTCGTACGATGTGACATGCATCATTTCTCTTGGGTCGC
This sequence comes from Vicia sativa, assembly GCA_021764765.1. Lineage (NCBI taxonomy): Eukaryota > Viridiplantae > Streptophyta > Magnoliopsida > Fabales > Fabaceae > Vicia > Vicia sativa. Next base: position 86,596,449 of record CM038795.1, read on the forward strand.
TAAATTTTGATGACTTTAGAGTATCATCATATCATCTCAAATGATTCATAAGTCAATAACAAACCATTATAACAAATAAAATATTCTAAAATAATAAATTGCAATAATGATATACTTTTCAATTGTCTTAAAAATTACTCAAAATGACAAGGTTATGTATACTTTAATAATAATTTTAAATTTTAAAATATAAAATATTTAATGTCTAAATCAATAAAATTAAGTCTAAAATAAATTCAAAATGTAGCACTTCATTAAATAATTCATAATAGTGTTACTATAAAAAAAAATTCTACACCAAATATTTTATACTAAAACATTAAAAATATATCATGTAAAATAGTGCACAATTCTTAATTTAATTAATATAGAATATTTACATAACTTTCACAAAGAAATCTTCAACCCAGACATTAGTGATTATAAAAAATATTCTACTCATAAATAAAATTATTATTTAATTTCATAAAATAAAATAAAATATTAAATATTTTTTTATAGAATAAATAAATAAATATTTTTAGTGACACATAATATCGAGATGTCACAATAAGAATAAAAAATATCTATAAAATATTAGACACAATTTTGAAAATGTGATATTTAAATACAATTTATTTTTGAAATAAACATGGTAAGTTTCCTACAAATATGGCTATAAAGTAGCGCAAATTAATGTCTCAAAAAGTTATGCAACCATTATCATGAATCAATATAGTTCAACAAAATAAAATTTATGACAATTAGATGGTATCTGAGATATGATTCATAAAGGATAAAGTAATTGCAATGAATAAAATTACCAATGACCATATAATATAAGGTCATAATATTTTTGGGTGAGAAATATTAAGGTTCATATGCTATACATTTGTTTCGATCGTGAAAATAATGTCATCAACAAAATTAAAACAAAATAGTTTGAATCAAAGAGTGGAGTTCACCTCAATGAGTGGTTAAAAATAAAAAAAATAAAAAAATATCAATGCAAGCAATTAGAATTTATGTTCTCAATACAAATTTACACACCAATGTATTTTCTGAACATTTACTGAACAAGAATAACAAATGATAATTGAGATTTTCATAATGCTAAATATATTCTCATAATTCAAACAATAATTAAAATAAACCGAATATTTGCCATAATATGCAGATTGATTCTTACTATATCTAAATAAGAAATAAATAGTAAAAATTAAATCGAATATTTGCCGAACAAAAAAACAAAGGAGAGAAAATTTCCACTAGATAAGAGAATAGTTCACAATATAATTTTTTAAATCAAGCCAATCGACAAAAACAAATTTATCTCATAATTAAAAACAAAATGGATATCTCATGATCAACTCATGAATTTTTTTCCTTCTTCTAATTAATATGCCATTCAAAAAAATAAAATAAAAACATTAACACATATTAGATGAAATCGATGAAGCAATTCCTATATTTTATTGAAGAACATATTGTAAACATGATCTCTGAACAATTATAAGAAGGCTTTTTATTTTTTTATTTTTTATTTTCTAAATTTATGAATTCATGAAAAATGATGATCGATACAAATGAGATCATTAATTGATTGATAAAAAATATCCAATAAATCAATCCCTTATAGTCAATGTAAAATAAACATAGGCATAGTACACGTATCACTTTCATATTATTTCGTTTCATCAAATATATTCTCAACACTAACAACATTAAATAATAGCTGTAAAATTGTATTAAATCAGCTCTAGCTCTGATGTCAATTGATAGATTTAACTAATTGAAATAGACACAAATTATAGTATATTATATATTAAAGAATAATCAAGAATAATATGAAGGATGTACGTTGTAAAATTCTAAAAATTACCGATGACTCTTTTAAGATTATAGAGATTGTTGTCGAAGAGTATGAGAGAATTACTACCCTTATTGTCGTTTAGAATTTTAGAGTATGTTAATCATTTAATGAGGCAACACTTAAATAGCTAAACGATTGATGACATGTACCTCTCATTGTGATTAACTAAATGGTCCAACTCATCACGGTTCATTCAGAGACAATAACCCAATTAAATAATTCATCAACAAGTGTTTAATAATAATAGACCATAAATTTATATTAATAATAATAAATAATACTTAATTATTATTAGGATTAATAGTTATTTACTCCCTGCAAGACGAGTTTTGATTGACCCCCTTTAAAAATATTTTTTTTAATTACCCCTATAATTTTTGGGGACCCCCTTAAGTGTGTAAAAATCAAGGTGGTAAATCAAAAAAATATATTTTTCAAGGGATAATTTTTACACCTAGGGGACAAAAGACTCAGAATTTTAACATTTTAAGGGGGTGATCAAACATTTTTTTTAAAATGGATAAATCAAAACTCATCTATATTACAGGGGATAAATAACTATTAATCCATATTATTAATCCAAAATTGACTAATTAAATAATTAGTTCAACATTACCAACATTGGTTCCATACAAATATTGATAAATCACACAAATAAAGAGAAATATGTAATACAATTGTATATGAGAATATGTACATAAATATCAACTATTGAAAAGATTCAACATATTTTTTTTAGATTTCAAGAGCGGAGAATTTAATTGAGCTCTCAAACGCCACCACTAAAAATAATTATTATGTATATATATTTATTTTTTAATTTCATATAAAAGAAGTAATACAATTCCTAATTTATACTTAATAATTAAATTGCTATCTCTTAAAATATTAAATAATTAATACATATAGTATTGGATCAAATGTATTATCCATAGTTTTGTTGAGATTTAAAATAAACAAATTAAATTATACATATGGAGAAATATGAGGAGGGGTCTAAAAGACATAAACTCATATAGAGTGAGGATGTGAAATCAAACAAAATAAAAAAGTCACTTAAGAGTACCTTCTATTTTGTTTTTTTATCTTCCTAATTCAATCTTTAATCATTGTCTTGATGATTTGAAACCCTATTCTAGGTTGATGCAATGGCTAATATCACAATAGAAGAACCCTAAGATTATTATGTGGCATACTATCATACAGAATTCAACCCTAAAACAAATAAAAAATATTTGAATAAGTATTAATATCCGTTGAAAATTTTGTAATCATGCTTATTTGTTATTAGAGTTAAAGTTTTTAGATATAGGATTAACACTTGTTTGGACGAGACGTTAGATTTAATAGTGATTTGATTTTAGAGAAGTAACTAAATACAACTTATGCGTGAATATCACGATTTTTTCATTAAAGTGTCACTGCAAGCACACATCTAACATCACCAACGCCTTACCAAACACATGCTTACTGAATTTGAAGAAACCATTTAAAAAAAAATAATCGGAGTATTGGACAAAAATAACACGATTTTCATCAACCACCTTAAATTTTTTCGATTTATGAAATAATTCCTTTGACTCATAATTTATGTAATTTGAAAATAAGTTTATTGCCATTATTTTTTAACAAAGATTAATAAATCGCACAAAAACAAAACAAAAATGTAATACAACTGTATCGAAAAATTTATTCATAAATTTCAATCATTGATAAAATTTATAGTATTAAATCTTCAAACTCTTCGTACAACTTATTTTTAATTTTGTATAAAAGAAGTAATACAATAAGTAATTTATACTCAATCTCTTTTAAGAGATTAAGAAATGAATATTATACATATTAGTATGATATCAAAATGTGTTAATTGTCCATGGATTTGTTGAGATTTGATTAGACTTAGACAAACAAATTAAACAATATATATATAGAGAGAGAGACACACACGAGCCAAGGTCTAAAAGACACAAACTCAGATAGAGTGAGACTTCGAAATCAAGCCGAACCCAAAAAATTCACTTCTATCTCTTCTTCCTAATTCAACCTTTAACCATTCTCTTGATAACCTAAAACCCTAATTCGCGTTGATGCATTGACAGTTTTCAGATCAGAACAACCCTAACAATGGCCGAATTAGGGCAACAGACGGTGCAGTTATCCACGCTGGTCTCTCGCACCGGTCAAGATTCATACAGCTCGCTGAAAGAGCTCGTCGAGAAATGTAGGTCCACCGAATCTTCTGATACTGATAAGAAGATTAGCATGCTCAAATTTCTCAACAAGACTCGGCAGAGGATGATCCGACTCAATGTCCTCGCGAAATGGTGCCAGCAGGTATGGATTTTATGTGTTCAACTCTGTTAGTTATGTATGATGATATGATAATTGTTTTGGTTTTGTGTGATATGATTATGATTATGATGATGATAATGATATGAATTAGTGTTGGAGCATGAGGAAGAAGGTTTAGTTATGTGATGATTTGGTTATGATTTTTGGTTTTTCAGGTTCCGTTGATACAGCACTGCCAGCAGCTGTCTTCGACTGTTTCGAATCATGATATGTGTTTTACTCAGGCTGCGGATTCGTTGTTTTTTATGCACGAGGGGCTTCAGCAAGCTCGGGCGCCGGTTTATGATGTTCCGACTGCGATTGAGATTCTTTTGACGGGGAGTTACGAGCGTTTGCCAAAGTGTATAGAGGATGTTGGTTCACAGTATGCGTTGACTGAAGATAAGCAGAAGCCTGCTTTGAAGAAGTTGGATATGCTTGTTCGCTCTAAATTGCTTGAAGTTTCTCTTCCCAAGGAAATTTCTGGTATTAAGGTATCTGATGGTACTGCGATGGTTACGGTGGATGGGGAGTTTCAGGTTTTGTTGACACTTGGGTACCGAGGACACATGTCGTTGTGGAGGATATTGCATTTGGAGCTGCTTGTTGGTGAAAAAAATAAGCCTGTTAAATTGGAAGAAATGCGGCGATATATGCTTGGAGATGATCTAGAGAAACGGATGGCAGCGGTTGAAAACCCGTTTTCAATATTGTACTCCGTTCTTCACGAGCTGTGTGTTGCACTTGTCATGGACACAGTGATAAGGCAAGTGCAATCCCTTCGACATGGAAGATGGAAAGATGCCATTAGGTTTGAGCTTATATCTGATGGCAGCACTGGTCATGGGGCAAGTTCGAGCTCTGTGCAGAACGCTGATGGGGAATCCGAGTCTTCTGGTCTACGTACTCCGGGGTTAAAAATTATATACTGGTTAGATTTTGATAAAAATGCTGGTATGTCTGATTCAGGTGCCTGCCCATTTATAAAAATTGAACCTGGATCAGACCTTCAGATAAGGTGCACCCACAGTAACTTCGTAATTGATCCGTTAACCAGCAAGGAGGCAGAATTTTTCTTAGACCAGAGTTGCATTGATGTTGAGGGGTTGTTGTTAAGAGCTATTTGTTGCAATAGATATACTCGGCTGCTGGAAATTAAAAGAGAACTGGTAAAAAAGGTCCAGGTCTGTAGAACAGCAGATGATGTTGTGCTCCAGTCTCATATGGGTGAACCTGATGTTGAATATAAGCAGGTTAGATTTAGTGAAGAAATTTCAAATTGGTTTTTCGTACCGGGCCTTCTGTTGTATGACTCTTTTGAGGTTTTGTTTAACGTCCTTGTTTGGTGTCATATTTTTTGGGTTTTACTTCACAAGTTCACATTCTTTTAGATTCATAGAACTCTGCTAGAATCTTAATCCTGAAAGTTTTTTTATTGGTATTATTTTTTAATAGCATTATAGCACACTAGCACCGCAATTAATTTGCTTCATAATTGCTCATGCAGGAAATATTTGTAGTTAGGTAAATTGTGAATTTGGTATCTTTTGTCTGTGAAAGCTCTTTGCTCAAAAAACATTTTTTCCTTGCTTTCTGTGTCACTTAAAGGAACAGGTTTCACAAGTTCCTGCTAAAAATATATTAATCTTAATATCTGCATTATCAGCCAATAGTTTGAGGTTTACTTTTTTGACATGTATGTGTTTTTCAGTGAAATACTGTCCACCATATGACCTTTAATTTCTATCATGCAACTGTTGTTGAAATTTTATGTTGTCAGTCATGGTACCTTGTGGATTTTCCATCTGTAATCTTGTGCACTACCTTTTTTATTTAATGAATCTTGATGAGTTTTAAAATAAAGATGTTTCTATCTGTAGAAGGAAGATACGGGATGCGATAAGGATTCTGAAGGGCACGAGGTACTTCGTGTGCGCGCTCATGGCTCCTCTTTTTTTACTCTTGGAATTAGTATCAGGTACCTTATTTCACTTGTTTTTTTTCCTAGTCTCATGCATTTTAATTTAGTCATTTTCAAATCAATTCCCCTGTTTCATATTCAGGAATGGCCGATTCCTTCTGCAATCATCACAAAATATAGTTGTCTCTTCTGCCTTGTTAGAATGTGAAGAAGCTTTAAATCAGGGATCTATGACTGCAGCCGAGGTCTTTTTAAGTTTGAGAAGCAAAAGTATGTTGCACTTATTTGCATCTATTGGAAGGGTCTTGGGCCTTGAGGTATATTTTCCTATTATTCTCTCTATTTGCTGTTCAAAGAAAACTTCCTAAACCAGTTTTGAACTGTTTTTGAGCGTACTTTTATTCAGATCACCTACTTCCCTGAGACTTATGGATAATGGGTCACTTTGCAGGTGTATGAGCATGGATTGAATACTGTCAAAATACCCAAAACCTTTTTGAATGGTTCAGCTATGCTAATGATGGGGTTTCCAGACTGCGGAAGCTCTTACTTCCTGCTCATGCAACTTGATAAAGATTTTAAATCCTTGTTTAAGTTATTAGAGACTCAACCAGATCCATCTGGAAACGACAATTTATTTGGCGACCTTAATCAGGTGCTGCGGTTCAAGAAAATTGATATAGAACAAATGCAGGTGCTCGAAGATGAAATGAATTTAAGCCTGGGGGACTGGGAAAAGTTGCATTCCATTTTTCCCAATTCTGCTTGTCCAAGTCAAACGTCTGGACATGAGCTCTGTTCTGATATCTGCCTTGAAAAATCTACACACATTGCTAGAGACCATCGTCCATCAGTTTTTTCATTAATGGTTGATGAAGTTTTTGGACTTTCTTCTGCGCTTCCATTTCCTGTACAAAATCTTTCTCCACCATTGAATACATCTCTTCCTTCTCATTATGGTTCTGTCCCAATGAATAGTCATAGTTTAAAGGCCGGAGTTCCATCTTCAAAGTGGGAAGGGGGCATCCAAATATCACAGGTTAATAACAATGTAACTACCCACTATAATGGTTCATTGTTCTCAGCAAACAGTGTGAAGGGTCCAATTCAATCCAGTTCTGTTGGTTCGGTTCCCACTGGACAAGGAAGGAGCAATGTTGGGATACAGTTATCTTCCTCAAAGTCTGACCAGGATTTGGCTTCTGTTAAATCTCCGCATTCTGTGGACATTAGTTCCTCTACTCCAATGGATGAAGATACTGCGAATGATGCTTTAGCTGGAGGTCGTTCATCTCTAGTATCTCCTCCACGGCCTACTAGCTCTCGAATATCCGCACCTAGTTCCAGACCTAATGTACTACAAGTTGAATCGTTCAAGACTGCTATGTGTAAGATACTTTCTGTGTCTTTTTTGTGTTCACTATATCTATGCTTTTACATTTTTCTACCTTACTTTAACCCATATATGACTGTAGCAAAATGAACGTTTGCAGCCCAGGGCCTGGAATGCTCTGTTAATTTTAGCACTAGTGAGGATGGTATATCTGAACATGATAAGAAAACTCGTAAGCGGACAGCATCTGATATGTTGGATTTGATTCCATCTCTTCAAGGTGTTGTCAAAAACCAAGGAATCTGCAAGAGAAGAAAGATTTCAGATTCACGTGGCTCTCAGTTGTCTTTGCCACACAGCAGTATAACTCCAGAAGTGATTCCTAAAGCTGAAGGGTGCAGTTATGGAAGTTTAATTACAGAAGCAAATAAAGGAAATGCTCCATCTAGCATTTATGTAGCGGCTCTTCTTCATGTGGTCAGGCATAGTTCACTTTGCATTAAACATGCTAGGCTAACCAGCCAAATGGATGCGTTAGAGATACCATATGTTGAAGAAGCAGGTTTTCGAAGTGCATCCTCTAACATTTGGTTTCGACTTCCATCTGCAAGAGGTGATTCATGGCAACATATTTGCTTGCGGCTTGGCAGACCTGGTTGTATGTTCTGGGATGTTAAAATAAATGACCAGCACTTCAGGGATTTATGGGAGCTTCAGAAAGGGAGCAGTAATACACCATGGGGTTCTGGTGTTCGAATTGCTAATACATCTGATATAGATTCTCACATACATTATGATCCAGATGGTGTTGTTTTGAGCTATCAATCTGTAGAGGAAGATAGCATAAAGAAATTAGTGGCTGATATCCAAAGACTAGCCGATGCAAGAACATTTTCCATTGGCATGCGGAAATTGCTTGGTGTAAGAGCAGATGAGAAACCGGAAGAGCTTCTTACAAATTCTGATGTCAAAGTATCTGGTGCCAAGATTGCTTCAGATACCGCAGACAAACTATCGGAACAGATGAGAAGGGCATTTAGAATTGAGGCAGTTGGACTGTTGAGCTTGTGGTTTAGCTTTGGTTCAAGTGTTCTTGCTCGTTTTGTTGTTGAGTGGGAATCCGGTAAAGAGGGTTGTACAATGCATGTATCTCCTGATCAACTTTGGCCTCATACCAAGGTTTGTTTATTTTGCTTCAACTGATTGCTATTTGATTGCTGTTCTCCTCAGTTTCCCCCAAAATCTGTATTCCTTGTGCCAGTAATAGATGCTCATATTCTTTTGTCATGCTTTAGATTATGTAAAATTACAAATTTATGTATGATACAATATCCCTTCATGATTGTCAGGGCCGTCTCAACCAATGTTGAGGCCATGTTCTACTATTAAAAACAAGGCCCTAATATTAATGCACAGAAGAAAAAACACACACTTTAGATTTGTATTGTAGATATTGTACTTAATTTTATCCAAAAGGACAAGAAATGTATTAGATGTAAACATGTTCTATTGCTTTTTATATTTGTACTAAGTGTCCGAACTAATTTTTGTTGTAGCTCTACTCTTCCTGTTCCTGTCAATGTTTTAGACTTAGTGCCAGTGTAAATGTAATGCTCGGAGTGATCATTATTGTGGTGTCTAAAAAAAACCCATGTACTAGAAAGAGGTTTGCCATTATGGAGATATTTTAAGTCCCACATCGAATATTGATAAATCTAGTTTGTCAACATGGAGATATTTGAAGTCCCACATTGAATACTGATTATCCTCCTTGAGCAGATAAATTTGGCTATAAATAAATTGTGTTAACTAGTACAGTTTTGTAATAAATAAGATAAGAAACAATCGCCCAGGTGGGCCGGTAGTTCTACTCTTCCAGTTCCTGATAATGTTTTAGTGCCATTGTGTATGTAATGCTCAGAGTAATCATTATTGTTGTATCTTAAAAAAAACCATGTATTGGTAAGAGGTTTGTCAATATGGAGATATATCAAGTCCCACATCGAATATTGATAAATCTAGTTTGTCAATATGGAGATATTTGAAGTCCCGCATTGATATTTGAAGTCCCGCATTGATATTTGTAGTCCCATATTGATTAAGCTTTGGCAGATAAATTTGGCTATAAAGAAGTTGTGTTAACTAGTACAGTTTTGCAGTTTTGTTATCAATAAGATAAGAAACAACCGCTCAGGCGCCCGGTAGATATATAATTCTAAAGAAATGGATACCTTGCTACTTTCAAAATGGAGAGTTCGAAATAAATCATATTTCATTTCTTTAGTTTTTAATTTTTGAAGCCCCGTGGCCCTGGGCTGTGGGTATGTCTGCACAGCCACAGGGCCGGCCCTGATGGTAGTTCCCCCTCCCACTCTGTGCTGTGGGTATGTCTACACAGCCACAGGGCCGGCCCTGATGATTGTTCCCCCTCCCACCTCACCCTACCCCATTTTTATTGTGTTTTCCCCTCCTTTCACCAGATTCAATACTCACAATCCTGCATGTTATTATTCTCCCTTGAATGTACTTCCCATTTCATGCTTACTCTGCATATGTATACCATCCTTGGGTAACCTAGCATGGAAAATATTTCTTTCACACGTTCACCTGTTTATACAATAGAAACTAGAAAGTGCGGCGCTTCTGATTATGTCTGCTCATATGCTTGATGCAATTTTAATTGTGATACTTCAGTGGTAATAACTAATAAGAAATCAGTTAATTTATGAAAAGTTATCTTTTGTATAGATTTATGAAATAATGAAATATTCCCCACTATTTCCCAAAAGTCTCGGGCCTATATATTTACTATATTATATGCTTGTGCTCTTTACAGTTTCTAGAAGACTTCATAAATGGAGCTGAAGTTTCGTCGCTTCTGGATTGCATTCGGCTGACTGCTGGGCCGTTGCATGCTCTCGCAGCAGCTACTAGGCCAGCACGGGCTGGTCCTATTCCAGGTGTTGCAGCCGCTTTATCTTCTTTCCCTAAACAGGCCGGTTATATATCATCACAAGGACTTCTGCTTGGTAGTTCAACATCAACAGCTAATGTTGGTCAGCCTGCTTCTGGTCTTGGAGCAAATACTGGCGTGTCTAATGCTACTGGTATCTCTAACCAAACTCTTTCAATGTTAGCTGCTGCTGGCCGTGGTGGCCCAGGCATTGTTCCAAGTTCACTTTTGCCCTTTGATGTCTCTGTTGTGCTCCGTGGTCCTTACTGGATACGAATCATGTACCGGAAACAGTTTGCAGTTGACATGCGTTGCTTCGCAGGAGATCAGGTGTGGTTGCAGCCTGCCACACCTCCTAAAGAGGGTCGTCCTTCTGGAGGGTCATTGCCGTGCCCCCAGTTTCGACCTTTTATCATGGAACATGTGGCTCAGGAATTAAATGGATTAGATCCTAGTTTTACTGGACAACAGGTTGGTGGGCTGACAAGTTCAAACAGTACTACCCCAAATTCAGGGACCCAGTCGATGGCTGCAAACGGAAACAGAATAAACTCTGCTGCAATGCCTAGGACAGGAAACCAAGTAGCTAGTTTAAACCGTGTGGGAAATGCTTTAGCAGGCTCATCAAACTTAGCTTTGATGACATCAGCAGTACCTCCTCGAAGGCCACCTGGAACAGTTGTCCCAGCACATGTCAGGGGTGAATTGAACACAGCCATTATTGGCCTTGGTGACGACGGAGGATATGGAGGTGGTTGGGTTCCTCTTGTTGCCCTTAAAAAGGTTTTGAGAGGCATTCTCAAGTATCTTGGAGTGCTATGGCTATTTGCCCAGTTACCAGATCTTTTGAAAGAGATCCTAGGATCCATCTTGAAGGAAAATGAAGGTGCCCTTTTGAACTTGGACCCTGAGCAGCCTGCATTGCGATTTTTTGTTGGGTAAGTTTTTTGTCCCTCTCTCTCTCTCTCTCTTGCTGTGCTTATGCCACCCCTCCCCTCGTCTAGAAATTTCATTAAACATCTTGGTTATGATTTTTGTATTTCTTTTTCTATAGTAAGACTTGTACTCTCTTTATCCATGCTACTAAAAAAAGGGGAAAATAGGTGAAATAAAAATATCATCAATCATAGTTGTGTTATTGGTAATGGGTTGTTTGCGAATCTTTGTCATCTATACCTTTTCTAATTGTTTCTTTGCTTTATCTACTTGGCTGGTCAGTTCATGTAACATATTTGAATTTTGTATATGGAGGTAAAATAAAATGCCTTTTTATCAATTATTTGTTAGCTTATAGTTTGTACATGATACATCAGTTGTCCCCTAAGTTATAATTACACCACATCCAGTCTAAGTTGATTCAGCGTCCTCTTGCCTACTAGCTGTTGGAATGTTAGCCTCTTTACGTTGATTCAGCGTCCTTATTCTTGTTATCAGACATTAAATAGGCATACACTGTCTTTGCATCTTTCTGCAGGGGATATGTATTTGCTGTTAGTGTCCACAGAGTTCAGCTTCTTCTACAGGTGTTAAGTGTAAAACGATTTCACCACCAACAGCAGCAGCAGCAACAAAATTCCAGTCCTGCACCAGAGGAACTGAGTCCATCTGAAATAAGTGAAATATGTGACTACTTCAGCCGTCGGGTGGCATCTGAGCCCTATGATGCTTCTCGTGTTGCTTCATTCATAACCATGCTCACCTTACCTATAACAGTTTTGAGAGAATTCTTGAAGTTAATTGCTTGGAAGAAGGGATTATCCCAGGCACAAGTTGGAGATGTCGTTTCAGCTCAAAAGCCACGAATTGAATTATGTCTTGAAAATCATGTTGGGTTGAATGCGGATGAGAACGCAGAGAGCTCATCTGCATTTAGAAGTAACATCCATTATGATCGTGTGCATAACTCAGTTGATTTTGCACTTACTGTTGTTCTAGATTCTGCTCACATCCCACACGTCAATGCTGCTGGTGGTGCTGCTTGGTTGCCTTACTGTGTTTCAGTAAGGTTGAAATATTCATTTAATGAAAATTTTAATGTATCCTTTCTCGGCATGAGTGGTAGCCATGGTGGGAGGGCATGTTGGTCGCGTGTTGATGATTGGGAGAAATGCAAACAGAAAGTGGCCCAGACAGTGCAGGTTAGTGCGAGCACAGCGGCCGATGTAAGTCAAGGTAGGTTGAAATTAGTTGCAGATAGTGTGCAAAGAAATTTGCATATGTGTATTCAAGGGCTTAGAGATGGTAGTGGGGTCACATCGAGCTCTGGAGCAACATGATTTTGTTAATCTTGGCAGAGGTTATATTTATATATATGTATTGGGTTAGTGCTGTCAATATACATAGTTTACTATGGTATAGAAACCATGCCCGCAGGTCTCGCATCCTATGACGTCTCTTCTGCTCGAGGTTATGCAGTTCTAGGGGTATATAACCTTTGCTGTAATAATGGAGAAGAAGCACTGGTGAATACCGAATACAAATGATTTTGATCAAATTTGTAAGATTGGCATTTGACATTGGAGCTTAGGTTTGAGGGCACCAATTTTAGATTTCTAACATTTTAAACTAGCATTTGACGCATTTTAGATCGTAAGATTTGAAATAGGCTGTACAATAGATTGCTGATAGTGTAGTATCTGAATTTTAATTTCTGGGTTGGTGGATTTTGTTGTATATAATGACATCTCAAATAAATAGATTGTAAAAGAAATTTTTTATGCTCAGAATTCCATACCTCCTTATTCATCCTAATAGGGTGTCAATAGGGCAGGAAATGTGCGGATGCCTTCCCCTGCCCCGCCCTCTCCTCAATTTTTTTTCTCGTACCCATGTTTGTTATGGGAGAATATTTTTTTTTCCATCCCCATCGCCACATGTCTTCACAGTATTCATGGAGATTCAATCACATAAAATTCTTAAATTTTTATATTTCGATTAAAATTATAACACTAATATTATGTTATTTATCTATTTACTTAAAACAAATAATATTTCAAATTTTTTTTCAAATATAAAAATACATCTTGCTTTAATAACAAAAGAAAATGTAAAAACACTTGCAGACATTATGGGTAGACAAACGGTTTGCTTTAATAACAAAAGAAAATGCAAAAACTTATTTATTATGTTTATATAGGTTAAGTTGAAGAAAAAAATATAAGAATTAAAAAACTAATTGATGGTTTAATCTTTAATTTTCCCTTGAGTGTAGTACAACTAATTGTAAGTAGACGTATTTTAATGTTAAATTTCAACTGTGTAAACATTGGCCGTTTTCTCTTCTCCTTTTCATTAAGTGCAAACACTGTCAACAATTAATTTGGCTTCTTAGATAATTTGACACATTGTCAGGGCGAAAATTTGATACATTATCATATCACATCTTTTACAAATGTCACACACTATCCTTAGAACTAGACACCTCAGTATCTTGCTTCTCCTGTTCGCTCACAGCAATAGATTTCTCAGATGGTTCCCCTCCTGTGGAATCAGGTTCCTTTTTAAGCTCTGACTCAAACTCCTTTGCTGCCTACAAGATTTACAAAATATGGTAAATAACAAGATTAGCAATGACAAATGTTTTTATCAGCTTGTATATATCACACCATAGGATTCACTGCTTCACATGATTATGAAAGTCAATGCCAGAATCCAAATTATTTGGCTGCTTGAGTGCATGGCAAATGCTACATCGGAGTAGTAAATCTATCCGAAGCCAAAATTGGTAATGAGGATAACAAGCACGAACATTAGGGGATCACATCATATCCGTCAAAATAAAAGCGGAGGATAACGACAACAAACAAAGGAATACTTGTTAAGAAATAAGAAATACACAAATATTTTTGAGTTTTCAGCAAAGAAAACACATATTTCATATCTCAAGCTCTATTACAATAACATTATTTGGTCTTACTCTTAAAATATCCCAAGCTCAATTATAATAACAAATTTATCTTCCTCAAGATGTCAGTGGTGTTGGTTTTTTTGAAGTTTTGAGAGTTTCAAACAAGTTTGGCCTTGATCATCCCTACAAAACTGGCTTGGAAGGTGAGGGGTGTCACTCAATATAAACTCTTTAGAGGCTCTATGTCTAACCAATCCAGGACTTGGAATCTTTGTAATAGCTTACATTTAAGTTTTGGGTACAGATGTTATAAGAGGGAATTATAATTGTGGCACTAATTCTATCCCAAATATAGAATTTAAGAGGTATAGTTTTGCATATTAGGAGGGCTATTGTAGGCAACTGGCCCAGTGTTTTTGCAAACATCTTTTGAACTCTTAAGTTTGTCGGTGCTACAGAGAGAATTCGCAATTAAAATGAATGAGTTTGAAGAAAGAAGAAAAAGGGAATGAAGAACCTGTTGGAAGCTTTTGACAGTTTTACCGATGCTGCGACCAACTTCAGGCAATTTCTTGGGACCAAAAACGATGGCAGCGACTCCGGCGATAACGACGAGCTCCGGTACACCTAATCCGAAAAGTGCGTTGCAAGTGAAACCCTTGTTTCTTCTGAATTGCTTACGTGGAGTAATCGAAACCCTTGAAAGGGAACATAGAGAAGAAGATGAAGAAAAAGCGAGGTGTTTGTAGGGTTTTTGTGTTGATATTGGGGACGGAATTGAACAAGAAAACGAAACGCAGTTCATCATCGTCATCTCTTTCTTCTATCTTGCTTCACTTTCCACGGAGTTTACATTTTTATTTTTATTTTCTAAAAAATAAACAATGTTTTATTTAATTGGGCTGGGCCCGTCACCTTGGGCCTCTGTGTTAGAATATATGTTAGACGAAAATTTTATCTTACACCCCTACATTTATTCTCATAATCCTATAATTTTGATATTTGGACGAAATTACCCTTGTATAAATACTAATCACATAATTTTTTTTTTTTTTTTTTACTATTTTCACTTTTGTAAAATGAGAGAAAGAGAGTTTTTTTGACAAACCGGAGAACCCAACAAGCCCACATCAGGTTCTTTATTTTACACTCCGGAGGACACAAGAGTAAGTATTCCGGTTTGGCATAAATGAAATTATACACACCAGATAACACATTAAGAGGTTATCTAGTTTGCTTTGGAAACACTCCGGAACTAACGTTATAGGGTTATCCGGTTTGCTTCAAAACACCCTGAATAACCGCTGCTTGGGTAATCCGGTTTATTGCATCGTATTTCAGAAAATGTCCCCTTGGGTTATCTGTTTTTATGACTTTTTTCTTCTTCAGTGGTTCGCAGACGAGGAGGTGCGGCGGGTGACAATAATATGCGCAGACGAATAGAGGAACGACAACGTCGACGTGAAACGGATGATGCAGAGGGACATCAGCCGCCTGCCGGGGATCAGGTGCATCCACCTTTTCTAGGAAGTGTAACGCTCCAAATTTAATTAATTAGTTAATTAAATTATTGAAGTATTTTATTATTGGATTAATATGTTGGTTGAGCGGTTAAGTTGATAGTTGAATGATAGTTGGTTTAATCGGAGAAATAATATTAGAAATAATATTATTATGGAATTATTATTTGGTTAAAAGTTGGATTTAGTGGTGGTGTGAGAAATAATGTGGGAGGTGTTAATTAGTTGGCCCATTAAAGATATTATTATTATTATAATAATAATAATAATAATTATTATTATTATTATTATTATTATTATTAGTATTGGATTAAAAAGAAATAAAAAAATTAGGTTGCAGTAAAGAATAAGGGTTTTTGGCTTTTGGGAGAATAGAACGTGAAAAGAGAAACTGCAGACCAAAAGAGGAACAAAGATTTTGACGGAGAAAAGTGGAACGATCAAGAATTCTTAGAGCAACCTTCAATCCAAGGTAAGGGTGAAGTTCTTGCTCTATAATTGAGGATATGATGGGCAGTAGGTAGTTTGGGATGTAGATGTGGTTAACCGTAGAAAATCCCAATTGAAATATATGAATTTGGCTATTAGGTGTAAACTGCTGCTATTGATTGAAAAGAATGTGGAATTTTACTGTTATACACTGTGTTACTGTTGCAAATTGATAATAACATCAATTGAATCCTAAAACATTGAGAAATCTGGTTTTTGGGTGCTTGTACGCAACATGAGTCGACCTAAGTGTGTATGTGTCGATGCAAACATGATTGATTTTGAAAACCAGAGTCTGGAAAACATCTTGCATCGATACATAGGGCTTTGTATCGACTCATGGGTCTATTTTGGGAGACTTGTATCAACTCATACGAGTTATGCATCGATACAAGTCAGTTTTGTATCGATACAAAGGGAGTATGTATCGACTCATACTGTGTTAAACCAGAAAAATTGAAAATTTTAAGCTATGAGCCGACACATACGACCTATGCGTCGATACATACTGTGTGAAAAATTGAAAATTTTAATATATGAGCCGACACATGAGCTTATGCGTCGACACATACTGAACAGAAATAGAAAAATAATTCTGGAAAATTGTTTTGGTCGTATCTTCGCGACCGTAACTCCGATTTTGATGTCGTTTGGACCGTTGGAAAGCTAGAATCATGAATTAGACTATAATAATGTTTTTAGGTACAATAGGTGAGTTTTTGGATGATTTTTTGTAGTTTATGTAAGTGAATCCATTGTTATCGTTATTGTTGAACGTTGTTGTAGAAGACTATCTTCGACCTTATTCTTGTGGGGATTCAACCAAGGCTTCTTTCCCCGAGTCTTGTCAAACTTGTCTTTGAATTTCTTGTAAATACCATCCTTTTTCCATGACTGAGCTTGCAGAGCCTGTATTGAGTTTTGAACTCCTTTCCTTTTGAAACTCCTCATCTTATGCGCCTCCAACGAACCAACCAAATCTTCCACTTTTGTAGTTGTAAGAATGTTGGATTCTTGATTAGCTACAATAACATAATCAAAGTGAGAGTTTAAATATTCTCATTACCTTCTCAACTATCATCTTATTAGTTATAGTTTCTGATAAGTGCCAAAATGTAGCTATTTTGTATATATGTTTTGTGGCACTTATCGGTTCTTTTGATGATATTCTTCGAATAAATCCCCCGCTTTTTGTATAAATGTGTGTATTTAGTGTATAATCAAGTTTTTGTGTAAATATTGTATCATTTGATAGTTTATCATCTCTTTTGTAGGTATTCATTCATAATTGAAGCATGGAGTAATAAAGGCCAAAAACAAAGCTTCAAGAATGCTATTTTTAGCAATTCATCAACGAATAAGGCTCAAATTAAGGATGATAAAAATCATGAATTTGGGTGATATTTAGTCATGGTTAGATAGGAAATTTAATAATCTTTCCAATGCTTCGAACCGGGCGCAAATCTGAGTCACGGTTCTCAAGTTAAGGCGAAAACAAAATCTGGTTTTTTTTGCTACCGTTGAGCGGGATTTTGGCGCTCAGCGCGGTCCCCTGAACCATAATTACGTTAAAAGGGGCAAAAAAACACATTTTTAGGTTATGTTTTATGGTATTTGTTCCCAACTCATCAAACCTTAATTTTTGGGTAGAGATAGCTTAGAAAACAACATTGGAGCTTGCATTTGGATGATCTGGAGTCAAATCCCTCGTCGATTGGTGTTGACAAACCAATAAATGTTTGGTTCCTCTTATTTTCTTCTCTTTGTAATCTCTTTTATTGAGTTTTGTATGTATACTTACTCTTAACTCATGTATATTTGTCGCCCATGGAGTTATATAAAGCTTGCTTTACGAATCTGTGTTGGTGATTGTCTTAGGTTTTTACCTCGTGTTAGGGATTTGAGCTTTGATAGACATATACTGCTTAGATTCTTACCTAGGATGATTATCTGTTAGTTTCTGAATGCTAGAAATAGGTTTAGAGCTGACATTCACTTAGAGTATATGATTTTAATACCTCTGTGTCAGGAATGTCGAGTGAGACATCGTCGATACGAGTGACATGGTTGACTTCTGTGTTGTTGAGGTAGACCATACATGGCTATCAAGGTGATGCGGTTCAATTCTCAATTTAGGTTAGAAATGACTTAGATTGTGAGAGGTATGTGATGACACGGACGAGTATCGTATGTTGAGTATAACTGGACAATAGGTTTAAGTCTATGATGGGTAGTGTGCATTCGTTCCGGACAAGCTGTCTATCCTTTATAGTTTTTGTTCATTTACTTTTTGTCTTTTCTTTACAACCATTTAATCCCAAACTCATTAATGATAGAATTGTTGAACGAAGAATCAATAACCAATCTCTGTGGACACGATACGATATAACTTAACCGGTATATATCACCCAGTAAAAATAATACTTTACTGTTTGCTTGCCTGCTAATACTGCCACAACAGTTTCACCATAACCCTTCATGAGATGGACGAGTTTCTGAACCTTCAACACATATTCTGCAACTTTTTCATCTTCTCCCATCGACAACAACTCATATTGTCGATGCAAGGTTTGTAACTTGACAACCTTGAATTTCTCACCTCCTTCATAATACTTCACGAGAATATCTCATGCCTCCTCTGTTGTTTCAACATGAGAGATTTTTTCGCAATTAGTAGGCATCAACAATCGTCTAAATGCAATAAGCAGCGTTGCAATCTTTCTTCTTGAATTTGTTATGGACTTTTTTCTATGCTTCAGTTGCATTTGCAGCCAGTGCAGAAACGCCATCGATAACAACTTCTAGAGTTTCATGGAAGCCATACAAGGGTTGCATTTGTTTTTTCCATCGGATCCAATTTTTGCTGTCAAGCACTGGAAGAAAATTCAGAATCCCTTATCACTAGCCACCTTCGCAATAGTTGATTCACTTGCCCTGGAAACATGATCTTTGACGTAAAATTCTTGAAAACTCGATCAAGAACAATAAACGAAAGCTCTGGATACCAATTTGTTAGTGCGTAAGGCACTTTTAGTGAAGAGAGAAAGAGAGAATAACAAAGGAAATAAGAATTTGTATTATTGAGTTGAACAAATAATGATACAGACTATGACTATTTATATACAATCCTAATTGGGTTTGGGTCTACACAGCTTGGATTATATTTAAATATTAAATCTAATCAAATATAATATTTTAACAAATCTAATTTAATATTTCAACATGAACGTTGTCATTTTCGCAATCGCTCACATTATAAATCATTTATAAATCAATCTCACGATAAATCATACACATTTTTCATTCAATAATAAGATCAAATATTCAAACAAAATGTTGGTAATTTATTCATCAGTGTTAATAAAATACAACAAGTCATAATACAAATTTTCAAAATGCTAATATCAAAATACAAAGTAAAAGAGAACTATTGCGTATATATGACAAACTTATTCCTCCTCTGTCCTCTCTACTACAATGCATGTCGTGCGTCTGCTAAGGTGACATATAGAGTGACCATCTAAGTAGTTTCTTCCTTAAACTCACCTCATATAATCTCTTTCCCAATACCCACAATATAATGATATATCAACAACACATAAATGACATGGTCCGCATTTGCCTACTCCTCTTCTAGTATATCTTGATGAATTGGCATATGGGGATCTTCTTCTGCATATGGTATATTGTAAGAATGTACACTATAGAATCATTGGATGTGGTTGTATATGATACTTCACAAACAAGGAGCTGGAACACAATGTATGATGAATTATTTTAGCAACTGAACAAAAATATCGTCAAGTAGTAATATTTATAAAAATGTTTGCATCAGTCGTAATTGTGCAATTTCAACAAAAAAATTCAAAATTACTCAAAGCAATAAATTTAGGGGGTTTATCGTGAAAATTTTAGTTTTAGAGAAGAAAAGTAAATAAAATTGGTTGAAAAAAACCAGAGATAAAAGTGACTAGGTCTTTTTTAAATCCGTTAACTATCACTACTTGGTAACTGTGCTTGTTTTCTTAAGATAATTTTTTAGAATTACGATGAATTAACATATTTGATATACCCAATTTCTTAGTGTATAACATTCTCTTTTAAAAACAATCATCTAATTCAAATGGTGAATTCAAAATCAAAATAGGTTATAAAGTGCGTTAATACATAAATCAAAAAATTATAATTCTCTAGTCCTAAACAATTACTAATTTTGAACAATTAACTTATGGTTGGTTTTGAGATTTATGGTTATTAATCAACTAAAACCTAAGTTCAATTCGTATATTTGTCAACATACAAGAAAAATTACGATAAAAGTTAACTCAATATTACTAAAATCTCTAATTAATAAAATAACATTCACCAATTACATGGTTCAAACAGATAAAGTTAACATCATCTCAAAAGATCTAATTTAGTCATGATAGAATCAATCATAACTATGAGTTTAGAACGACAATACATGAAATAAGAGAAGAAATTTAGTCTTCAATGGAGAATCAATTGTGAATCCTTACATTTCTCTTGCCATGAATTTTAATCTCCAAGAGTTTAACCCTTAATTTTTTTGAAAAGTTTCTATTTAAAGAAGTCTAAACCTGTGTCACGATTTTCCAAATCTTTCCACAACTGTGTCAAATTTGCTTTAGACTGTGACACGATTTTTCCAAAACCTTCAAAGATGCCAGAATTAGGATTAGGATTAGTGATAAAATGAACATGATTAGGATTGAAGATGTGATAAATGTATCGAGGACTTGATAAAGTGGAATGAAATTGAACAGGAAATTTTGCAGCAAAGGGCAAAACTTGATTGGCTGAAGTTAGGGGATGGAAATAACTATTAAATCAAATTACTAATTTTGCAGCAAAGGATTAAATCAAATTATAATAGTCAAAGAGAAAGATACATATTACAAGCTGCGGAAAGCTCGTTAAATATTGATTGATGTGAGTTGTTTTCTAACATAACATAATTTTTTATATTATAATTTTGTAATTCTATTGGAAATGTTATATATTTAATGAGGGGATGATAAAAGATTCAAACTACATACGATATAATAAACTCGTTTTCTAGGACATGTTGGATGAACAAAATAATAGCTAAATTGTACAAGTAATAACATTAACAATATCATAAACAATAACATAAAAAATAACATACTTATACAAACACATCATACAATAACACAAATAACAATATTTATCATACATACCTTAGAAACAACACTTATCAATATACCTCGACAAAATCATCAACATACTTCAGCAAAAAATATGTAAACTAAAACAGACAACAAAATACTACAATATCTTTAAAAAAGAAACTACATACTTAAAAACATCTTAAATAACACAAACAACAACATTTGTGAACATAATCATAAATTGGCCTTAACATATACAACAACTTACTTTAACAAAACAACAACACACCTCAATAATAAGTTACACTATACTTTTCTTAAAAAACAATAAAATCTATCATCTCATCTTAACAAGAAGAAACGATTAAAACATATATTGGACGAAGACAAATGTTTGACGTAGCTTTTGAACAAGAAAAATAAGACTACATTTAGAACAACAACATGATATCATAACTCATTAAATGTTTCACGTCCGTACCTTTCTTTGAAAAGATTTATGGAAAATAAAGACAAATACATGAGCTAGCTACTTATTTCATGGCACATTTCCTTGATTCATATTGGTTTGAGAAATTATGTTATAGTTTTGAAAGATTGGGATAAGACCAGAGAATTTATGATTTCGCTAACAACACAGTCTGTTATGTTATGAATAAATTAGTTTATATATGTAATATATTTCACAATGGTTGTTAAAACCAACCAAGGTGAATTGTCTAGATATTTCACCATATTTGTTAATATAAATTGTAGTGAAAATTATTTAATTTATATTTAGACAAAAAATATCAGGTGTCCGAGATTCGAAGTGTGTCACTTCTTCACATATCACTACGGTTGGGAATTTTGACCGTGGTGAAAAATATTTATTTTTTATTTAAAAAAAAAATGAAAGGCTCGTAACAAACATTTAGGCAAAATACTCTTTTTTGTCCCTTAATTATATCTCGGGGTACATTCTGATCTTTTATCTCTAAAAAATGTCAAAGTGACCATTTAATTGTTCAAAAAAGACCACGTTAGTCTCTTATCTCTAAAAAATGTCAAAGTGACTCTTTAATTGTTCAAAAAAGATCACGTTAGTCCTTTCCGTCTAATTTTCATAAATACCGTTTACTTTAGCATATGTGGCATCCTACATTTCCATTATCAAATTCCACGTATTATTTTATTTTATTTTTTATTTATTTTATCTTAAATAATTTCTAGAATTAAAAGTTCAAAATTAAAATTTTAACACTACTAGGATTTGAAACCTAGTTGCAATGGTTGTGTAGTATGGTGTACTATCACTCAGTCACTTCAACTATTTATCTTAAATTGCTTTCATTTATTTTATATATATATATCAATACGCTCATAGTTTTAAATAGCTTTAAAATGCCTTTGTCAGTATGTTTTTCAACCATTAAAATGCTATTTTTATTTAAATAGCGAAATATGCTATTTTAATAATTGGTAAATAAAATGTGATTTAATGTCTTAACTAATTAGTTTATTTTTATTTTTAAACAAATTTCGCTTTTATTTTTATTTTCTATAAACTTAATTATATTTTTATAATATTGATAACAACCATGTGAATTAAATATTTTTTTAAAAATTATCATTGTTAATTAAATAATTATTGATAAGAACTATATAACTTATAATAATATTTTTAAAATAATTAGTTTTTAATTTTTCTTTGTAACAAATGTTATTACTTTTCATTTTAAATAAATTTTACTTTTTTAAATTTAAATAAAATAATATTTTATTCACTTAAAATATACTTTAAAATTAATAAATTTAAAGTATACTAATTTATTCACTTAAAATATACTTTAAAATTAGTGAATAAATTAATATACTTTAAAATTAGTGAATAAACAATACTCACTCAATCAAAATATCCTAGATGTCAAGTGTGGAAGATTTGTAAAGGTGTGTGTGTCAAAATTAATAAAAATTAATAATAATAAATTTTTTATTGGTGAGGTTTTGATCAAAGGTCATTGATATAAAAGTGAAATGTGAAGATTTACATAAAATTTGTGCCAATTTTAGTTGTTATGGACATCTAGGCTGAGATTGAAAAAGCTTTATGGGTGCTAGTTCCTCTATTCTTAATATTTATAATTCACTTTAACAACGATGGACAACCAACATTGTCATAGATTTTCTCTTCGACAATATTCATTGATTTAGTTGTTTAGGGTTTGAGTAGGCCTTCAAAGAGAGGATTTAACTTGGCACTCTCAAAATTGAACTTGACACCCCTTATATTTTAGTAATGTCAAAAAGGCCCCTGGTAAAAAAAAAACAATGCTCGAACAAAATTTTCGGTAGACAAATTAAAATTTTCAATATAACACAAAACATCCAGTAGTTCAATTGATAGTGCATTTACTCAACTTCTAGTAGTGCATTTACTCAAGATTTTTTAACGATAAGGATTTTACCGAAGTTTTTAGGGTTGTGATTGCATCGACAGTATTATGTGGTCTAAAATGAATCCAAAGTTGTATAAATAGGGGTATTTCAACGAGTCAAACGTCATGTTAAGTTCAAACTTTCAGATGGCACCACTTCTCACACCAACTTGACAGACAAATTGAATGAATTGATGCTTGATATCGATAATAGAAAGGTTAGAAAGGTCGAGTTTTGTGAAGCTTTGATTGATATAAATGGAAGAGTGAAATACAACCTTATTGAGTTGAAGACCGATGAAGATTTGATGGTGATGTGGAGATCATTTTGTTGTAGGCTAACTAAGGGGTTGGTTGAGTTTAATATGCAGATTTCAAGATTTGTCGACGACATAATCAAGATGTTGAAACGTCCAGAATCATCTAATAGTGTCTAGGTTTTCATGTTTCATTAATTTTAATTTATGTTTGATGTAGTGTAGCACCTAGCTCCTCGGCGTCGGGGTGCATGAAACTAGCCATTCACCTGCTCAACCATCTGTTTCTTTCTGGTGAGAATCGGTTAGAGAAACCTGGGCAGTTCGTAGCTGAGAAACCTCTCATTAGCAACCCTAGTCCGAGTTGCCTCTCTATCGGTTATTCTGTCTCTATTGGGCCCCTTCTTTCCCCTGATCCTCATTGAAAAAAATGGAAAAATGACAAAAAATTAGTGAAAAAAGTATGCACTGGAAATTTTTAAAAAATTTTCGATCCCATGAACTAAATAAATTCCATAAATTTTAAAATTGTTGGTAAAAAATACCAGAATTTTCATAATTTCCTATCAAATTTGCCAAAAGTTTTAAAATTTTAGGAAAAATATTTCGTCAACTCTCACTTTTTTTGATATTTTATTCACTTTTTTTAAAGAACTTCCGATATCATATTGAAATTTTTGGTATCGTCTTGAGAGATTTTGAAATTCTCATTTATTTTGAAAATGATAGAATATTTGAACAATGATATTATGATTTTTTATTCACTTAAAAAGTGTCATGTTCAACTTAGGAGTGACAAATTAAATACGAGGGTTGTGTAGCCAATCCTTGCCTTTCAAGTTTATTCCTAAATATGAACACAATTTGAATGTTGTAATACTTTTAAATTCTTTTAAAAATATATTAGTGTGAAACCTGTAAAATTTGCATGTCGGATTAAATTTTTTGATTACGAATGTTGTCTTCACAAAAACATGTGTATCACATTTGTGATACAAAGACAAAAATCAAGTATTTACAGAAAAGTCATCGATCAAATTATACAAAAAAAAATAAAAAATTACACTAGTAGAATGAGTTTTATGATAAAAGTGTGTAGTTGAATTTAACAACTCTTGCCAGAGAAAAAATTGAACATGGATATTTATGTAAAGTGTCTTGGTAGCTTAGAAATACTCTTTAAGGATATATTAAAAAAAAAAAGATAATCATTTTAAAATTTTTATGAATTAAATATGTATAATTAAAAAAATCTTATTTCTTTGTCAAAAAATAAAATCTTATTTTAAAGTTTTAAAGAGTGCTCTTGAAACACTCACTGGCATTTTCCTTACACTTAAGGCTAAAATCAAGCTCCTCAATGAATTTAAAATACCTAAAAGAGAAAACTGTATAACACTTAAATCATTTACTAATTAAGTTTTATCATTAAATTAACATAAAATCATTTATTATATCAAATGAAATTATTCGTGTAATGATAAAAAAAGATTTTAGCACGATGCAAGACTATGTTATTTTTTTTTTTTTAAATTAGTGTTTTAAAAACTGGACTGAAGATCAAATTGGTGAAGGTATTGGATCATTGCTTTATTGATCGAATTATTGAGTCATTGGTCAAATCGCACGACTAAAACGGATTAAACCAGATAACTCGATTGAATAGACCGATTTTTGTAACAAAACTATATAGATATAAAATTTGTCGAAACATATGACTCATTCTTTATAATATATAATTAGAATTTTTTTTTAAAAAAAAAATTATATTATAAACAAATTCACAATTTAATAATTTTAATTTTAATTTTAATATTTTAAAAATATTATATCATAAATAAATTTATAATTTGATAATTTAAATTTAAATTTTAAATGTAGATATAATATATAATAAAATAGTATAAAATTATAAAGTATAATTGTAATATAGTATAATTCAATAATTTATAACAAAATAATTTCATTGTCTATTATATATTTAAGTTCAAGAAGTAAAGATTATTTTAATATTGAGATATCATTCTTCAATATCAAAATTATCTGTAACAAAATCAACTGAATTTATAATATTTTCTTTGTTAATAATATAATTAATTAATTTAACTTTTTATTTTTTATTTAAATATAATATTTTAATAAAATAATTAAAATGAATAAAAAAATTTAAATACATATTTTTTAATTTTTTTTTAAAATTTGAGTAAAAGAAAAATGCAGTTGAACCACCAATTCTAAAAAATCGCCGATTTTTTTTTAATTTTTTTAATTTTTATCGGTTTTTACAGGTTCAGCGACATTTTCGATCAAACAATTGAACTAGACCGATTGTCTGACCGGTTCCTAGTTGGATTGGTTTAAATGATTGTTGATTTATAAAATAAATAAAATTAAGATTAAATCATAGATACATAATTTATACTCATTTATTTAGTTAATACCAGTACATTTCAATTTACATACCCCACCTACATGTTTATTGTTTACATTAGACAAAGCCTTTGTATAAACATATCAATTTACAGACCCCACATGTTTGTTTCATATTTTTATCATAAATGATTTTATAGTACTACGTGTTTCAATTAAATAATAAATATTAATTTATTTTAAATAATTATTTTATCAAAAAAATATAAATAAAAATTAATTTAATAATTTTTCATAAATTTTTTTATATTAATTTATTTTACATATTAAAATTTTTAAAAGTATTAAAATTTAAATTATTTTAAAAAATTTCATAAAAATTAAATACATCTTTTTGAAAAGTTGAATAACTTTACCATGTTAAATTTTTTAATAATAAACATTTAAATTATTGTATATCAAAATTACTCTTTTTAATTTATAATATTTTTTTTTATTTTTTAATTTTTTTAATAAAAATAATTTTTTTAAACTATAATATATGATATGTATTATGTAATCCTTATTTTATAATAATAAAAATATATTCTCAAAAATATATAGCAAAGTAATTTCCAAAATTAAAAGTCAATATATATCTTCTTCAAGAAATTAAAAAAATAAATCCTTTCAAAACCAACAAGTGTAATGGAATTAATTTAACTTTAATATAATGTAATCAAATAATTTATTTCCATAAATTTGAAATAATGTAATCAAATAATTTATTTCCGTAACTTTGAAATAATGTAATCAAATAATTTATTTCCACAAATTGATTCAATCCAATTAATGCGTCAATTAAATAGTATAATTTGGAATAAGAAAAATATAATCTTTAAAACATGGTATATATAGATTTGATTCCAAGAATAGAAAATAATAATAACAACAACAAATTGGTAGAGTGAAAACGACAGATTCTATCCAACAAACAATTTGGTTGGAAAAGGTTTGTATTTGGATAAGGATGAGGTTGCCATGTCATTCCATGTCACACTTTCTGTTTATTTATGGTAATAAAATCTCGTTGAAGATTCAAATTTCATTGTTATTTATATTATAGTCTCATTGTGAATAACAAAAAGCTTAGAGAGAAAAAAGAGAATGGAAAGAGTTTTTTCAATTGCAGAAATTACTGAACAATATTGGTTAACTTCTAAGGCTGGTAAAGAAGGAGAATCAAAGATGAATAGAAGTGATTCTGAATGGGCTTTTCAGCAGTTTCTTCAACAACAAGTACAACAAGCTGCTAATACTTTACATGCAAAACCTTGTTCTTCTTCTTCAACTTCACCAACTTCAACGTCTTCTTCCAACGTTGATCTCAAACTCAATAATAACAATATCAATGATTCAGAAGATTGCTTTGCTATCCTCAAAACCAAGCTTGATCTCGCCTGCGCCGCAGTCGCCATGTCTCGGGTATATACATATGTGTTGATACGTGTCACTGTATGGTGTCTGATATGTGTTGTTATTGGTGTCTGATATATGTGTTAATGTCTGAAACCAATACATGTAATTATCTGTATCTACATGGTGTCTGCGGTTGTGCTTTATATGTTTTTGGTCTAATTGATGTTTATGTCAATAGGGGTCTTTGGTGAAATCTCAGGAACCTGACAATGGATCACACGGACCTATGCCTGGCGTAAAAGATTTGCAGAATAAAGATGTCATGAAAGCTGCGCAGCCTGTTGTTTCAATCAGGTCAACGACAAGTGGTTCATCAGATGATGAGGAAGCTGAGGGAGAGATTAATATGAATGGAGACATGAATCCTTCTGATGCAAAAAGAGTAAGAAGGTAATGAATGTGTTTTGCATAACAAATCTCGTCATAGTTGTGTGTCTGGGTCGATGCTTTTTAGGATAGCTTGTTGTAGAGCTCAATGCTTAATGAAATTGCCTTTCAGGATGCTCTCTAATAGGGAGTCTGCTCGACGTTCGAGACGGAGAAAACAAGCTCATTTATCTGAGCTTGAAACACAGGTCTGCATTCATGTTAATTTTTTCTGATCTATGGTTTCATTATAATCTTTCAAATAACTAATTTTTATGATATGATATGATATTCTATCTTAGGTCTCTCAATTAAGAGGTGAAAAGTCTTCATTGTTAAAGAATTTAACAGATGTGACTCAAAAATACAATGCTTATGCTGTGGACAACAGAATATTGGAAGCTGACATTGAAACATTAAGAGCAAAGGTAAAATCCATACTTTAACTACTTACTTCTAAAATTTGTCATAGGAATACAACAGTTGAGATACTCTGAATTCACGTAGTGAGCACATCAGTGACCATTAGGTCAAGATGGTCATCAGAATTCACGTAGTCGGTACATCTGAGACCATTAGGTCAAGATGGTAATGGTCGCATTGTGCTGACTACGTGAATGCAAGGATACTTTGAATTCACGTAATCAACACACCGGTGACCATTAGGTTAAAATGATTTTCATTGCGCTGACTGAGTGAATGCAAGGATATCTCACATTTTCAGTTGATTTATGTGTATTGACAATGATGTGCAGGTGAAGATGGGTGAAGAGATTGTTAAAAGATTTACCAGATTGGATCCAATGATGTTTAATGAAATATCTGAGATATCATCAATGGGAATGGGAATGTCATTATTTGATGGAAGCCCTTCTGAGTCATCAGCCGATGCATCTGTGCCTGAAGGTTCAAACAATCACTTTTGTCAACCAGCTTCTAATAGTCTTATGTCCAATCATACTATAAGAGGAGTCAATAATGGATTGGGAGGCATTGTTTCTTCAGCTGAAAGTATGCAGAAAAACACTGCAGCAGGGAACAAGATAGGAAGAACAAACTCCTTACCGCGAGTGGCTAGCTTGGAACATCTTCAGAATCGGATTCGCGGTGGTGCTGATGAAGAGAAGTGATTGAGTAGTTTAATTTAAGTGATGTTTTCTGGTACAGGTTATTCTGAAACAACATTTTGTGTTTGATGTTTTGTAAGTAAAGGTCTATTCTTGGTGAGTGGTGACTGTGAGCTAGTCTAATTGATTTAACTATGATTGAGAGTTAGGAATTAGGATAGCAAATAGTCCTTAAAGGAAACAAATTCTCCCAGAAATATGTTTGGAACATATATTGTTACCTTCGTAAATGGTTTTATGTTTCTTGATTGAATGAAAATGTTTTAATCCATAGGATGCTTTCGAGTTTCAATAAATAACTTGCTACTATATTTGTATATATGAAAATATAGGGAATATTGTTATATTTTATTTTCTATAATAGCTGGTATAAGGTAGATTTTCTAAACTTTTGGCGAGGATGTCTAGAGTTTGTTGACTTATAGTTAAAACTGATACACATAAGATCAACATTTAATTTCTCGCTAATAAAACGATCTATCTCAATGTATTTGATTTTGTCATGTTAAACAGGATTATGAGCTTTGATTTTATAATGTTAAACTAGATTACGAGCTATGGTGATAGTTGTCTTATTCTCAAAGTAATTTTAGCGAAAGTTTACTCAATACTTTTAATTCTTCTAAAATACCTTGAGTCAGAATTCTAAATTTGGCCTCTGCTTCACTTCTTAATACCGTTTCTTGTTTGTTGTTACTCCAAGTTACAAGATTATCCAAAACATAGGTACACTATCTAAAGGTGTATCTTTGTATTGTTATATTTGCAAAAGGCATCGCTTATGACGATGTCTTTAGAGTTTAGATCGTTCCTAGAAGAGACGATGATATAATGTTGATAAGTGGTTTTTACACCGCTTTACCGTTGATTTAAATCATCTTTTCTTTTTATTGTCAAGCGTTTTATTTTATTTTTTCGTATTTTATGCATTGGTTGGGTGCTTTACTGTTTGTGGGCTCAGAGGAATAAATCGGTACGAAAAAGTGCAAAATTCAAAGTTTCGAAGAAAGTAAAAACATCCAACCAACATAATTTTTTGCCACTTTTTCACTATAGAAATCGATTTCCCATATACAGGAAATCGATTTCGCCCACTGTTTTTGCGCCAGGATTTCAAATTTTTAAGTGAAAATCGATTCCCTTATATGGAGAAATCGATTTCCTGTGCGAAATCGGCAAAAATGGACAGATTTTCAAGTTTGTGGCATGTGGCTTCATTGTTTATTTTTTGAGAATATTCTTGATCACCTTAAAATGATTCTCCTACCTCGTCATAATTAAATTCCATCATACACCCTCATTTGATTACACGTGCACCATTCGATCTTAATTTTCACTCCAAAAACAATTACCAAGCCTAACTTTGATTCCCAAACCAAACTCCAAACTACCACTAGACCCAAACCTAAAATCTATAAATAGAGCCCTCATTTCATTCATTCAACATACTTTTGATAGCCAAATTCACCTTATTAACATTTCTCTCAGCTCTCTTCATCCACCAAAACACACTCAAAAGCCCTTTCTCCATTAAAGTTAGTAAGCTTTTCATTGAAGCTTACTAATCTTTGAGCTAAGCTTCCATGCAAACACTTTTTCTTCATCAATTCTCTACATCAAAGCTTATGAGAGTGATTCTTGGAGCTAATTTGAAGCATAATTCAGATTTAAATAGGTAAATTTTTGGATCCACCATTATTAAGTTTGATCTTCATCTTTCACAATGTGATCTCTTGTGGATTTTTGTGGTGTGATTATTTGAGCTACTTTTTTTTATTCCATTGGTGCTAATTTCTCATAATTTGATGGAATTTTCGTGCTCAAATTAATACAAGATCATAAGGTGTTTGATGAAATGTGTGATTGAGAGAATTCTTTTTAAAATACAGATTTCTTGTTTTTCACAGTAGAAATCGATTTCCTATATATTGAAAATCGATTTCTCTCTGATTTTTGCACCAAATTTCAAAAATTTGTGCAGGAAATCGATTCCCTTAAAGGGAGAAATCGATTTCCTGAAGGCAAAATGCAATTTTTAAACTTGTTTTGGGACTGTTTTTGCTCATTCTCTTTTTTTACTCACTTCTTTTAATTGTTGCTTTGTATTAAAATTTTAAATGTCCAATTTCTCTTCAAATTCAATGGACTTAGGGTGTAGATGAAGTTGGATAAATGTTCATTAATTCAAATATACCTTAGTATGAATTACTTAATTCATTCCTGTGTGCTTTGAATTAGTGATATGTTCAGTGCTTTAATCCACCAATTATGAGTGATTGAACTTGAAGATGAAACAATTTTGAGGATGTGGTCCAATGTGACTTTTTATTCCCCTCCCCTCTTCATCTTATCCCTTTCTTTTCTTTTCTTTTTAATTTTAAGTGATCATTCGTGGCCCAAACTTTATGTCTGAAATTGTCCAAGTATGATTGATTATTAAACCATTGTTCGAGACCTTTGAAGCTTATCGTTAGGAGGCTTTGGTCTTATCAATCCTATAATAAGTCTTAATCAACTTTGGCCTAGGTTCCATCTTCAATCATTGTTGATCACTTACTATGGATTATTTTTTACTCTTTACTTGTGATGATTCTTGTGGCATAAGTTGTATCTTGTTGTCCAAGGATGGTTGATTTTAGTATCATAGATCCATCACCTTTGAAATTCATTGTTAGGAGGTTTTGGTCTTATCAATTCTCTAATGAATTTTATTAACTTTGGTCTATGATCATCATTCAATCATTATGGATCATCCTTGTAATCATTGACCATTAACCACTAACTACTAATTTCTAACTCATTAAGAATTAGCTTTACTTTATGCACTTTATTTTTATCATTTAAATTTTATACTATTTGCCTTTTGCTCACTTGGGCGTTTATTTTTTATGTCATTTTGGATTTGCTCACTTGAGCATTTATTTTTATGTCATTTTGAATTTGTTCACTTGAGCTTTCTTTTTTCCATTTAAAGATACTTAATAATACAACTTGAATACTAAAAGACTCAATTCTTTATGGACTATTGTGTTACTATCTTTGGCATTGTGGAGTTGTGGACCTCTTGGACTTAGGATTAAAAGCCTTGACACTTGGAGATCTTGAGACCTTTGAGCTTGATATATCGTTTTCCGTGATACCAATTGTTATTTCAATTCATTTGATAACCTTATTAGGCAATGAAATCGTAGCATTATATGATTTGTCCAAAAAAGCCACGATAATAACTATTTTTGTGTAACGGGATTGTTAATTACTCGTGGGTTTTTTTCAAGACATTTATCATTTAGTGATTTAAATGAATCCCTAATCTTTCTTTCATGGGGTTTTTCAATTTTTCATATGGTTCCTCCTTGTTATTATTTTGTTTGTATTGAGAAATCTTATGTGTGCATGTGTTATTATGTTGGTCTAAAGTGATCGATATGGCACATGACTCAATATTGAAGACCTTACTTTTGGCTTACAAACCTTAGATTTCTTTGATACTTCCTTATTTGTGATTTATTTTCACATGATACTCCATTTGTTCCTTTATAATTGTCACTTTTTGATTTTTTACATGTACCAATAAAACTAATGATTGTTGTTACTTTTTATATAATAACTTTTCTTTTACCTATAATACCCTTAACTCTCTCTCTCTCTCTCTATATATATATATATATATATATGTATGTATATAGGGGTAATTTTGACAAAACTATCACTAACACTACTTTGAAATTTGAAAGTGACAATTAAAAAGAAACATTTTTTTTCCACAAAAGTGACAATTATAAAGGAACTGAGAGAGTAATTGATATGCTCTTGGTCTACTATTTGTGGCTTTAATCCAAAGGATGATAATTATACATTGACTTCTTTATGTCAAGTGTTGGCTTCTTGTAGGTTAGATCTCTCCTTACCTTAGCTTTTACTTTATGCTTTAGGATAGTCCATTCATCTCCTACTATCTTCTTTAATTTCAAAATCTTCTCCCTCCTTTTCAAAACTCTTTTTGTTTCTTTTTTTAATTCGAACCACTTTCACAATAAACTTAGACTTAGGTCCATGCATTTTCAACCTTCTTTTTCTTAATTAAATCCTTAACCAATTTAATCATACTTTGACATTTTTTTGAAATACTAAAAGTAATTTAACTTCATTCAAACTTTTTGTACCTTTGACCATTTTTTTTATCTTTAAAACACTTTCAACATTGCATATTGTTGGTATGTAGGCCTAAAGTTCATGGGAAGCTTTATCAAATCAAAAATTGTAAAAAGTACTTCTTTTCTCATCTCCACAATCTATTTTGTACATATTACCTTTTAGCCAAAATACACAGATTTTCAAAGAGGTTTCTATAGAGTACCGTAGATGTTTAGGGTTCTAATATCTCCCCTTTGCATAACTGACCCCTGTAACTTGATATCTATCTTCTTTGTGTTTTTTCCCCTCTTTTATCATTTCCTTTGGAAACAATAAAGCGCGGTGCCGACCTTCACTAATTACGAGTTGAGTCAATCAATGGTTTAGTCTCGAGATTTTTTACTAATACACCTGTGTCACCTGACACAGGCCGTGTCACAAGGTCTGGAGCATTGAAAGTTTTTGTGGAATTTCAGAGGTGCAACACGGCCACCCTTGTTTACTGACACGAGCCGTGTTGGCCAGTGATGCTAATTTCATGATTTTTTCCTATTTTGTCCATGTGTTAAGTTGTGGTGGCGTTTTGGGTACTTGCAACCGATCTAAAAATGTTGGCTATTTAGATGAGTATTCACAATGAATTAGGGGACCCTTTTTCTTACAAACGAAGAATTTGAGGATTGAAGAGAGCAATATATGAGATTATTGGTGGAAAAATATTTTTTCATGAGCCGATGCAATTGAAGATCGAAGTTCGTCATTTATTTGTAATGTTTAACTTTTATGTCATTAAAATTATTTTGAACAATATGAGTAGCTAACCCCTTAATAATACGGGGCATCCCTGATTTGATCTTGTAATGACTTTGAATTTCTATTTCAGTAATACATTTGTTTATCATATTCAATTTGATCGTTTAAGGTATTTAACGTTTTCTTTATCGGACCAATAAGAATTGATTTACGATTCACAATCAATTGGACCGCGATTGTTAAGGTTTTTTTGTAAGATTAAACTATAGTAGATATCACCTAGGACTAGGGATACCCTATAGTTACCAGTTAAATCTTGATAAAACCAAGGCTTGATTTCATCATAATTTTCTAAGGAGCCAGGTTTTAGGATGAATGATCAAAGGTTTTCCCACTAAGGACTTAGGGGAAAATAAACTAAAGATCTGATAATTCAATATTTTCAAGTTGTTAAGAAATCAAGATTCAAGGTTATTACAAGACAAATCATACACCTTACCCTAACATGTTCCTCATATATGTGAAAAAACTAAATTTATATTCTGCTTATTTTAACTTACCCTTAAGTGATAATTTCCAAACAAAACCCCAATTTAAGTTTTTGTTCAATTGAACCATGAATTGAACTCGATACTTATACACAGTCTTAGAGATCGACATTCGTAGAATTTCCCTGTTATTACTACAAGAGGCAAAATAATACACTTGTTATTTTTCTGAACAAGTTTTTGGCGCCATTGCTGAGGACTGCCAAAATATAGAGTTTAATTGTAGTTCAATTGAAATTTTGTTACACTGCAAGTACAATTTTGTTTTTCTGTTATATTTATATTTTTGTTATTACTGATTTTTGTCTAATCTTTGCATGCGAGGAGATTTCTCAGTTGAATTTTCTTTTGACGCGGAAATCGAAAGAACTTTTCACGTAAGGCATAGACAAGATCGACTATCCAGATTGGCCTCCGACGAAGAACATTCAGTTCATACAGAGTTAGAGTCAAAAGAGGAAATACAAATGAGTGAAAATCCACCAGCACCTGAGAGGCTCCATGGTGACTATGGTGGGACAAATACATTGGCTGGTCGATTGATAACTATGAACGAACCGGCAAGTGTGCCAAATTTTCAATTGCATCCGAGCACTGTCACTCAGCTCGAGGCGAGGTCCTTCTCTGAAAGGGTAAATGAAGACGCTAATAAGCACTTGCGTAGGTTTCTAACCATGAGCATCACCTTGAAGATTGACAGGCACATTAATGAAACAAAGAAATTGAGAATATTTTCGTTCACTTTAGGGGATGAGGCTGAAGAATGGTTTTATTCTCTTCCAACGGGTAGTATTACTTCTTGGCAAGAGATGGAAACAACTTTCTTGAAAGAGTACTTCCCAATGTAATTATTCATGAGAAAAAGATATAAAATTATCAAATTCAAGAAGAAAGAGGTTGAGTCATTAGGGGATGCGTATAAAAGATTCAAAAGACTCCTAGTGGCTTCTCCGACTAACAATCTGGATCAAACTGCGCATATGAAAATGTTTGTTAATGGTCTTAAAATTAAAGCTAATTGACACAATGGCAGGTGGCTCGTCCAATTTTTCAATAGGCAATGACACTTTAACAAATAATATATTTCATGACATAGCTCTCATGTCCAACACGCTAAAAAATAAGAGAATATGTCTTGGGAGCACAATGTTTGATTTTATTA
Source organism: Vicia sativa (assembly GCA_021764765.1). Classification (NCBI taxonomy): domain Eukaryota; kingdom Viridiplantae; phylum Streptophyta; class Magnoliopsida; order Fabales; family Fabaceae; genus Vicia; species Vicia sativa. The sequence continues at coordinate 86,632,440 of CM038795.1, forward strand.
ATAAGATAATAAACATGTTACACCAGTGTTATAAAAAACCGAGGCAACACAACTATAAGTTAGCACCTTCTTTAATCCATAAAATAATACTAAAATTGTTATCTCGTTTTTATTTTAGAACCGAGATAATATAGTTATAAGGAACCTCGCTTTGAATCCTATTTGTCATATTTTTAACTGTTTTCAAAGACTTAACACAAAAACTGGGTTAAACAAGAATAGGCAATAATAGTAAAATTTAAATATTCCATTGATAGAAACTACAACATCACCAAAGCAACTACAACAACACAAACAAATAAAAATACTCAACAAATTCGAACTTCACAGTCCACTCAACTACAACATCACCCCTAACCATCCCTAACTTATTGAAAAGTTCAAAAATAACTCTTCCATAAGGTATAAGGAAGGTTTTTTCCTCACGAGAAGTCTTTATCATTTTCTTCAAGAAGTTGAAAATGGTAACAGAAAGATTAACTCTCATGTTGTAGGTGAGGAATAACAAGAGATGCTTGTCATACCAAGTAAGTGTTTCCATGTTCGTCTCTCTTGGGCGGAGATTTGACATTAGAAGTTGAAATCAAAATTTTGGAATAGAGCATAGAGAAGTAGAACTAACGAGTTTGTTTTTGTTGGCATAAAGTAGGTAAAGGTGGTTTGCATAGACATGGTTAGATTCATAATGTTCAACACAACTACCAAGCTCTTCACAGTTGATTGTCAAAGCAATCAGTGATGGAGTGATGAAAAAAACGATCGTCATTAACATAGGACTGAATGATTTCTTTATCACCAGCTGGCACAACTAACACATTTGTGAGATGTTGGATCAAACTCTATTGGGTCGAAGGTAGTATCTTGGTTCAACGGTTCAAAAGAGTTTAGCATGCAGTCAAAGATTGCTCACATGTTGTTGTCGAAATGTTACAAGCTGTAGTCGAAGTGTGTTCTAGCTTGTAGTGTTGAAGGATGCTAGGATTGATAACATCGAATTGGGCTTGTTTGTTATGTCCAATGGTTAAGTTAGCTTGTACCCTAAGTTATATTGTAATGGGTATTTATGATAAAAGCCCATTAGTTTAGTATGTTAGGTTTATTATAAATAGCATACCAGTCTCTCATCATTGCATACTGCAAATCCTATTTTAGGGTGAGAGGGTTATTTGTTATTCTTGTATACTTGTAATCTTATTTCAAGAGTAAGGAAAAAATAGCAGTTAATAACTAATCCTTGTGTTCATCGTGTTCTTCATTCTTTGCTACCCTAATTGTTTCTTGATCGTTAAGCAACAAGTTTATATTTTGTTACAAGGCATCCAAATTCACAACAAATTGGTGCAGTGAGCGTGGATAAGATGCCTTCGACAAAGTATGAGATTGAAAAGTTCACCAGAGTGAATGATTTCGGTTTGTGGCGCTTGAAGATGAAAGCCCTACTGGTTCAGTAGGTTTGTTTGGAAGCATTGAAGGGAGAATTAGTCATGAATGAAGCGTTAACGGCAGCTGAGAAGACGACCATGATAGAGAAGGCCCACAACGCAATTTTGTTGAGCCTTGTGATAAGGTTCTTCGACAGGTATCAAAGGAGACGACGACGGTAGGGTTATAGGTGAAACTTGAAAGTTTGTACATGACCAAATTGTTGGTGAACCGACTCTACCTAAAGCAAGCTTTGTATTCATTCTAGATGATTGAAGACAAAGTGTGGCTGAGCAGTTGGATATGTTCAACAAGCTAATTCTTGATCTTGAAAATATTGATGTGAAGATCGATGATGAAGATCAAGCATTGTTGTTGTTGTGCGCGTTGCCCATATCACATGCTCATTTCAAAGAAACTCTCTTGTATGGAAGGGAGTCCCTGGCCTTTGAAGAAGTTCAATCAGCCTTGTATTCGAAGGACTTGAACAAACTAAATGAGCATAAACCTTTGACGGTTTATGAAGGTTTGGCCGTTAATGGAAAATTCTTGTGAAAGGATAATAAGTTCGACAAGAAGAAAGGTAAAAGTCAGTAGAAGTTTTTCAATGGTGAAGCATCTGGTATTTGATGCTATCATTGTAAGAAGGAGGGTCACACAAGAAAAGTGTGCCATGAACTCCTGAAAGATCATGGAGGAAAGGATAATGGCAATGCAACTATTATTCAAGATGATTTCGACTCATCTGATGTTCTTGTAGTTTCGAGCAATAACCTGTCGAAGGAGTGGATTATGGATTGTGGGTGCACTTGGCACATGACTCCAAATAAAGACTTGTTAGAGGAATTATGTGATCAAGATGGTGGATTTGTATTGCTGGGAAACAACAAAGCTTGCAAGATTGCAGGTGTTGGATCTGTGAGATTCAAAACTCCATGACGAGTCAATAAGGTTATTGACTGAAGTCAGGTATGTACCTGATTTGAAGAGAATTTTGATTTCTCTTGGTGAATTCGACAAGAAAGGATATGTTTTTCAAGGAGAGAAAAGTATCATAAGAGTCATGAAGGGGTTGAAGGAAGTCTTGAGAGGCGTGAAGAAACAAGGCTTGTATACCATTGAGGCTGAAGTTTTAAGTGGTTCGATAAATGTTGTATCCACTAAACCTTTATCTAAGACATAAATTTGGCACATAAGATTAGGTCATGTCAGTGAAAGGGGTCTGGTCGAATTGGGGAAACAAAATTTGCTTGGTGGAGACAAAGTCGAAAAGCCAAATTTTTGTGAACCCTGTGTACTTGGAAAATCTTGTTGAGTGAAGTTCAACAAAGGCAAACAAAGAACACATGGATCCCTTGATTACATCCATGCTGATATTTGGGGGCCTGCAAGGTGTCCATCACATTCAGGAGCAAGGTATTTTCTATCAATAGTATATGAGTATTCCAGAAAGTTATGGGTATTCATTCAGAAGACTAAGGATGAAACTTTTGAGAATTTCAAAGGTTGTAAGACTTTGTTCGAAAATCAAACTGGAAGAAAGGTCAAGAGGTTGAGAACAGACAATGGTCTTGAATTTTGCAATGAGGCATTCGACAACTTTTGTGATGCCTCTGGTATTACAAGGCACAAAACTACTGCAGGCACTCCACAACAAAATGGTTTGGCTGAAAGGTTTAATCGAACCATCTTGGAGAGAGTTAGATGCATGTTGACTAGTGCTGGGTTAAAGAAGGTGTTTTGGGCTGAGGCTGTTTCGACAGCAACATATTTGATAAACATATGTCCTTCGACTGCGTTAGATATGAAGACACCTGAAGAATTTTGGTCGGGACATCCACCAAATCTCAAAAAATTGAGAGTATTTGGTTGTGTAGCCTATGATTACATTATGCAAGACAAGGTCGAACCTAGAGCTCTTAAATGCATGTTCATGGGATACCCTGAAGGAGTCAAAGCTTATAGGCTATAGTGCCTAGAGTCAGGTCATAGAATGATTATCATCAGTCGAGATGTTGTTTTCAATGAAGCTGAAATGGATTTCAAGAAAACGGATGATGTTGGTCGAAGTGAAGAAGTATCTGATGAAGAGCTGGAACATGTAGAGATTCTTGTTGAGGTGGAACATGTTGATGCCGAATTGCATATCCCAAATAAAGTTTAAGAAGAAGAGGATGCTGATGAAGTTGAGGAAACTACCGATAACTATCTATTGGCAAGAGCTAGGAAATGAAGGGTCATCAAGCCACCTCAAATATTTGGGTATGCAGATCTTATAGCTTATGCCTTAATCTCTATAAGTGAGGTTCTAGGTGAAGAACCAAGAAACCATAAGGACGTTATGAGGAGTCGAAATAAGACTGAATGACTGAAGATCATGGATGATGAGATGAAGTATCTTCATGATAAAAACACTTGGGAATTGATCAAGAAACCTGGAGGATCTAGGTTAGTCAGTTGTAAATGGATTTTCAAAGCTAGGGAAGGAATCGAAGGAGTGACGTCGAAAAGATACAAGGCAAGGTTGGTTGCAAGGGGTTTCACTCAGAAAGAAGGTGTAGACTTCAATGATGTGTTTTATCCTGTTGTGAAGCATAGGTCCATTCAACTGTTGCTTGCCATGGTGGCACAATTCGATCTTGAACTGGAACAGATGGATGTGAAGACTGCATTCTTGTATGGTGATCTAGATGAAACAATCCTGATGAGGCAACCTGAAGGGTATGTCAAAAAGGGAAAGGAAGATTATGTGTGCAAGTTGAATAGATCTTTATATGGGATGAAACAATCTCCTCGACAGTGGAATAGGAGATTCGACAAATTCATGGCACGCATAAGTTTCGTTAGAAGTCAGTTCGACCACTGTGTTTACTTCAGAATTTGTCCTAGTAATTAATTTTTTATTTTGTTGCTTTATGTTGATGATATTCTCATAGCAAGTAACAATTTCGAAGAGGTATTGAGGGTGAAGGCTGAACTCAATAAGGAGTTCAAAATGAAGGATCTAGGAGTAACTTTCAGGATTCTTGGGATTGACATTCGAAGAGATAGAAAGCAGTCAAAATTTTGCTTATCTCAAGAGGCATATTTACAGAAGATTCTCGAAAAGTTTGGTATGTCAAATTCGAAGCATGTTATGACTCCAACAAACCCTCAATTCAAGTTAAGTATTGATCAGTGTCCCAGTACTGAGGTCGAAAGAGCTTATATGAATTACATCCCATATGCTAATGTAGTAGGTTCTTTGATGTATGTTATCGTTTGTACTAGACCCGACATATCATATGCAGTAAGTCTTGTAAGCAGGTACATGGAGAATCTTGGAAAGGCTCACCGGCAAGCATTGAAGTGGATTCTAAGTTACATAAATGGGTCTCTAAACAGAGTCTTAATTTATGGTGGAGCCTTGGGTGAAGATAGTAAAGCAGTAATCGAAGGATATGTCGACTCTAATTATGTAGGCTGTATGGATTCTAGAAAATCTATTTCTGGATATGTTTTCACCTTGTTTGGTACAACAATTAGTTGGAAAGCAACAATTCAAAAGGTTGTTGCATTATCAACCACTGAAGCAGAATATATTTCTTTAACTGAAGCTGTGAAATAAGCATTATGGCTTGAAGGTTTTTCTAATGAGATGAAAATTCAAGGTGAAGTTAGCACTGTTAAATTTGATAGTCAAAGTGCAATACACCTGTCAAAGAATTCAGCCTATCATGAGCGAACCAAGCACATTGATGTGAGGCTGCATTTCTTCAGAGGGGTAATCGAGCGTGGAGAAGTCCAAGTGCTGAAGTTTTTGACAGATCATGATGTTGTTGATATGATCACCAAGACATTGCCTAGTTGCAAGTTTTTCCACTGTATGCAGTTGATAAAGCTGCATGAAGAAAACTATTTTGTTAGTTGATAATAGAGTTTGTTCCAAGGTGGAGATTTGTGAGATATTGGATCGAACTCTATTGGGTCGAAGGTAGTATCTTGGTTCGACGGTTCGACAGAGCTTAGCATGCAGTCGAAGATTGCTCACATGTTATTGTCGAAGTGTTACAAGCTATAGTCGAAGTGTGTTATAGCTTGTAGTTTCGAAGGATGCTAGGATTGATAGCATCGAATTGAACATGTTTTTTTATGTCTAATTGGTTAAGTTAGCTTGTACCCTAAGTTAGCTTGTAATGAGTATTTGTGATAAAAGATCGTTAGTTAAGATTATTTATTTATCTAACCCTTTTTTGTGTCTAACCTTTTTTTTTTTGTTTATATCAGAAACAAATGGGTGCAAAAGCGATTGAAGATCTCTTTGAACACAATATTTGATCTACCCTTTCATTATATGATTTGAAGATCTAAAATATAGGTCTTCAATATAATGATTGAAGATCTCCTTGCATCCAACATTTGATCTATCCTAAAATTATATGATTTGAAGATCTAAAATATAGATCTTCGGGAAATTAATTTACCTAACCTAGTATTTGATCTTCATGGACAATTAGTTTTTTTTCCTGTGTAAAAAAAGAATGGATAAACAATGTAAAGATTTTTATTTTAAAAAAGATCACCCCTCAGTTTTATTTGAAAATCGAGATAAAAAAGATGCTAGTTTTTGTGAATACTAAAAATGCAGATGTTGTGGATCGAACACATGCGCTATTAAAATACCCCTCGGTGGTTTAAACACCGAGGTGATAAGTCCATACTTTTTATGACGACCTTATTTACCTCGCTTCAGGTGCTAAGGAAAAACACATTTTGCGTCAGACATTAGATGTGTTATTTGTAGTAGTGTGGTATTAAGAATATACTTAAAGCAATTGCTGCAAACGAGCATTTGGAGCTCTATGACAGGGTTACAAGAAAACTAGAGGGAGTGATCAATTTGAAGTTGAAAGCTAACAAACAACTATGAATTTAAGAAATAGTTGTTGCATAAGTGGAAAAAAGCTGAAGGCAATGAAAATAGGTGCTCAACATGTAGCTCAGGTTTAATAGGCACAAAATGATGTATGTAAAATTTGTTGTGGACCACACATTGCTGTGCATTGTCTTGCAACTCCACAACAAATTGAAGACATAAATTTTTTAAGGTAGAATAATCCCTACTCCAATACTTACAATCCATGGTGGAAGAATCATCCTAATTTCTCCTAAAAAGATCAACATGTAAATGTTCAAAATCAGCAACAAGCTCCACAAAAGGAAGATTGGGAGATAACTATTAAGAAGATGGTGACCCACACTTATCAATTCCAATAAGATACAATGAGCAATTACAGAAATACCAAAAGGTAATGAGAATGTTAATGTTGTCACAAAAAAGATTCAGAAGGAAAAATATGGTGACCATGTCATAGAGTTAGATTTGGAAGTGAGGGAAAACAATAAGAAGAAGGAAGAAGTGATACCACTTGTGAAGCCAACTGAAGAAAATAGTGCAAAGGAGACTAAACCGGTGATTAAGTTACCGTATCCCTCTTAAGTATAAAAGAAGGAGCCAAAAAAGAAAGATTTTGAGAAATTTATCACAATGAGTAAAATGTTAGAGATCAACATGCCCTTATTTGAAGCACTCGAAAAAATTCCTATGTGCCAGAAATTTGCACGCACGCGCGCGCGTGTGTGTGTGTGTGTGAGAGAGAGTGTGTATGTGTGTACTTGAGAAAACAAAAAAAATAGGTTGCAAAAATTACAAATTATGACATTTGGATCAATGGGAGCAGACTCATACGAAGGGTGAGTTGACTTCTAAGGGTAAGGGAGTCGACCCATACAAATAGAGAGTCGCCTCTAATTGGACATAAGTGATTTTTAAAAATAAGCTTCAATAGGAGTCGATACATAGTTCATAGGAGTTGACTCCTTCTGTCTTTTTATCAACTCCAAAGTTCCTGGGATTCAACCCATCTTGGACAAAGAAATTTTTTAAAAGTTGCTTTCAATAGGAGTCGACCCACAGCTCGAGGGAGTCAACTCCTTTAGCTATGTATCGACTCCAAAGACTTCTTGTATCGACCCATATTTGGCATAGAGTTTATTTTTGAAATTGCTTGAGATAGAGTTGACTCCTAACACAGGGGAGTCGACTCCAAGCATGATTTTTCACAAAATGCATATTTTTGAAATGTTTGACATGTCCAAATGCTTATGACTTGATTCCTAAGTGTCCTAAGATGAAAATGCAACCTAGACATGGAAAGATACCGTCCAATATATAAATACTACATACTACCTAACTTTGACATCATTCAAAACATCTAAGAGAAAGGTATTGCATTTAAAGGATGATGAAACCGAAAAGGCTTCATATGATTCGATAGCGGAAAACATACTTATCTCTTCTTTAAGCACAAAAGTATTCTATGTTATATCACATCATATGAGTTCCAAAGGTATGTGGAAAACTCTTCAAACTCTCTATGAGGGAGAAAATGACTTCAAGGATGCTAAAATCAATATGTTTACAAAGGAGTTCAAACTGTTTCATATGAACCCAGAGAATATGTAAATTCCATTCAAACTAATTTCCTCCACATAATCAATAAATTAAGCTACTTCAGTAAAACTATTCCAACAAAGATTATGCTAACAAGATATTGAGATCTATGTATAGGGAGTGGAAACCAAATGTTACCGCTATAAAAGAATCAAATAATCTTGATATTTTGGATATCGCAAAGTTGTTTGTAAAGTTAGCTGATTATGAAAATGAATTGAAACAACTCGCCAATAACGAAATAAAGTCGAATAAGAAAGAGAAAAGAAAATAAGGGAGATATGTGTTTCTTTGAAGGTTTTGTCCTCAGAAGCTAGTAAAATCAAAGGAAGAAAGTGATAACTCTGACGAAAAAGCTCCTAAGAAAGAGGAGATGAGTTCATTCATCAAATGCTACAATAAATATTTAAAAAGAAACAAGCTCAAGCAATCCGACAAAGAATTGATAAATTTCATAAATACTCACCTGCTCAAAAGAGAACATGAGAAAAAGGATTGTGACATCTCATGTAGTTTTCTCCTTAAAATTTTCAATTATATGAGAGGGTTCATAATTATGTCCTTGTAAAAATTAGAAGTTGAGTAATGAATTTATGAGTTTTTTTTGTTACTTCTTTTTTTTTTTTGTGGGTATATTTCCGCATGCGTAGAATTTTGTTTTTCTTCATTTTTTTCAACAAATGGTATTATAGTTAAGATTTTGATCAAAGGAGGAAGAAAAAGTTACACAAAACTATTATCAAGCAAAAAGGAAGAGTAACCAAAATTCTAATTCAAAGAGGAAGAAGACAAAAAGATTAAAGAGTAATAATTTTCAACCGTGGTTAATAATTATAATTATATTGATTGCTTTGAAGATGAAGTTGCAGACAAAGTGAATATATATGAGACTTTGGATGAAGGGAGAATTTGTTGGGTTAAATAGTATATTCATCCAAGTTCTACATCGGATAGTAGGAAGAAAATATAATTTGAATATTAATCAGGGAGAGGACTCATCATCATAATTTGAGTTTTGGATTGAGCAAATTTCTCGTTCAGGCCTTTGAGGAAACGAATCACATAATCTTGCTCACGATATTTGCGAATGGAGGAAAGAGAACCACATGAACACGGAATGGCACAAGCACAAGCAACAATAGGTCTATAAGCCTCTAACTCGTCCCACGTCACCTTCATCTTTGTGAAATAGTTTGAAACATCAAGACTGCCTTGACGGAATCTGTAGAGATCCTCTTGAATATCAGAGATGCAGAAGATATCACCTTGTGAGAAGCGAATCTGCAAGTTTCGCCACACTCCAACAGCGCTGTCAATCCAAAGAACTGATTTCACAATAGATTCAGAAATAAAACGATGAATCCATGCCAAAACCATGGTATTGCACCTAATCCAAGGAGCGTAGAGTACGTCTGATATAGGGTTTTTTGGAAGTGTGCCATCAATAAACCTTTCCTTGTTCTTCGAAATCAGTGCAATGTGCATAGATCTTGCCCAAGTATGATAATTCTTATCATCAAGAAGGGGAGTAACAAGAACAAGAGAAAGATTTTCGTTCGGATGCAAGTAGTACGGGTTGGAGGAATTTGTGGCGAAATCGGTGAAATTCTGGAAAGCCATCAATGGAGGGAAGAAAACAGGATCGATTGCAGAGAGAACAAATAGTGCAAGCGAGAAATAACTGGTGAGGCACGCAACGAATCACAAAGAAGATGAATCTTGCTATTGGAAACAAGAATCAGAGAAGAGAAAATCACAAACAGGATGTGCAGAATCAGAGAAGAAAGAAAAACTGCAATCAGATGTTATTACAAGAAGAAAAGTGATGGCTACCAGAGCTTTTGAAGCTCTGATACCATGTCAATGGTGGTGCATACACCATGAGGATTCATGAAGAAGATGAGTGGTAACCGAAAAATAACAGAAACGGTTAAGTGTAAAATTGTATCTTCTTTCATTGATTTGAGAAAATAGATTACAATGGTTTATATACAAATAATGAACAAAGTCTATCACTAATGTGTGGTAACAAGGCAAGATAAATGCTGATGTGGCAGCAAGCTAAAAAGGAAACTGTATCTACTGTGTAAACTATACACTAAACTACTATGTACAACATGAATAAGGTATACTATACTAACATAATACAAATAGATATAATTAGTTTTAGTTTTCTATACAATAACAAATTATAGTTGTTTTGGTGTATTGAGAATTTAAATAGTTGTGTCTAGAGAAAATTTGCAATTTTTCCGTTCAAATTTGCAGTTTGAAGAATTCATAATTTTTTTAAAAATTAAAGATATGAGAGTTTATAATTATGTCATTGTAAAAATGAAAAGTTAAACATTAAATTTGTGAGTTTTATTTATTTTTTAAAAAACTTTACTTTTTTTCTCTTCAACAATAACAACAGATAAAACATATTTAACAAAAGTAATATAATTTATTATTGTTATGGATATACGATTACAAATTAAATATAAAATAACATAATATATGAGTAATTATTCACAAGTCCCGTTCAAAAAATAAATTTCACTCAATTTTCAAAAAATAAATTTTATTTTATAAATTTTTTAATATTAAGTTGTCATCACCAATTATCCAGATAATTAACTATATCATCATATGTTACTTAGAGAAATAATAGAAAAATATATTTGTTAATAATCAAATAGATAAATTACATAAAATAAAATTTAAAAATTATTAAATACTTATTAAAAATAAATCACATAAAAAATAAATATGATATATATATTTTAAAATATATAATAATAGTCATATTATTATACGAATTTATAATTATACAATTCTATAAGAAAAAAAAGATAGTTGTAAGGTTTAATTTTAGTATAAAATAGTTTTATAAATAATAATCATATAGTATGTCAAATTAAATTAAAAAGTTAAATAATTTATATGATATAATATAATTATATATTCTTATTGAATGACTGTATAAAACTTTTTTTATATGTATTTCTATTAAACTCATTATATAAACTATATTTTTTTTTCTCATTCATGGTTGACTTAAGAAACAGTTTCAGTTTCAGTTTCAGGTGTATTAAACTTTGTAAATTTCAGTAAAATCTAAAAAATAACAAACGCACTCTTAATTCAATGACATAATGTAATTTTTTTAAAAATGAATTTGTTAAAACCAAGTGTAATTTGAGAATATCATGTGTTTGGATGGGGGGAGATATGAGTATAAATGAGAGGGGCCAGTCCAAACGTTTGAATATGCAAAGACAAAGACGCATCTTTCCTCGAGGTATTCATAAAAGTGAAAAGGATGCTAATTATTGCAGTTGATACGAAAACGACCAAATAAAATGAAGTAAAGTGGTAGCGAGATTTAGGAATCAAATTGTAAGAGTACGGAAGAACGATCGTTCGTAACGCTGCTTTCTTTCCACTTTCGCACCTTGTTTCCTTCCGACCATTTGAAATTTAGAATGTCATGCCATCAACATTAGTAATCTCTAGAATTTGATTGGAAGTACTGAATAAAATATCAGGTGAATAAACATTCAAATTTAATAGAGAACCTATAATATTTATGTATCTTTGTGTTTATTGTGAATTTTGATTTCTCACATGATCGATTAGATTAATCATAGGACATATGCATATAATTTTGTAAATCTTCTTAATAATGGTTATTTCGATAATAATTGAAACTCTAAAAATAATGTAAAAATGATTGATAAAAAGTACAAAAACGTAAATTTACTTCCACAAAAAATATAAAGGAACGAAAATAGTATTGAAATAAGTAACTTATCATTGAATAAGAATGATTCATAAGTACTTTTTCTAGAGAACTCTTTTTTCAATAACATATAGATATTTCGAGAATTTGTGAGTTTTAGTATAATGTGAATCTCTAATCTTGATCCCAAGACCCTTATTTATACTAATTCGACAGTAACGGTAACAAACATACATTTTCTCTAAAGATGACATGTTCTCATCTGCATGCATTTCGATCTTCTCAAGCTTCCACGCATCTTCAGGAATGGATAAGGCAAAAAAAAAAAAACGATTAATAGCCTTGTTTCAAATCTATTCGTGTCGAAGCCTCAATTCAAATTACTTCGTCGGACTTCTTTAAAACTTATGTCAAATATATGCTAAGTCCCAGACTACTATCTTTCCAACGAATGAAACTTCCCTTCACTAGTTTTAGTCGAAAATTTCCAATAGTTTCTTCTTAATCAAATTTGCTCACTTTTCCCAAAGACCTTTCTGATTCGTTGTTTTAAATGTTTTGCACCGTCGAATTACAACTAACAAATTGTCCCCATAAAATATTCTTTACGAATACATAAAGAAAGATACATTTTTTTAATTATTTCGACGCAACAACACTTTCAAATGCTATGACATCATAGTCATCATGACCATGTTTTTTTAAATGTCTCATTAAGACGTGTAAGAAACTGCAGAGTGCAGAACTTCATCCTTCCCCTACTTTGTAGGGAACATCGTGGCAGCTGAAAAGTTAACCAATATTTCATCCTTTCAAAAACGAACACGCGTCTCACTGTTAAATCTACCTGGAGTACACCCAATGTGTGACCAATTTTTCCTTAATCATTGGAGAAGACCATGTTATGGGGCCTCAAGTCAGTGTCGAATTTTTCAATCTTTTTCATTAAAGAGTGTGGGATTAAGTTAACAGTTTCCCCGCCATCAACCAAGATCTTATTTACCTTGGTGTTTTCAGTTTTCCCTCTGATGAACAAAGGTTTAATATGACTTTTCATTTCTTTGTCTGGTCTTTCTAAGAACGCATTTTGCTATTTGATGCAGCAGTTGTTCATCACATAGTAGCATACTGGCCTATGCTTGGCCATTTCTTCTTCTTGATCTCAGTTTCCTCAACTTCGACAATTTGGTCATATTCTAAAGGTAGAACTGACACCATATTGTAGTTTATATCGAGCGAGGAGTCTGAATCTGAATTAAAGTTGTCTGCTAGAATGTCATCGTCAATCATTGGCTGCTTCATTAGTTCTTGCCCAGGCTCTTCTTTTTTCGACACAAACAACTTTTTGCCAACTAAGTTTTTCTCCTCAATTTTTACCCTAATTTGGGGTTGTTTACTGCTTGATTCTGCTGCCCATTTCTTAGCAGCTTCGTGTTCCGCTTTCTTCCTTCTTTGTTGACATCTCCATTATGATATGGACATAGGATTTTTCCCTTATAATTTTCATATCCATAAATTTATTGTTTGGACATTTGAAATTCCCTTCAGTCAGCAATGGATGAACTACTTCCAAACTCGAAACCACATAACTTTCCTTGGCCTGGTTCCCTTTTCTCAACAGGATGAGTCCACCTGTCTGTTTTATTGTTTGCAGTAGGCTTAAAAGTATTTGGCTTATTCCCCCTGAGATCTCGAGGCCTCTGCTATTTCCTTCGGGGAACACCCCTTTTGTCGAAAGTGAACTTCCATCTTGCATCCTTCCAGTTTCGTCTTCGACTGATCACCCAAGTTCTTTCAATGTTTTTCATAGCCTTTTATCATACATAGAGCTCCACTTGGGGCACATGATGACTTCATAGTTCTTCCTCTAGCAATGATGCAAGAATTCCATCAAATTCTCATCACTTTTGGGGTAAGCCACTCTCACTTGGTCTTCAGTGTGTTGTGAGATCCTCTCTTCGCCAACACCCATGTCAACCTCTTTGCTAACATCAACCATGTTGATTTCGGCGTTGAGATCTTCAACAATCTCCATTTTCAAAATTTATTTGCTAAGGTTATCAACAACCTTGGACATTTCGTTTTTTCGTTTGAAACCTTCAGCAGTTTCGTCCTTGTTGAAGCCCTTTGTGACTTCATTCTTGTCGAAGTCCTAAGTAGTTTCCACCACGTGAACCCCAAAAGGATCTAAGGAATGAGCATCCACTACTTGCAAAGGGTCTTAATCAACTTTCATTTGCGACCTCCCTTTGTCTCCGAATTTAAATCTTTCATCCTTTATTGCATTTTGCACCAAATCCATGAAAACAAAACATTGTGAAGTTTTATGGCACAAAAAATTATGATATTTATATAATCTCATTTTCTTTCTTTGTTAAAACAGTGGGATCTTAACACCTGGTGGTACTGTAATCTGGCCTTCTTTAACTACCAAGTCAAAAATTTCTTCACACTTTATTACGTCGAAAGTGTATGTTATATTAGGGAACTTATCGTTCTTCTCGGATTCGACGAGATTCTTCCCATTCGAAGGCACCAACACTTTGCAAGTGTAGGGTGGTCCTTGTTTTAATTTAGTAAGTTCAACTTCGCCTTATTTGAAGGAACCTGCCTCTATAGTGCCATCATGTTCATCTTCATCCATTTCAACATATGCCACACTTTCTCTTCTGTTGTTCTTACTCGCATTATCATTTTTCAACTTTTAGGCGTTCTACTTGTCGAACTCTATCATCCAACTGTACCATATCTCTTAAGTATTGGGTGTCCAATTTCTTTTGAAAAGAGTAGTCTAGTTCACCACCGTCTATTTTGACCAACTCATGCTTAGGCACTTGTGTGAAACATCTGGCTTTAATAAACAAAACTTATTCAGACAATCATCTATTGAATAAAAAACACAAATCTATCCATTATACTTTTTACAATATGATATAATTATTTTAAAATAATAATAAATAAATAAAATTCAACACATTTCATTGCTAAAAATATAATATGTAACAATCCATAATCATGTGGATTGTCAAAGATTTTTAAAATTGTCGCGGTGATAGAGTAAGTTCACATAGGAATGGTAAAAAAATTGTGTATGATATTTTTAAAGAGAAATTGATTGACTCCTTCAACCCTTGAGTTAAGGTATTTATAAAAATATCTTGGGGTTGAATATTAAGTTCCAAGAAAGGAACGTGGAAAATAGACATTTACCTCGCATATTATTATGAAGAACATGACTTTCCTTTTTGACTTTCTCTCTTATATTGGTAAGGATGAGACACATCACTTCCATGTTTTTGGGGAAAAACGAAAGATGTAAAAAATGAGTGCCATAATCAAGTGATTGACATTCGTTCTAATAAATGAATAGCTAAGAAATTGACAGGAGTAATATATTATGCTACCTCTCTTTAGAGTATAATTATTATATGCTTTGAAGCATTTCTATACTACAATTAATGTAAATATGTCAAAAAGATGAATATTTATACAATTATATCATTTTTTTAGTTGTATTCGTTATCAAATGAGAGAACGTTCTTATCCTCTATTAAGAGTCATGGGTAAAGATCCTCTAACTTTATGAAAGGAAAGTTAGAGTGACTTTAGATGATATTTATATAATATAAAGGAAATGGTGATATTAATTTTGGAGGGAAAAATTAATGAGAGAATGTAAATAAAGAGAGATAGAGAGAAAGTTAGAAAAAGATAGAAAAATAAAAGTTAAAAAATCCACACCACTAGTAAACATCCTCTAATTTTATAGAGGAAAAGTTAGAGGATCCAAGTCCAAGAATCACATGTTTTATATTAACACTTTATATATATAAATATAAACGTAGCGTATATTGTGAAATTTGGTGAAATCTATTTTAATCTTTTTTAGTTATACGAGTATTTAAAAAATTCAGTTTGGTTGTTTAAATTTTTATGAAAGTATATTATATTTTAGTAGAACTTATTTAAATAATCGAAATGAATAATCGAAATGAATATGCTCTTAAAAAAAGTCTTACACCAACTTTTGTGGATCTTTTAAGAATATACGACACTACATGTTTCAATTATATATTTTTTGAAGAAGTAATTATACTTCAATTAGATACTACATATATTTGGTCCCATAAAGAAAAAAGAAAAAGACTATATAGGGAAAAAAATGAATAATTATAGATATTGAATAAATGTAAAGGAAAAACATAACGTGATGTGGTTGAAAAAGATCCAAGAATGAATAAGTGATACTTGAGTGGCCAAACACATTCATTTTTCTTTTCTCTTGTATCTATATTTCTATATATAACCGTCACACCCTTCTTCAATTCTTCAATAATTTCATTTCACTTCTTCTACTCTTCATTATTAGGTTCAAATTCTTCTCTCTTTTATTTAATTAAATAATTAATTCAATTTTCATTTTATAATAATGCATTATCATCACCACTAACATTTTATAATAATGTCGTTTTATCGTATGTGGTTCTTTCTTCTAATTTGTGTCGGTCGGTGTTCCTGTCTGATTCTTCCTTAAAAATTGCAACCTTAATGTTTTATGTTTAATTCTAACATTTTTGTGTTTCTCTGTGTGGTTTTCACTTTTTTTCTTCTTTCAGAATGGGAAGTTCTGGAACAAACGAATATGGTGCATACACATACCAAAACCTTGAGAGAGAGCCTTATTGGCCATCAGAGAAGCTAAGAATTTCCATCACCGGAGCTGGTGGTTTCATTGCCTCGCATATTGCTCGTCGCCTTAAGACGGAAGGTCATTACATTATTGCTTCTGATTGGAAGAAGAATGAGCACATGACTGAAGACATGTTCTGCCATGAGTTTCATCTTGTTGATCTTAGGGTTATGGATAATTGCCTCAAAGTTACTGAGGGTGTTGATCATGTTTTCAACCTTGCTGCTGATATGGGTGGGATGGGTTTTATTCAGTCCAATCACTCTGTTATTATGTATAACAATACAATGATTAGCTTCAATATGATTGAAGCTGGTAGGATTAATGGTGTTAAGAGGTTAGTTTTATCTCAGATTTAGAGATGTTTGATTTGACTTATTTGAGTTTATAGTCTCTATAGCACCAATACCTCTGATCAAAGTTACTATGACACCGACACTGATATGACACTAACACATATGACTACTTGTTAGTGTTGTGTCTGGTGTCTAGTGTCAGTGCTTTATAGGTTATATAAATATCCTAGACTTAAGATTTTAGATAGTCTCATGAGTTCTGGTGATCAAAAAATGAGTATATATGTCTTGGTGTTGGACTCGATTACTTATTTGTGTCGCTTATTTATTTTGTGTAGGTTTTTTTATGCCTCTAGTGCTTGTATCTATCCTGAATTTAAGCAGTTGGAAACGAATGTGAGCTTGAAGGAGGCTGATGCATGGCCTGCTGAGGTTTGTTTTTGGTCTCTGAAGTTGTTCGATTCGGTTATACTGTCATTCGTTAGTTTCGGGTTAGGATGAATGTATTCAATTTTATTACCTTTTTAGCCACAAGATGCATATGGGTTGGAGAAGCTTGCAACAGAAGAGTTATGCAAGCATTATAACAAAGATTTTGGAATTGAGTGTCGCATTGGGCGGTTCCATAACATATATGGCCCTTTTGGAACATGGAAAGGTATGCTCATAACTGAATTGCAAACTCTGCGCTGTGTTTTATGTAAAGTAACCGTCATTTTTTATTTTGTATCCTTTTGCATTTAAGAAGTTTGTCATTTTGTTGTTCTGTCGTCTTACAGGTGGAAGGGAGAAGGCTCCTGCTGCTTTTTGTCGGAAGACACTTACTTCCACAGATAAATTTGAGATGTGGGGAGATGGATTGCAGACACGATCCTTCACCTTTATTGACGAGTGTGTTGAAGGTGTGCTTAGGTATGATCGTGCTGATCTTGTGGCTAAATTATCCTTGGTCTTTCATTTTGAGTTAGGTTCATTCCTCTGTAAAACTTAGCTGTTCCTTTGTCCACTTCTCCTTTTAGATTGACTAAATCAGACTTCCGGGAACCAGTGAATATTGGAAGTGACGAAATGGTTAGCATGAATGAGATGGCTGAGATAGTTCTTAGCTTTGAGAACAAAAGTATACCAATTCAACACATTCCTGGTCCAGAGGGTGTTCGTGGCCGCAACTCAGACAATACTCTTATCAAAGAGAAGCTTGGGTGGGCTCCAACAATGAAGTTGAAGGTATTAATGTTATTAATTGAGTGACTCCTTTATTAAAACACTGTCGTGTTTATTCCATGTTGTATATGTTGTTTGTTCTTCATTGACGGGATTGCGTGTTTTTCTCATAGCATATCAATTCTGATTATTACAGGATGGACTGAGAATCACATACTTCTGGATTAAGGAGCAGCTTGAGAAAGAGAAAGCTGGAGGTGTTGATTTAACATCCTATGGATCATCCAAAGTGGTTCAAACTCAAGCTCCTGTTCAACTAGGCTCACTTCGGGCCGCAGATGGCAGCGAATGAATTAGCCAAAGTGCAGTTGTCGGTTTATTCACATGAATGTTTCGAGTGAAGGACTAGTTTTATATTGCTATTTTGAAGAGATCTTTGGCTATAGTTAATAAGTTATATTAAGGTTAATTTCGGAATTTATAATGCGGTTATTGTGTTTTATGTGTAGCCTGTTCTTGGCATTACTTGGTGCTTAAGTTTGTGTCACTGCAGTATGAATTATAATTGTGTTTTTTAAGTCTGAATGATTGAAACTTAGCACAAAGTTGTTTTCTTTGATTTTGGACCAAGTATTGATTTCATCTGACAGTTAAACAAGTAGGGACAGAAAAAGAAAAAAAGGACCATTTTATGGTTGATACAGGAAAGTTCATAACTAAAAGGCAATGGATTTTTCTTTTCTGATTTGTTGTTGTCTTTGTCCTTTTGACAAAACTCTGAACATGTGAATTGCTTGAACAAAAGTGGTCCATCTTTTTGGATGTCGTGGTTGGATGTGGATGATCTGTGAGGGTGAACATGGCCGTATCTTGCAATTTGCACACCACTGAGGTACAACAAAGGCTAAAAGCCTAAAGCATAAAGCAGAGAGGAAATGCATCATGGAGACACGAGGCTGTGAAGTTAGAAACGTAGGGTTGATAAAAGTTGCTCCCTAAGTAAAGGGTGCTTATCACATGTCATTATTTAGTTTACTTTTCCCTTGGGAATTGCTGGTTTTTGAAGCAAAAGTGAAGTGAGCAACAAATTTAGTATATCACTTCATAAAACATTTTCCATTCATTATTACTCCTCACATCCAAAAATTTATTAGTAACGGACAGAAAAAACAGAGAATTTCAGATTATGCAATCATTCAATAGCACTTGATAATACTAATGTTTAAACACTCTCATGCTGGATTATGTGATTGCTGTGTCCAGAAAATCAGGTAGCAAATCGTATCATAATATCATATACGCATACTATTTAAGGTACTAAGTAAAAGTAAAATTCATTATACAATATACACCCCACCAGCGTGCCTTGTAATGATACGAAGTTACAAACATATGAAATATAGCCCACTAATTCATCATCAACCAACCTCAAGCAGAGTCCTGATATACTGGATTCAACTCAAGTTGCTCTGCCATTTTCTTTAAGACATCTTTCAAAAGTTTTGCTGGCTCTTCTTTCTCTAATTCCGCTGCACCTTTTTCTTTGGCTACATCAGCAAAAACACTATCATAAAAAAGATCAGCTGCATCGCCACCATCATATAGTGGTAAACCCAATTCCTTAGTGTTTTTCTCAAGGAAGCTCCTTATTATTTCCGTGCTTCCTAAACCATCCTTTGCATTGAGTTTTTCTTGTGATGCCTTCTCTATAAAGCTGTTTAAATCCTTTTCATTGGCCAATAGCTGCAACATTGTCCACAACACAAGTTGATTAATAAGAACTTGGCAGGACCGACGAACTCAAGATGTCACAGAAAATCACAATTGAGAAATTTAACCTATTTTATGAACTTCTAAAATTGTCTTAGTCTCAAACAATTGATGGGAAGTGGGAAGACAGTACAGTCTATGATAGGTGTTTTAGCCTTTTCTGTTTTTCAACAATGGTGATATATTTTTTATCCATAACAAAAAAGATAACTAGCATTTGTGATTTGCAAAATGTAGATGCTATGGTATAGATTTATAAAAAAAACTACATAATATTTTTTAAATAATCTGAAAATACCTGTCTTATCTTAGAGCCATTTATGATTTGAATATTCTGAATGAAAACAAAATTCTTTTTGGAAAGCTCCACCTCAAGATCTTGTAACACAAACTGCAAAAGCTGTGCAAATTGTGCCTGACCCAGTTCTTCTTCTCCATCCGCTCCATGTTTACTCAACAAGTCGTTTAGCTGAGGATAATCTGATTATTTATGTTTAAAAAGTGAGCTATATCTGATCAAGGTAATTAACATGCATATCAATGACAAATTAAACATATCCTACTATCATAATATAGCACTAACAGTGGGCAGTTTCAAACAAGAAAAAAAATTTCCTTCGTACAGAAATTAATATGTGCATCTCCACACTGTTAATCAAACCAATTGCAACATTGACAATGGAAAATAAGGCATTAACACATATCAATCAGTACAAGCACATAAAGTTACACCCATATTTCCCATAACATAAAACTCATGAGGACATAAAAGCCTCATAAATTTTGAGTGCAAAACAGGCAGAAGCTGGTTCTCAATTATAAATATCTCTAGGAAATTCAAAGGATCAACCTATGTTTTGGTTTCGTAGTTACAATTTAGCAGCTGCCTTATCCATGATGTGATGGGAATAAAACGAAAAATCAAAACAATCACTACTCGTAGTCATCATCATATAATCTAACAAGAACATATCAGAATACAAGAAAAACAAACAAAACCTTCAAACTGAGAGATAAAGTGAACCTGAGAAAGGAGGAACTCCCATGTCAACTCCCATCTGAACAAGAGCATTTTGAATTTCACTCTTGCTGATTTTCCCCTTATCTTCAACATCCAATTCAGTGAACAGATTTTCCGCTAACATAGCAAAATCATCCTCGTCCTCAAACAACAAACGAAGAGTACTTCCATCCAAGATTGATACAACAAGAGGACTACCTATAAATCAACACAAATCCAATGTAAGCAACACTATATTTCTCTTCTTTCCAAAACACCAAGAAATAATCATCGACTAAACCACCGACTTAATCTCTATCCGTCAATTTAGTTCTAAAGCATATGAAATTCTGTTAACTTACCCCATAATATCTTAATAACACGGACTAACTTTGCAAATTTTATATACTTTACGAACTACTTATAATCATTGTAGCACTGATATCTCTCTACAAATGTGTCTTTATCTTCATAGGAATTGGCGTAACAACGCAACAAAACACCATAGTGAAGCTCTCTTTCTGAGATTATTCATTTTTTCAAATTATTACTGATGCCAACGTATTAGTGTCAGTGTCATATAGCGTATGCCAGTATTATATACTTTCAAGAGAATATTTATTCAAAAGTTCCACTAAGTTACGATATTCTAAATGCAAATGAAGAGAATAATTAACAGTGATTTGATTCCTACCAAAGTCAAAATCAAGTCCACAAACTCAAATGATTTCGATCAAAATTCGATCAACGCGTTTACGCAATTAAACTAAACGAAATAATCAAATCAATCACAGAAAAAGAGAATAGAGATGATAAACCTTTGAGTTCATCGGCGATGGCGGCGATGTACTGATTGAGGAACTGAGAAGCCTGTAAAGGCTGATACTCAGTCTGAGGTGAAAAGAAAGAATCATCGGAGACGGCGGCGGTACTACGGAGGCGGTTGAGAGCAGAGGCTTTGAGAGGATCAGGTAAAGGAAGATCGAAGAGAGAAGAGGAAGCTCGTGAATGAGCAATGTGGAGAATTTGAGCTCCGGTGAGCGGAAGATCGGAGACGGCGGTGGATAGATCGAGGTCGCGGAGGGTAGTTCCGTCAAGAATCTGTAATTGGTCTGACATTTTTTTTTGGTTTGGTGAGGAATGAGTTTACGGTTACGACTTTGGGATTTGATGATGGAATTGGAATGGGAGGAGGGAAGGAAGAAAGACTTGAAAGTTGAAATTCAATTCCTCTTGCTACGCTTCTTTGTCTATAACTTTAATCTAACTATCACTACTAAAACACGTTTTTTAAATTACGCGTTTTCTTCTTCAATAAGTATAAGTAGAGTTAGAAATCAGGAGAATCAATTCAAAAAATAGTTTGGGGTTCAATAATTAAATTGTTGAATTAAGTTTATAAATTAAATGAGTTAAAATTTGAGTTTATTAACTAAATAAATTGAACTTCAATTATATACTACCTCTGCTCATATATATAAGAGACAATTCATTTTTTAAATTCATTAAATAATCAATGTATTTGGTCAATTTATAGACTAGGTACATTGATTATTCAATGAATCTAAAAATTGAATTGTCTCTTATATATAGGAACGGAGGTAGTATTTTAAAATATTAATTTAAATCGATACAGATTAGATCATAAACACCTAGAACAGATGGACGAGGAATATGATGATGTAGATTATATTCACAATGCTTCTGATCAAGTTGACATAGAAATTGAAATTATTAATCAAAACATTGAACCTGTTTCACAACTTAGACTTGTTAGAACTAAGCATACACCTTATTGTCTCTCAGATTATATGTACAATGCATCTGATGCTTCAGCAAACAATGCATCTTCAGGTAAAAACAAAGTTATCCATCTTATCTCCAACTATGATTCTTTGTCTTTTTTGTTTGCATCTCATTGTGTCCTTACATTTACTATCATTCTCACACATGAGTCAAAGACTGTAAAAAAGCATGCTTATCTGAACATTATATCAAGTCTATGGATTCTGAATTAATAATATTGGATAGGAATGGAACTTGGACTATAGTAGATTTTCCATCACATGTTAAGCCAATTGGAATTAAATGGTATTCAAGGTAAAACATAGAGCCGATGGCACAATAGAAAGGTACAAAGCAAGAATCGTTTCCAAGGGTTATAACCATATCAAATGGCTGAATTTTTTTTGACACATTCTCACCTGTTGCAACACTCACACACTTAGAACATTACTTGCTACTGCTGTTATCAACAACTGGTTTATGCATCAGCTCGATGTAAACAACTTCTTCTTACATGGAGAATTACAAGAAGATGTGTACATGACAATACCTAAATGAGTTAAATGTTACAAGTCCAATCAGGTACGCAAACTTCAGAAGAGTCTATATGGTTTAAAGCAAGTCAGCCGCAAATGGTATGAAAAATTAAATGCTTTACCCATACATTAAGGTTACACTCAATCTACCTCTGACTATTCTTTGTTTACCTTGAGCACTGACAAACATTTTATATTTATCCTAGTCTATGTGGATAACATAATCCTAGCTAAAACGTCTATGCTTGGGTTCTCTCGAATTAAAACCTCTCTTGATGAGAACTTCGACATTAAAGACCTTAGCACGCTGAAATGTTTTCTTGGTCTGGAAGTAGCCTATTTCAAGGAAGGGATCTCACTATCTCAATGAAAATATTGCCTTGATTTATTGCAAGAATCTAGACTGATAGGATCTAAACCAGCCTCAATTCCCCCTTGATCCCTCAGTCAAACTCCATGCTGATAATGAAAAACAATTTGAAGATTTGGAGCCTATAAAAGACTCATAGGTTTTTTGTTGTACCTAACACTACATGACCTAACATTATATATGCCACACAATAACTAAACTAGTTTCTACACAATCCCACCATGGCACACTATGACGCTGCTTGCGGGGACATCTGCTACTTGAAAAGCAATCATGACAGAGGTCTTTTGTTTTGTAGAAAATCAGAGTTTCAATTTCTTCGATTTTTGGATGCTGATTGGGCAGGGTGCTTCGACTCTGAAAAGTCTAGTTCAAGATATTGCTTCTTTCTTGGGTCCTTCCTTGTATCATGGCACGCAAAGAAACAACAAAAAATTTCTAGATCATCATTAGAGGCTAAGTATCAAGCATTATCATTTGCCACATGTGAATTACTTTGCTTGACTATTTTGATGAAAAAGATGGACATTACATGTTCCAGTCTTCCAATTCTTTACTGTGACAACTAGAGTGCAATGCATATTGCCTCCAATCCAATGTTTCAAGAACGTACCAAGCATTTAGAGATTGATTGCCATTTGGTTTGAGAGAAACTTCAAAAGGGATTACTTCATCTTCTACCTAATCTACTCATTAGCAGCTTGCATATTTCCTAACTAAAGCACTATGAAACCTTCAACAAGTTTGTTTTCAAGCTTGATATGATAAATATTCACTATGCTTAACTTGAGAGAGGCTATTAAAATTAGCTAATTTTAATTTCTAATTAGAATTAATTAATTGTTTTTGTTAAATAGTATATGTATCAGCTTGTGATTGGCTATTAGTTTGAGCGCTTTTATTGGATAATAAGAAATAAAAGTTCTCTTCAATTTGTGTAGTTCAAATTGTAAGCATATAAGCTTCAATGCTTCACTGATAATAAATATGAAGCATGACAAATTTTTTCTCCAATCTTTCTATTCTTTCCTCTTCTTTACATTGAAAATGCTTCATCACAATAAATGTAGAGAGAACATCAAACTCCAATGGTACTTTGCTAATGTTCATGGAATTATGGAGATATATGTGAATGTTGAGCATGTAGCTAGAGAAGACAAGAGTGCTTTTGCTAATATTTATATAAGATTATTCTTATATGGTCACAACTCTAAAATATCTTAGTCACACTCATATAATATTAGTTTTATTTTTTATTATTTTAATTAACTCAAAAATAATTTTTGAAAAGTTATTTATTTTGTTTTTGAGTGTATGCCCAAATGTCCTGCTCATATGTTTTTGATTAGGTAAGACTTGTTCTATTCATATAATAGTCTCACATTGTTTTATATGAAGAGAATTTTAATATTTATATAAATTAAACAAACTCGATTTTTAAAACACTTATAGACTAAAGTGGAGACTTTGCAAAAGATTGAGTTAAAGACCCAAAATTATTATTTTAAAATTTGTCTTAAATATTTTTCAAATACCTTTTTAAATAAAATTTCTTTTAAATAATGTTCAAAATATATTTATAAAAAAACTAAATTATAAAATATTAATAAATAAATTGTTCTACTCAATATTTCCAACTCATTAAAAATATAATTTTGGTCTTAATTATCAATGTTACGAATGCAAAAGTAAAAAGGACCAAACAAATTTTAAAAAATATAAAATTGAGGAAAAAAACTAATTTTTAAAATGGAAGAATTAAATGTTAAAAAATATAAATATAGAGATACCAAATACATTTAAGCTTAAATAAATTGATGATATTTGTTGAGGGAAAACAACTCTTTATAAGCGGGTATTTATAATTACATAAACAATATATACAGAAAAGAATAACGTTAATATAATTGGAGCATGGAAGGAAGATTTTGTCTTCTATATATCTTTGTTTTCACACTTAATTTTAATGGAAGAGGTGATGGGAAAAACATTATAGATAAAATTAAGAAACACAATATCAACACAGTAATACCACGTAGAAATTTTAAAATTGAAGAAAAACTATGTGACAAATGACAATTTAAAAATTATTATTTAAAAATCATTACAACACATACTACCTTCCGCCATCTTTACTATCTATCAAACACATACACTTTTTAAAAGAAATATTTAATTACATCTCAAAAAAAAACAAACTACAAACTTAAAATATTTTTGATTTTTTATTTTGTAATAAAGAGTTAAGTTCTATTATATAGCTTAGTTTGTACTCTCTCGTACCATTTCAACATATATATTTTATGCTAATACTGATCATCTCCGTCTTGATTAAAAATGATACATTAATTTTTATTGTATACTTTAAAAATTATAGTTAAAAACTATCGGATTCTATCCGAAAAAGGTTATATTTCACTTGAAAATAAATTTCTCCAAAAATTTCAAAATGGCTAAAATCAAACTCAGAATTTATGGCAATATTCGTATTGGCATGTAATTCTTCAACCACTAACATGTATATTGTTTTAAACAATGATTACATTAATTACGGTAATTATGATTGTAGCACATTACATCGTTGCAATGAGAAATAATTTTAACATTAAATCATATAAAATAACATCACTTTGTCATTACATTATTTACCTGTCATGTTAGTGTTTTTACATAGCCAATTGAGTGAAAAGATTCATACTTAACTATTGTTGAATTCGTTCCATTCTTATTCTGCAGCCAAGTGCCAAGGAAGCCGGCCTTATACAAGTAAATAGAAACGACAAGTTGCATGTCCTTAGCCAAGTAAAACATATATTAAATATCAATCACATAGAGTTAATCAATTCATTCTCAATTCTCCAATATGGAGTTACCTTCGAACCTGTTGTTCGATGAGGCAAGCCCGGAGTGGATGAACAAAGGAGACAACGCATGGCAGTTAACAGCAGCAACAATGGTTGGACTTCAAAGCATTCCCGGGCTTGTAATCCTTTACGCGAGCCTAACGAAGAAAACATGGGCCATAAACTCCGCTTTCATGGCCTTTTACGCCTTTGCTGCTGTTCTCCTATGTTGGGTTTCATGGGCTTTCCGTATGTCATTTGGTGACAAAATGGTTTTTTTCTTAGGCAAACCAGGTGTAGCATTGGATGAGAAGTTTTTGCTAGAGAAAGCATTTTTAGGAAATTTTCCTAATGCTACAATGGTGCTTTATCAAGGGGTGTTTGCTGGTATTACTTTGATTTTGATAGCTGGGGCTTTACTTGGGAGAATGAACATACGTGCATGGATGTTGTTTGTGCCACTTTGGGTTACTTTCTCCTATACTGTTGTTGCTTTTAGTATTTGGTCCCCTAATGGATGGTTGGCTAAACTTGGTGTTATTGATTTTGCTGGTGGATATGTTATTCATCTCTCAGCTGGAGTTGCGGGTTTCACTGCAGCCTATTGGGTGTGTGAAACTACAACTATACATTATTTATTCAATGAATCTAAAAGAAAATATTTTTATGTTTAAGAAAACGATAAAGTATTTTAAATTTATAATTTTTTTTGTACGGTGTATTATGGATAGGTGGGTCCTCGAGCGGAGAAGGATAGGGAAACATTTCCGGCCGGTGCAAACAACATGATAATGATGGTTGCAGGCGCAGGGCTGCTTTGGATGGGATGGAGTGGATTCAACGGTGGAGGTCCGTTTGTGGCTAGCACTATTGCGTCTCTTGCGGTGCTGAACACACATGTGTGTACTGCTGCTAGCATAATCGTATGGATTATGCTAGATACGTTTTATTTTGGCAAGCCTAATCTGTTTGGTGCCGTTCAGGGCATGATCACTGGTCTCGTGTGCATCACCCCGGCAGCAGGTATATAACTATTAAAGTTGAACAACACTTAGATAAGTGTGACGAACTATAAACTTTTATATTATTTGAAATACTAATAATTTTTCGTGGGTGAAAGAGGTAGCTTAACTGATTTGAAATATTTTTCAAATGTAGAAGACTAACGTTTTCATGATTTGAATAGGAATTGTGCAGGGATGGGCTGCAATTTTGATGGGTGTGATTTCAGGAAGTATTCCATGGTACACAATGATGGTACTCCACAATAAAATTAATTTCTTAAAGCATATTGACGACCCCATGGCGGTGTTCCACACCCACGCCATAGCTAGTGCACTTGGTGGAATTCTCACCGGGTTCTTTGCTGTGCCTAAATTATGTCGTCTCTTTTATATGGTGCCCGATTGGGAAAAATACATCGGCCTCGCCTATGGTCTACAAAACAATGGGGCAACTCGAGCCGGTTTGAAACAAATGGTGATCCAAATTGAGGCCATAGTTTTTGTAGTTTGCTACAATGTTGTTGTGACAAGTTTGATTTGTTTGATTGTGAGGGTTTTAGTACCTCTTAGGCTTAATAGTGATGCATTGCAAATGGGTGACAAGGTAATGCATGGAGAGGTTGCTTTTGCCATGAATAGTGAGGCTGTTAAATTTGTGAATATTAAGCATAATAAGGTTTATGATACTCAAGATTTCTCATCCCTTCAGGAGTCTAGGTCATTAGGTGACCTTCAAATGGTATGAAATCAATCAATGGCAAATGTTTTTCTTAGGTAATCATATGTTGAACTTACTGATGTCTTGTATTAGAGTATGAATAAGGACAACAATTGAAAGTAATCTAACAGTATAAATTATTATATATATCTTCAAACAAATAGTCAAATTTCCAAATTTCTGTTTTATGGGAAAGTTATGTTAGAAATGTTAGGTTGGAAGTTAAAGTTTAAAATATGAGTCTCATTCTTCAAAAATGAAGGGAAAAAAAGAAGATATATATAGTATTCTCTGCATGAGACCTTAAAAATTACTTTGGGTTCTCCCTTCTTAATTTTTTTTTTTTGTCTTTTACTATTTGTTCTATTTACTTAAAAATTTTGTTGATATTTATTTATCGTTTTCAAATATTTGTACAACATTACAAAAATAAATAAAATTTAAAATTAAGCATTTTATATAAAAAATTAAAATAATAAGGTTTTTTATTTGTCTTGAAACAATTAACATACACACATGATGTTATAACAAATTTCCTAATCAACAAATAGTTTATTTGATAGACAAGCAACCCACTCAAACATATGAAATACACACAAAGTTCCATCTAATTCCTAGTTTCAATGGTTTGGTCAGAATATTGCGTCTGTCAATATTTGATAGAATAATAATATAAGTGTGAGTAAGTGGATAAATAGTTTTATATTTGATAAAAATATGAAGACTTAAATATAGATAAATGAGAGAACCTACTCATTCATTACCTTAAAATTTTTAGGTGGATAAGTAATGTGTCTCTCACAAAGGTGTTGTCTAGTCATACATTATGTATCAATGCTCCTATCACATCCCGCCTCAAACCTAGTGATATCCCGGGATCACCTTCATTCAAATGGTATCGTAATCGAGTGCACATATTAGAGGTCGGCCATCTTTCAAGTTGAGGACCCAATCTCTCAGATTAGTTGACCATCAAGACCCTCTAGACGACATATTCGAAGATAAGCGATTAGTACATACTCGTGGTCGTTCGTAATATTTAATTAATGTATTTGTAAATTATATATATATATATATATATATATTAATATCCCAAAAATTACAAGTGTGTGTGGTCCCACTGCAATGACAGTGAGACTCATATATCCTATTAGGTATATTACACGTTTGAGGGTGAGGACTAGCTCATGGAGGCGGGTATAAATGTACAGTGGTTTTTTAGGCTGTTTTAGGGACTAATTCACTGAAGGTGAGAAAAACACAAGTAAGGGGTGAATTATCTTTACTATTTCTTCTTTTTCAAAACTCCCTTATCAGATTCTGAACACAAAGTCTATAATCTTATTTAGGGTAAGTTGTTTGCAGCAGATAAAACAATATCAGAGTAGAGAGTAAGAGAAAGAAAGACACGTGTAGTTTATCCTGGTTCCTCCCACAAATCAGGAGTAGTCCAATCTCCTTGTACTTCCAACGGATTTCACTATAATCACTTATGATTACAAGCATACAAGCAAGAGACTTCCAATGCTAAAACACACAAGTAAGAGACTTTTAACGCTCACGCACTTAAACAAGAGACTTTAGATGCTCAAGCACACAAGCAAGATACTTCAAATTCTCAAGCACATAAGTAAAATACTCCTAACCATCTAACTTCATATGAGAGATCGTTTGACTATTACACTTGATATACAATCAGATGTGTAGACAAAATATAACACAAAAGACTCTTAAGAATTAAGAATTTCTAGAATGTATAAGTGTTAAGAAATTCTAAGTTAAACTTGTGTTATTATTTTGACAAAGTAACAAATCTTTGTTTGTCAATGGTTCGTTATTTTTTCTTCAAGACTTCAACTCCTTATATAGAGAGACAAGAAAAAGTCGTTAACGAAGACTTCATGCACAAGTGAGTCTTTGGAGAAGCTTTGATCATAGTCGTTAGAATGTTACCTTGATATGGTTAATCCTTTGAAAAGTTCATTTGAAATTCCTTTACTCCAAAAGGAATTATTTGTTCAATCTCTCTTGTCTTTGAACTTGAATTTTCACGTGATCAGAAGAAGACAAATTGCACTATGGGTTTGATAGTGACCTATGAGAGTTTCTTGATCTTATCGCTTGACTGACTTTAGAGTCAGGATATTTAGAGGTTAACTTTCTTCAGAGTTTGGTCTACAAAAGTTGACCTCTTGAGAATCTGAGTCTTCAGAGTCTGGATCTTCAGAGGTTGACCTTCTTCAGAGTCTGTACTTTAAAAGGTTACCTCTCCAGAGTCTAGGTATTCAGAGTCTAATCCTCAGATTCTGGTTCTTTCAACTTCTATTTAATGTTTAATTAGTAGTGCTAAAACGTATTTTCTTTCACAAATTTTAGTCTATGGTCCTGCACACTTGAACAAACATTAGTATACCTAGTTGTTCTTTAAATACTTTGTTATCATCAAAATCTTAGGGATATGGTACAAATCAACTTTGATATGAAAATCTCCCCCTTTTGATGATGACAAACACAAGTATTTAAGAACAATGGTTAGAAATCTAATTAACAAGTTGACTCATGGGGTTAAGATTTGTAAACTTCCCCTGACTCTAATAGTCCTAAGGGTGAGGTTTGTAAGCTCCCCCTATGTTTTATCCAGGTTAATTAAATTAAACTCTAAATCACAATATAATAAACTCTACAGAATTTAAGAAAGAAAATTAGTTGTTAAATTCAGAAGCTTATATACTTATTATCTTACTCCCCCTTTTGTCATCAAGAAAAGATACTGAAGAAAATATTGTAATCAATTTTTTTTTAAAAAGAGAGGTTGTAAATTAGCTATAATGGTTGTGAACAATTATACAATTCTTGAGATGGTCAAGGTTGTTCTGACTACTGAGTTTTTGACATAATCAATAGTAGTCAAAACTGGTGAGATGTGATTGAAAACCAATAATACCTATCTCTCATATGTCAATCAATGCACAAAAACCAAAGCCAACTAAACTTTCCATATAAATAAGGTTTCACTACAAGCAAGGTTACATCCATCTTTCTTCCGTCAAGCACTTCTCATATTAGATGGTATGAGAAAATCATATGAGAATTCCAAGAAGGTTTGTTCCAAGGAAGTCATCAAGGACATTAGGAGGCATAAAGATAATATGACCAGATTCTATGACAGCGCAAGGACACAGGCTGGCACCTTTATTGGAGCATTTGTGGTAGGAATGACTTCAGTGTCAAAGATGAAGAATCTCAAGAAAAATAGGAACCCAACTGATGAAAATGGATCAAACAATGAAGAGGGCTGGAGAAGATTCCTCAAGTCAGGTGGTTAGACTGACGAACTAGTCTAAAAGTTGTAACCCTTTGTAGTGCAACCGTTAGATTTTGAGATTGACTATGGATCTATAACGTTTCTTTATCAATAATAACTTATCCTTTTCTCATTTCTTTTATGATTCTATTTCCACTTACATCCTTTGGATGAACCACCAGTGTTGATAGAGATGTTACAAAGAAGTTTTCAACCATTCCAGCCATGTTTAAAGTTAAAAAGATTCAACTATGGGTAGTGAGAGGTGCTTTGTGTGTGTAAAGAGTGATATAGTGAACTTTGAAATTTTATTTAATCACGCAACTGTTTAAAAAACAAGTAAAAATATTTGAATAACGTGCGTGAAATATCTCTATCAGATTTGAATAAAACAAAAAATTAATGACAAATGGGAGAAAAACACAATATTCAAAGCAACTCGTCATTATCCAATCAGATAATACCCAACAACTAATGCACGTGTCAGAAGACATTTCATATATGTGGCAAATAAGTGGACAGATGTTAAAATATGTTTGATTTTTTTCCACTTATGTGCTATCTGATACACGTCATCAAATTCTGAGCACTGGAGGCTGAGAGCATCAAAGGCTACTATTCAACCGAAGATCATTCAACGCCTCTGAACATAGTCACTTCTAATCACCATAAGACTCTGATCCTCCATTCAGAAGCAAGAATTATTTTTTTACTAGATACATGTTTAGATTCTTTTTAATAAAATCAAATCTTTCATTTGCAAGAGGCTTGATAATTATATCAGTCCATTGATGATCGGTATTAATGAATTGAATATCTATTACACCGTTTAAACATAATTTCTAATAAAATGATTTTAGATTCTTTTATTAGATATTTTTCCTCCCAATATTTGTTTTCTTCTCTTGCATCTTTATAAGACTATCTTTGTAAGTAGAAGTTTTCCTGGAGCTCCTCTAGTGTTAAACAAATTGCATAATATTCGAACGAGAATTTTGAGAGGAGTTCTTCAGCTTCCATCCTCCGAAGATGTTCCCTTATTTCTTGGTCTTGCTCTCTCGGAGGGTTATGATAAAGCTTTGAACCGATAACTCTTGACCTTGAGCTTATTCTTTTAATTCTCAGACTTGTGCCTCCAAGCCTTCCTTCCCATTTAGTGCTTGGTTATACCAACTATTTGGCCTACTGATTTCTCTGGTTGTGTTATTCAACTGTCTATTATGAGAATCAAGATTAAAGGTATCACCTAGTAAGTTGTGTGTTGAGCACTTCCTTTTACAGTTTTCCTTTTCTGCTATTTCACAGTTCTTTTGGAGCTGCCGATCCTTTAAGTTAAGGTCATATTGTAGCTGATTCTTGTAACACTCAGAAATCCATTTAATCATTTAAATGAATTATTGAGGATTTAATTGTTGGAATTTAGTCGAAGAAGGAATTATCAGAATAATTATAAGGAGTATTATTGGATTAAATATATATTGTTAGAGTTGATAATCGAATAATTAGTCAATTTAGTTGGGAGAAATTATCATTAGAAATAGTATTAGTTTTATTAGAATATTATTTAAATTAGTTGAGTTAAGCTAGTGTGTGAGAATTAGCAAATATGGAGGTGTAATTGACTGGCCCATTAAGACTACTAGTAATCAATTATTTTACTAAGTGATTAGAACGGGTTATATTAGGTTGGCAGTAAACAAAACAAAATAACTAGGTCACATAGTAGTGAAGGAAAATAAGGTTTTGGAGGCACCAAGTGGGAGGCAAGAAAGATTTAGAGAAGTTGCTGTTAAACCAATTGCAATTTCAACCGGAGAATTCGATCGACCGAAAAACCAAAAGGTAAGGGTGGGGTTCGAATTATATAACCGGGATTATGATGATTAGTATGTGGGATTGGGATTGTATAAATTGATACCATGAATTGTTTGTCGGGTCTGTGATGTTTTGATTTTATGAAATTGAATTGGTTCCGTTAATTATTGTTCTGTTGATTGTTTGACAAAGTTGATGCTCTGTTAATCGATGTTGTGGTTGTGCTGTCAATTGGAGTTTTTTATGGAAAAATAATTTGTGTCGTTGAATAATCGTTGGTTGATCAATTGATGCTGTAAATTGTAAGTATGGTGTTTCGTTGAATCATACTAAGAAGTGTCACGAATACTGAATTAATTGGACAAAAAAGAAGATGAGAAAAATATGGAGGCGAGGGCCTCATATAATATTGGAGGCGGGGGCCTAATGTGTAAGGGCGGGCGCCTTAGTTGCTAGAAGAAAGAAAAGAAGAGTTTTGTTTTAGAACGCTCGTCTCAATGGATGAAGAAGAGAGAGGTGGGCCCCACTTGGCCAAGGGGCGGACGCCTCAGTGCTTGGGGGTGGGCGCCTCAAGCTCTTTCTTTCTCTCCTCGTATGATATTTTAAGAATGAAGGCATGACATGCAATTTATTTGTTAGTAGTATAACACTATTATATATGTGAATAACTTGATATAGATAATTGATAGTTTAAGTATAATAAGAAGTTTTAGGGATGTAATAGGACATAGTGAATTTCATATGAAACAAAATAATAGGCAGTAGCAGTTTTATCAGAGCAATGAAGAAGGATACGGGCATTGGAATTTTGTAACAGTTATGTGTGGTATCAGGAAATGATGTAGCAGAAGTAGAAGTTGACGACAATGAAGAAGTATCATCAGTAAGATAAAATTTTCTGGATAGTAACGAATACCATTAGTGTTAACAGGACACAAAAACCAGTACCGATTTAGTTGACTTAGCCGAAATAAGCAAAAAATTAATTAACCGGAATTGAATGAAATTCGTCGGAGTGGTTCGTATACGTTAGCAGAATAAATATTTAGTAGAAGAAGTAATTTTAGCATAACTGGATAATAGCAGTTTGTGTTGTTTTGGGCCGTTGGTTTTTAATAGCAATGAATTAAATAAATTAGAGGTGTTTAGCAGAGTAATAATTAATAAATACAAAGATTAGTAGATAGAATCTTAGCAGACTGTTCTAGAATAATTATAACAGTGTTGTTTGTTTGTGACATACCTATGAAGTTGTTGTTGTTGTGATGTTGCTATAATTTGTTGCTTAAATGCGAAGTTGCAGGGAGTTTCAGTGACGATGTTTATCTCTATTTATTGGTAAAGAAAATTGGTGACATAGGCTTATGCCTGGCAACGTGGAATTGTTGATTATGTTGTTTATATTGTGTGTTGTGCATTATTGAGTTACATACATTTGCATACTTGTGAAGGCCTGTATTGGCGGATTGTAAAGTAGGTTTATGCCTTGTGCCTCTATTAATTGGCTACTAGTGAAGAGGGCTGAAGCCCTGTTGGTACCACATGCATATGCACAATTGTGTCGCATCCGAATTGCATTTTGAATCGTTGATGATAATCGTGAATGTTTATTGATTGTTGTGTGTTGTTGAGAAGCAGTGAAATTCATAATGTTCTCGTCTAATATATTAATTATCATAATCTTATTTATATTATTCGATATCTCACCCCTTTAATTGTTTCGCCGTTGCCTTTATACTGGTAACGTGAAGATAACGAGGAGTAAAGACTTAGTAGCTAGTTGGTGTCGTCGCTCTGATTCTGATACGTAGCACTCAGGGGGATGAACGCTTATTTGAGTTTATGTTGTTTTCAGTTGAATTCAAGTTGTTATTTTAAGAAGTTGTTTTCTTTGAATTAAGTTGTTTAAAAGATGCTATGTTTTTTTGAAGTTTTAAAGTTGTGAATCCGCTGCGTAGTTATTGAATAAAGTCGAAGTACTTTGAAGACTAATTATTTGTTATAAGTTTTTTGGATTAATAAGTGCTATGTATCTATTATGATAAGCTTTTATATTGTTGGTTTTCGAATTGAGAATGTAATGCCTCATGTTCGTAGAAATTTTGGCACTTTGATTTTAATATAACTGTTGGGTAGATTTAGAGTGTTACAATTCTTCTCAAAATTGACTTGATAGAGATTATTCATTTACTCTTCTTTGTATCTATGGGTTTAAGGCCCATTAATTTTTGTTAAAAAAAAGTCAAAACTAGGCCCCCTTTTCAACAAGCGCTTCCCGTTTATTTTATTTTATTTTTGTTTTTGGACAATTGCAACCCCTTCCAATTATATTTTTATATTTTTTATTTCACTTTTTAACTTATTTTCACTTTGTTTTAAACATTTATAAATAAACATGGATTAAAATGGGATACACCTTTTTATACCCGAATAGTCGAACGTGGAATATACGCCTCATTTTTAGTTCGAGAGTTTGTCTTCCAAAAAAAATAATACAACACTAATAACGATCTTTAAATATTTTCATAAATAAAATAGGATTAAAAAGAGAATAATTTGGCGCACACCCATATATCCTCGAGTAAACAAACGCGAGACGTATGACTCGTTCTGGTTCAAATACATGTCTTCCACATAAAAACTACCAAAATATTTGTGGTCTCTGGCAGCACTTTGTTAGGTAACATGTAAATATTGTTGCCTTAAATTTGTATAAGCAACGATTTACGATTGTTATCAAAAATATATTTTCAACTTCTATAATTGTTGCCTAAAATACTTTTGGGGATGCTTTTGGTGTGTCATTCTTTTATTTTTCTGGCAACAGTTGTAAACTGTGCCCTTAACTACTTTTGGGGAGGATTTTGGAGAGTCAATATATTATTTCATTAGGAATGTTTGATAATTGTGTCCTAAAATATTTTTTGGGACGTTTTTAAATTGTTACATTAATTTTAATAAAATGCTACATTTTTGCAGAAATCTTTAGCAACATCAAAATTTTGGTGGCAATTTTTCCTCCAAAATTTATACACTAAAAAATAAGTATTTTTCTATAAACATTATTAAAAATCTTCTAAGACATAAAATTAGGAGGCAACTGTTCCTCCAAATATTATTTATTTAATTTAATAATAAAAATATATTTTATGATAGAAATATTATAAAATTTATTATAATATAAATATATGATAGAAATATATAACATAGAAATTTATGATAGAAATATATAAAATTTAACAGTTGACGTTTAAGTCTTGAGAATTTCAATTTGAGAGTGTTATTGACGTTGAAGTACACCAACTCTTGCGGATTTAAGTGCAGCTGAAGTATTTTCCGAATGGAAAGGTTTTATGGTGTAGAAAAATTTGATGAAAAAGTAAGGTATGTTTTGTTTGTTAAGTGTTTGATCATAATAAACTGATTCTATGTTATATATATATATATATATATATATATATATATTAGTCATTTGAAATGAAACATGTTCAATTAGTTAGCTGGGCTCCTTGGTGGAATATGAAATATATGAAACATGTTCAATTAGTTAGCTGGGCTCCTTGGAGGAATATGAAATAGTGAATTTCTTATTCTATCCCATGTTGTTTTTATTCATCCGCTTGAATTTCTTAAATTGTCTCTGAAAATCGGAAGTATACTTTCGGTGCGTACCACCATGTGATAAAATTTACACTAAATTAGAACTTAACTTTTGGTTCTGTACCGTAATTATATTTCCGGTTTAATTCATAACAGAAAATCAGAAAACTTCATTGCATTGTCTAACATAGAGAGATACATATAATTCAGAACATAAACTTAGCAAATACATTTAGTAGTTAAACATAAATCAAACATTACAAATCAATATTCGGGTGGACGTTGCAACATCCTCATAATGTCAACGATGGTTCTTGATAAACTCGCATCTAGCTCGATTGAAACTTTCTCCCGAAAACTTCGATAAGTCGACCACGTAGCTCGTAAATCAACGCTATTCTTCAGTTCACGGTACATGAACTGAAGATTCCCTTCGTTGTCCATCGATGGCGAGCGGTACTCTACCTTTCGACCGTCGTTGTAAGGTACAAGTTCCTGCAATGTTTCACGCACCTCTTCAATTGGGGTGTACACCGTGATCTTGAATTCGCGAGACGGTATGTCGTCGGGAAAATGAACAACTCCAACAACCCATGTGATGTCTAATTTCATGTCTATTTTTGGTTTTTTGTGTTGTGGTAGGGAAAAATATAAGAGGAGAGGTATTTTTATAGTAGAGGATGTAAACATGGAACATAGAAATCCTATCCTTGTTTCAGTGGCAAAACCAGAGGTTAAATTCCAGTTTGTAACTTACTTGGGGTTGAAAAACCAGAAATAGAACAGAAACAACAACTATACTCATAAAATCTCATATATTCAAATTTTTTGCATTTGGTCAAATTACAAAAATGAGTATATTTCCACTTCATAATACATTAGCAAAATTAAGTTGACATTAAAATACTACCTAACTACTTGAAAGATCCAAAAAAGTGTCGCCGGATAAATCCACCGGTGGCACCCCTTTTGACCTTTCCCTATTTTTTCTATATCTATTTCCCTCAACATGTTGTATTCTTGCATCCTTTCCATGAATTCGTCCGGCCGTGTCTCCGATGGTTCCGTGAAATGAAGCGCCCACTCTGGTGATGTCGGTGGTATAGGGCATCCAGGTTTCAAGTAGACTTGAACAAAATATCGTGGATTTGAAATCCACCCAACACAAATGATACGATCAGTGGGATTTGGTGTAGAAGCAGCGCGCAAAGAAAAATAAGTCTCCGAAAAACCGTATCTTGTCAGATTAATACACACTCTATCATACGAACTTGCTATGAGATGACCCATTTCAGGGAAGCACATCCATTTATCCTCCGGTGCAAATCCAACCTTAGCAGGTACAAGTGCGTGATATATTTCTTCAACCTTCTCTTTACTCCCTAGCACACATGTGTACAACTCTTTGTGTTCCATCAACTTTGTGAGCATGGTCTCTCGCACAGTATTGTAATACTCTTCACGGCTACCAAGCAAACAAGAAACAACTGTGAAACCAAAATTACAGTCACCACCCACATTGACGATATGTTAAACGTACTTGTGCATGAAAATCGACATGTGATCAATGAATGGTATTTTGATGGATTCGGTGTAGGCGGTGGTTTGCTAATACTGATATCTTTGGAAGCACTTTTTTGAGATTTCGGTGTAGGTGAATCGAGAAATCTTTTGTCAACATGTTCAAAATACGAAGGACTCCTCGTAGTAGAATTGTTGCCCGTGTAGGTTTCAACTTCTTCGGTGCACTTTTAGTTTTTACCGGTTGGGAGGGTGGTTTCAAATTTGTGGTCTACGGAAACACAATCTTTCTTAACTCTTTGATGTGGAGTTTGGTGGAATCATTGGCTCTCAAAAATCTCGCTTGTATCGCTTCCTATTCGGTAAAGATGGAGATATTTGACTTATCACTTTTCATTTTCCCGTCATCGTCAAAACTAAGTCTCTTCCAATGACTAGAGACCTCGTCCATGCGTATTGGGATATTACCACTCATCTTCTTGGATATGACACAAGTACAAGGGAGACCATATGTTTTCATAATAGTGCACCCACACTTTGAGGTGTCATCACCCACATTTGAAGCTCTTTTGGCCTCATGAAAAATATAATTAAGTGCCGCCCGAGAGATGTTACCGACCAACTAAGAATATACTACCTCTGTTCCTATATATAAGAGACAATTCATTTTTTAAATTCATTGAATAATCAATGTATTTGGTCAATTTATTGACTAGGTACATTGATTATTCAATGAATCTAAAAATTGAATTGTCTCTTATATATAGGAACGGAGGTAGTAGCATATTATCTTTGAACCTGTGTTCCAACACTGTGATACTGCGACCAAATTTTGCCTGTATCTCATTATGCTGGTTTAGTATCATATGGTTCACAACTTCCCAACCCGTAAACAAATCACCCTTGCTATTTGCCAAATAATTCTTGAGACAAGCATGCACATATTCAACTCGGTTTGGTGTTGTATGAATGAGATGTATAACCTGATCAGTCCATGCACAAACAACCTTCTCCTTCACCTGATCAAGTATTATGCTCTCAACATATTTCAACATATTAGAATATTTCACACAAATAGCTCAGAATTGTAAAACAGTATCAGCATACATCTCTTTTGTAGACGCATTTATAATAACATTCCATACAACCATGATTTTATCCACAATAACACCCGACTCGACCAACTTTCCATCTTCACCAGCTACCTGTTTTACCCCGACAAGAGGTTTAACCCGACTTCTCACATTCTTTGTAATATGGTACCTATAAAGTAATACAGAGGAAGTTGGAAATACGGTTGCAATGACATTCATTAATGCCGTATCTCGGTCGGTAACAATTACTCTTGGAATATCTTCTTGGTCCTTCAACATTGACCTACACACCTCTAAAGCCCATTGAAAGTTGACTTCTTTTTTGCACTCAAGAAATGCAAAACCAACAGAGTACGTCTTCTCAGTCGATGTAACACCAATAATTTCCACCAACGATAACCTGTACTTGTTGGTTTTGTACGTCGAATCCATTACGAGCATAGTAGGAAATGTTTTGAACAATTTAACGAAATCAAGATGAGTCCAATAAATGTGTCTAACAGTTACTCCATCATCACCCTATCGGTGCCTACAAACATAGTTGTTCTCATCTAGAACTTTCAAAAGGTGTTGCATTTCGATTCGATCCTCCCGAAGGGCTAACTTTGTTTGATAGCGCTTATTGAACACTTGTTTTATATTGGCAAAATACCCTTTTTGGTCCCTTAAGTATACCTCGGGGTCCATTCTGGTCCCTTATCTAAAAAAAGTGTCAAAGTGGTCCTATAATTGTACAAAAAGTTCCACGTTAGTCCTTTCCGTACATTTAAGCATAACTTATAACTTTTAAAAACAATTCAAAATTTCCCACAAACCAGGATTTGAACCCAAGACCACTTGATTGCTACAAACTATACTTACCACCAAACCACTTTGCTTCATGTGTATCACATTAACAAATAATATATTTATATATATATATATATATATATATATTTCACATTATTAATATTATTATTAATATTATTATTAATATTATTATTATTATTATTATTATTATTAATATTATTAATAATATTATTATTAATATTATTATTATTATTATTATTATTATTATTATTATTATTGTTATTATTATTACTTTGATTTAAAAAATAAAAACTGAATAATATTCTATTTTGCATATAAATAATATTTTTACCATTTTTTTGCATGAATAAATTATTAAAAATAAATAAAGAAATATTATATGTTTTTAAAACTGAATATTATATTTATAAAACCGAATATATGTTTAAAAATGGTATAATATATAAGGATATTATTATTATTTTTTAAAAATGAAATATTGTTAATATTATTTTTTAAAAAAATTCAGAGTATTAATAATATTATTAAATTTATTTATATTATTAAATTTATAAAATAATATTATTAGTAATATTATTAATATTATTTTTAAAAATTCAGAATATTAATAATATTATTAAATATATTAATAATAATATTCTAGATTTTATTAATAATATTAATAATATTACTAATATATGTAAATTTAATATATTATTAATATTAATAATAATATTAATATATTATTAATATTAATAATAATATTAATAAAATTCAGAATATTAATATTATAAAAATTTAATAATATATATAATATTAATAATATATAAATTTAATAATATTATTAATATTAATAATATATTAATAAAATTTAATAATATTATTAATATTAATAATAATATTAATAAAATTCTAGAATATTAATAATAATATTAATAATATATGTAAATTTAATAATACTATTAATATTCTAGATTTTTAAAAATAATATTAATAATATTATTAAATCCTGAATATTATTATTAATAATAATATGATTATTATTTTAAATTTAATAATATAAGCAAATTTAATACTATTATTAATATTCTGGATTTTTAAAAAAATAATATTAATATTATTTCGTTTTTAAAAAATAATAATAATATCCTTATATATTATACGATTTTTAAACATATATTATTTGGTGTTATAAATATAATATTCAATTTTTTAAAACATATAATATTTATTTATTTATTTATTAATAATTTATTCATGCAAAAAATATGGTAAAAATATTATTTATATGCAAAATAGAATATTATTCAGTTTTTATTTTTTTAAATCAAAGTAATAATAATAATAATAAATAAACTTGGTAATAAAATTGCACAAAGCAAGAGCAAGATGGGAGTGCTTACTTTGGAATACCAGAAATAATAAACTTTGTAATAATATTGAATGAAACAATAAACATCATTTGTGGAATGGTGTAGTGGAAATTTGATGTTACTTGCAAGCAAGATGTCTTGGGTTCAAATCTGGTCTTAAACAAAAGTCATGTGCCATGCGTACAAACATGAGCTACGTCATCTGCCACCAAGTCAAAAAATTGACGCCGTTTGAAAAAATGGACGGAAAGGACTAACGTGGAACTTTACAATTATAGGACCACTTTGACACTTTTTTTAGATAAGGGACCAGAATGGACCCCGAGGTATACTTAAGGAACCAAAAAGGGTATTTTGCCTTTTATATTTTATGTGCTCTCTGATCTTTTGCGCTTCAAAGTTGCAAGAATATTTTTGGGAGGTACCAAATTCAAAGTCATGTCGGAAACA
The DNA here is from genome assembly GCA_021764765.1 of Vicia sativa. Taxonomy (NCBI): domain Eukaryota; kingdom Viridiplantae; phylum Streptophyta; class Magnoliopsida; order Fabales; family Fabaceae; genus Vicia; species Vicia sativa. Next base: position 86,674,201 of record CM038795.1, read on the forward strand.
CAAGTTTTCTCATCCGGAAGTAGCCGACATGCTATTGGATGACCAACCAACTTTGGTGTTAAATCGTGGTTGTGTTCACCGCTAATCACATTAAATTTTCACTTATTGTTGGCCATGAGATAACCACGCAATCGAATTGAAAACTCACATTTTCTTGTGCCAGTTTCCTCGCATTTCAAATTTTGAATGCGAGCCACGTATTTTTTGCTCCTTTCGCAAGTCAAAATAACAAAGACATTTCTTCTATCAGTACCGTTATCGGAACTTGATATCACAATACCAAATCCTAACCTCGTCGCCTCTAAACGAATCCACTGCAACATATCGTCTCATAATTCAAATTCTTCAACATTTTCAAAATGTTCACGAACATCGACCACCTTAATTACAAGGGGAAGAACTACGACCGGCGATACAACTTCAGTCACATCGAGTTTAGGAATGTTATCAGGGTGCACAATACCTATGTAACATAATTAAAATTAATTATACACATATCCCAATGAAACATGCTGCATAATTTAAAACAGAAACAAAACCAGAAATAAACTTCCGGTTTTGTTCAACCAGAAACCGGAAATATACATCTGGTTTGTATGTAACCTTATTTTCAACAAAAACTAACAGATTAATGTGGTGATTGAGGGATAAACGGGATAAAGTTTACCTGAAATTATTCTTTTTTGTGCAATTTCTGATATGATGAACCAAAAAATGAGGATTTGAAGTGGAAAATGGATTGACAGTGGAGAGGGTTTTTGAGAGGTTTGGAGGAGGAAGTGTGTAATGGTGGTGATCACTATGGTTGTTGCTAATAGAAATCAGCCTCATGACAAAACCGGAAGTATACTTCCGGTTTTGTATAAATTTTCCAGGTGGCAATTGAATTCAATGTTTCCCGCGACTATAACCGAATGTATACTTCCGGTTCCAAATCGAAAGTGCATCTTCGGTACAATTTCTTACAATTCCAGGGGTCACACCATATTTTGACTGGTTTGAACAAAATGGAGTGCGGACCAGAAATAAACTGCCGATTTTGTGAAGGGCATTTTTGAGTTCTCATAGGGTGCGTCATGTTAGTGTGTGAGACACTTTTAGTGAGGAGAGAAAGAGATAATAATAAAGGAAATAAGAATTTGTATTATTCAATTGTACGAATAATGATACAGACTAAGACTATTTATATACAACCCTAATTGGGCTTGGATCTACACAACTTGAATTATATTTAAATATTAAATCTAATCAAATTTAATATAATCTAATATTTGTAACAAATCTAATTTAATATTTCAACACACCACCATAATCCAAGTTGTCGAATATTCTCAAAAGTAGTCAATTTGAACTATTCCTAATTTCTTTCTCAAATTTAGGAATCTGTCAATCTTCAATCCTTTGGTGAAGATGTCAATCTTCAAGTACTGATCTAATCCAAATTGATTGACAATCAACACATGATCCTGCTATATATTCAACTTCACAAGATGATAATTCCACCACAGGTTTCTTCTTCGGACACCATGAGATTGGGGCACCAAATACTTGAAATAAATATCCAGTTGTGCTTCTTCGATCTTCATTATCTCCACACTAACCAGCATTTGAAAAAAAAGTAACTATTGCTTCTTTATCTTCTGGATTTTGTCGAAATAGTATTCCATAGTTTATCGAACCCTTCAAATATCTCAGGATTCTTCTTGCAGACTTCATATGTGACACTCTTGGTTCACTCATATATCTGCTTACTAATCCGACAACGAAACCTATAGCAGGCCGACTGTTGCATAAATACCTCAGAGATCCCACAATTTGCTTGAAAAAAGTTACATCAACTTTGTCTTCCTCTCCATTCTTCTCCAACTTCACATTTGGTTCGACACGTGAGGATGCAGAATTTGAATCATCCATTCTGAATCTCTTGAGTATCTCTTTGACATACTTCCTTTGATGTAGCATCATACCTTGCTCTGTTATTTGAAATTTCATGCCTAGAAAATAAGACAATTTTCCCAGATCCAACATTTCAAATTCCTTCGTTATCAGCTCTTTGAACTTCACAAGTTCTTCAAGCTATTTCCACTTACTAGCAAGTCATCAACATATAAGCCGATGATTGTTATATCTTGTGCTACAACCTGAACATAGACACCATACTATAATTTGCATTTGACAAATCCCAATTCGACTAAGTATGAGTCGATCTTCTTGTTCCATGCCCTAGGTGCCTACTTGAGATTATAGAGCGCTTTGTGCAACCTATATACTTTACTCGCTTCCTTATGAATCACAAACCCAGGAGGTTGCGTGATATAAAATTCTTCTTCTAAAGGACCATTCAGAAATACTGATTTCACATCTAAGTGAAATGTCGACCAGCCTTGGTTGCATACTACTAGTCGAACAGTCTCCAGTCTTTCTATTGGAGCAAATACTTCAGAGTAGTCAGGTCCTTCTCTTTGAAGAAACCCTCGAGCTACTAATCTTGCTTTATGTCTTGCTATCAAACCATCAACATTGTGTTTCAACTTGAACACCCATTTCACCTTGATATCTTTTGTATGTGCTGGTAATTCGACTAACTCCCATGTGTTGTTTCTTTCGATTGCCTTTAACTCTTCAACGATAGCTAACTTCCACTTGTTACTCTTTAAAGCTTAGCTATAGTTGATTGGTTCAGCACTTGCAAGCACAACAAAATGAACTAATTCTCCATTTAGTGTTACCTCATCATCACCAGTCACTCCATAATCCTGAAGTCTTGTTGGATGAACTCTAGTTTGTTGAGGTCTATGGCTTGTGCTAGCCACACCCTTTTCGACTCCGACATTGTCTGGAAGATTAGCATTTTCTTCATCTTCGTCTTTGACTGGATTCTCAGGAATTCCTTCGAGTTCGACCTCATCAATTTCTTCATCGAAATCAGAGCTCATCAGTGGCTTGTTAATTGAATTACTAAAATTCCAATCCCAGGCATATTTTTCATCAATTACAATGTCTCTACTCAACATAATCTTCTCATTAACTGGATTGAATATCCTGTATGCACTAGTTTTATGATATCCTACTAGAATCATAGGTTCACTCTTGTCATCAAGCTTCCTTCTTCTTGCATCAGGAATATGCTTATAACACATATAGCCAAACACCTTCAAATGACTTACTGATGGTCGTTTGCCACTCCATACTTCTTCAAGAACCTTGTTCTTCAAAATCTTAGTAGGACACATATTCAAAATATAAATTGCAGTCAAAACAACTTCTCCCCATAAAGACTTTGGCAAATTCTTCTGCTTTAGCATGCATCTTGCCATATCTAATATGGTTCTGTTTCTTCTTTCAGCAATTCCATTATGTTAAGGCGTATAAGGAGAATAGTCTAAGATATTATAAGATATACATTTATAATAATCTAAGAGATATTATAAGATATATATTTATAATAGTCTAAGAGATATTATAAGATATTTATAATATTTGAGAGATATGATTTTAGATTTGTTATGGATTTGGTGGATTTTGGTTATTATAAATAAGGGTTTGAAGGTATTGTATAGGGTTTCGGTTATTCTCCAGGGAAAACTTAGGAGGCAAAGGTTTTGGAAACCTTTGGGGTTATCTAAGGTTATTGGGAATTGGGAATCACTTGTTTATACCTTGGTTTTAGTTACTCATATATTGAAGGTTGAAGGGGTTGGGAAACACTTGGGTAGAAAATAGGGTAATTCTTGGGCACCTTCAGGGTTTTTCTTGGGAACATGAAGGCGAAAAATCTTTTCTTGTAACTCATTTGTAATCTCTTGTAACAAATTTCCGACTATAGTAAATTGGAGAGTTGCTCTCTCCTCCAGAGTAGATCGTTTGATCGAACTGGGTAAACAAAACTTCGTCTTTTTCTCGCCTTATTCTATTATATTTTCTGTGTAAGAATTATTATTGCTGCACACCATTTATTTTGGTTGATACTATTCCTTTCCCCACAAATTGATATTAAATTTTATCTTAATTAATAACAAGATTCACAACAAGTGGTGCGGTGAGCGTGGAGCAAAGAGGTATTGTGCACCATGGGCAGATGGGAGATTGAGAAATTTTCCGGATACAACGACTTCGGGTTGTGGAAAATTAAGATGCAGGAAATTTTAATTAAAGATAAGTCTATCGATGCTTTGAAGAGTGAAGCATTAATGTCAACGGGTCTTACACAGGTACAGAAGACCGAGATGGTGGATAAGGCTAGGAATGCGATTATCTTGTGCCTCGAGGATAAAGTTCTAAGAGAAGTCACAAGGAATAAATTTTGCAGAGATCAAGGGATAAAAATGCATGTTACCACTGAGTTGTTATTGAGTTTATGGGGAAAAGCTGAGGTTAAATCAGCTTACTTGGTTGGTAGAGAATTTCTTCAGAAGAAGAATAGTGAAAACCAAGGGAGAAAACCGGGAGAAACTATAACAGAAAAAACTCAGTTTAAGGTGGAGTTTCCTACTATGGGTGCTAGCAATAGTGAGAGAATGATTACCGAAATCAAGATGTTCTCAACCTCTTGACCTTTCTGCCAGTTTGGTTTTCGACCAGAGTCTTCCAACCTTTGAAATTCTCAAAAGTTTCATCCTTAGTCTTCTGGAGGAATACCCATAACTTTATGGAATAGTCATCTACTATGGATAGAAAATACCTTGCTCCTGAATGTGATGGACACCTTGCAGGCCCCCAAAGATCATCATGGATGTAATCAAGGGATCCATGTGTTCTTTGTTTGCCTTTGTTGAACTTCACTCTGCAAGATTTTCCAAGTACACGTTCACAAAATTTCATCTTTTCGACTTTGTCTCCTCCAAGCAAATTTTGTTTCCCCAATTCGACCAGACCTCTTTCACTAACATGGCCCATTATCATGTGCCAAAATTTTGTCTTCGATAAAGGTTTCATGGACACAACATTTTCCGAACCACTTACAACTTCAGCCTCAAGGGTATACAAGCTTTGTTTCTTCACGCCTCTCAAGACTTCCTTCGACCCCTTCATGACTCTTAGAATACTTTTCTCTCCTTTGAAAACATATCCTTTCTTATCGAATTCACCAAGAGAAATAAAATTTCTCTTCAAATCAGGTACATACCTTACTTCAGTCTATAACCTTATTAACTCATCATGGAGCTTGAACCTCACAGATCCAACACCTGCAATCTTGCAAGCTTTATTGTTTCTCAGCAATAAAAATTCACGATATTGATCACATAATTCCTCGAACAAGTCTTTGTTTGGAGTCATGTGCCAAGTGCACCCAAAATCCATAATCCACTCCTTCGATGAGTTGCTACTCAAAACCACAAGTACATCAGATGATTCGAAATCATCATGGATAATAACCACATCGCCATTATCCTTACCTCCATGATATTTCAAGCGTTCAGGGCACACCTTCCTTATGTGACCCTCCTTCTTACAATTATAGCATCGAATACCATATGATTCCCCACTGTAAAACTTCTGCGGACTTTTACCTTTCTTCTTGTCGAACTTACTATCCTTTCGCAAGAATTTTCCTTTAATGGCCAAACCTTCACCAATCGTTGAAGGTTTATGCTCTTTTCTTTCGTTCAAGTCCTTTGAATACAAGGCTGATTTAACTTCTTCAAAGGTTAGGGACTCTCTTCCATACAAAAGGTTTTTTTTTTGAAGTGAGCATGTGATATGGGCAAAGCGCACAACAACAACAACGTTTGATCTTCATCATCGATCTTCACATCGATATTTTCAAGATCAAGAATCAGCTTGTTGAACATATCCAACTGCTCAGCCAACACTTTGTCTTTAGTCATCTTGAATGAATACAAAGCTTGCTTCAGGTAGAGTTAATTCACCAACGATTTGCTCATGTACAAACTTTCCAATTTCACCCATAATCCTACCGCCGTCGTCTCCTTTGATACCTTTCAAAGAACCTTATCACCAAGGCTCAACAAAATTTCACGGTGGGCCTTCTCTATCATCTTCGTCTTCTCATCTGCAGTTAACGCAACGTTCGTGGCTGCCTCTCTCTTCAATGCTTCCAAATAACCCTGCTGAACCAATAAGGCTTTAATCTTCAAGCGCCATAGACCGAAATCGTTCACTCCAATGAACTTTTCAATCTCATAATTTATTGAAGGCATCTCCTCCACGCTCACCTCACCAATTATTGTGAATCTTGTTGGTAATTACGACAAAATTCAATATCAATTTGTGGGACAAAGAATAGTAGCAACCAAAATAAATGGTTTGCAGCAATAATAATTCTTACACAGAAAATATAACAAAATAAGGTGAGAAAAAGACAAAGGTTTGTTTACCCAGTTCGATCAAACAATCTACTCTGGGGGAGAAAACAACTCTCTTATTCACTATATACTAAGAAAGTTGTTACAAGAGATTACAGATGAGTTACAAGAAAATAGTCTTCGCCTCCAGGTTCCCAAGAACAATCCTGAAGGTGCCCAAGAATTACCCTATTTTCTACCCAACTGTTTCCCAACCCCTTCAACCTTTAATATATGAATAACTCAAACCCAAGGTGTAAACTGTAACATCCCGATTTTAATAGCTAATTACTAATTTTTATTATATATATATATATATTATATTATGTGATAATTAATTTAATTGAGTGTTCTATCAAAATGTGAATAATTTAAATATGTGTGTTATTTAAATAATTGTGTTTTATGAGTAGAATAGTGATTATTTAGTATTGGGCATATTTATGAAAATAGAAGTAATGGAGATCTGTTAAGTATTAAGCCCAATAAGATAGTCCTAGTTAGTAAAAGGTTAGAAGGAAATCATAATTAGAATTTTCATTTGGTGAAAGAAGAGAAAGAGGAAAGAAGATAAGAGAAGAGGAGAAAAGGGAAAAGGGAAGAGGAAACCCTAGAAGAGGAATCTTCAAGAGGTAAGGGGGAGAATCCATGTTATTGTTTGATTGTATGTTGTGGGTAATGATTAGTAACATGCTAGGTTGTTCCATTTCAATTTCTAGAATTTTTGAATGTTAGGGTTTGAAAGGAAATTATGTTTTTCAACTTAGAATGCTGACCCATAAGTAGAAACATGTTAGGATACCCTTTAATGATGTCATTAGGTTGATTGGAATGGGTTTTATGTGGAAATTTCGTGGGAGAAAAAGTGCAGTATCGCAGACCGCACTTAGCGTAAGAAGAAGCCCGCTTAGCGCGAAGTGTTCTCTTTTGGGTTTGTTTGTTCAAGGAGGTGCGCTTAGCGAGATAGGTCGGGCTTAGCGTGACCTGGAATGAAAAATGTTATTTTTAGGATCTTTTGACATGAAATCTTATATGATTATATTTATTGTAATATTTTCATATATGTGATTAATTGATCCAATCGTGATGGAATGTGCTTTGGATTGATTCGAATACTATTTCAATGTATGGATGATTACTTGAATATAGTGTGTGTTATTCTTAATTGAATGTTGTGAATAACATTGGTGAAATGATATGTCATAATGTTATTGGTTATATATGGATAAGTAGCGGTGAAACTTTGGGTTCACAATTGGCTCGATCCATGATGGATAAGTAGCGGTGAAATGTTGGGCTCACACTTGCCTCGATCCCATTGGGGATAAGTAACAGAGGCTTTTGGTCTTGTCTGGATCAGAAGTGGCTTGGATTCTATGATAATGAATCGGAAGAGGGGTTAACAAAATGTTCCCAAGATTGGTACCACATGCATATTGAGTCACATTTCATTGTTGTCACGTGAGTCATTATTTAATATGCGATGTGTGTAATGAAATTGTGATGTTTAATCATATGGATAATTGAATCATTTGGATGGATGAAATTTATGCTATGTGTAATAAATATGAATATGTTATACTTGGAATGTTGGTATAATTATGTTATCTTGGAATATCACTTGAAATGTGTGGAATCCGTGAATAGATCTTGTTTCTATATTATTTCCATTTATATACTTTTGGATAATGATGTAAATTCTCACCCTTCTGTTATGATGTTGCCTCTATGTGGATAACGTGTAGGTTCCGAGGATAGCGGTGCTTCGCACGAGACTAGTTGAGGAGTCTAGCTAGTTTATCCTTTAATAGGTAGTTGCGTCATTGCTCTGATCATGTAACACGAGATTTATTTGGATTTCTGCTTTGATGATATTTGTTATGTATTCTCTTCTATTTTGATTTGTATGATTGAGATACTATGTTGAGGTGACCTTGGTGCCGATGCATGAATTCTGATGACTTGGTTATATTATGGATTCATTACTTTTTCATCCAATGATTATAGTATGGGATGTAATCATTGATAGTATCTGTGAATATTAAATGATCCACTGTGAAAATGCATGAATTGTTCTAAAGCATGAGATTCAAATATGTGTTATGATTATGACCAGTGTGCATGTATGATTTTAATATTGAAATAAATATCATGTGACTCCCTCTTGTTATGCATTCTATTTAGTCTGATTGTATAATATATATATATATATATATATAATATTTGGGAAATTAAAAGGGGGTATTACATAGTGGTATCAGAGCAATGGTTAGTCAGATTTGGCCAGGTTATTAATGAATTTATTCCTTGTTGTATTCGATATGTGTGTGAAACACTATATGTACTTGTGTGTTTCAAATTGCTTGTTTGTAGGAGGGAGTTTGAAATAAGTGGGGGGAGAAGCTTTCGCTTCTCTGAGTTGTTCTGTGATGGAGCATTGGTTCGGTGTTCTGTTGACTTCAAAAGTGCAGATTTGAGCACAGATGAAGGACATTATTATATTTTGGTAACAATGGTTTATGCACCATTATGGTTGTCTCATACCTATTGACAAATTAAGGAACTGATCACCCTTAATCTCTTGTTGATAGGAGATGAGATCGTATTGGATGAGATATGCTTGTCTTGCCAACGTGATAGTATGTAAAGTAAGATCTTATACTCTGGCCAAGTGCTTCAAGTGTGGTTCTATGGTGCATCGTGGTTATGAGTGCAGAAAAGATGATGTGAAGTGTTTCAAGGGTGGCAAAATGGGTCACAAATCTCCTGAGTGCATAGTTTGTGCAAATGTGACTTGTTACAACGGTGGTGAAAAAGGACACATTAGTACCAAGTATGACAAGCCAAGGAATGAGCAAGCTAAGGGGAAATTGTTTGCATTGTCTGGTGCTGAGACTCCGGTTGAGGATAGGCTTATCCGAGGTACGTGCTTTATTTCTGGTACACCTTTGATTGCTATCATTGATACTGGTGCAACACATTCTTTTATTATTTCTTCGGATTGTGTTAAGAGGTTGAATCTTGAATTGTATGATATGCAAGGAAATATGATTATTGATACTCCTGTTATAGGTTCTGTTTGTACTTCTGTTGCATGTCTGAATTGTCCGTTGAGTATTTTTGGTAGAGATTTTCAGATGGATTTAGTTTGTCTCCCATTAGATCAATTGAATGTGATTTTTCGTATGAACTAGTTGCAATAGAATCATGTTTTTATCAAATGTTTTGACAAGTCGGTTATCTTTCTTGATTTTGGTGTCGAGAATGATTTGTTTTTGTCTGCTAAGCAAGTAGATGAATCTTTGAAAGGTGGTGTTGTGTTGTTTGCTTTGTTGGCATCGTTGGATCTTAGTGAAAAACAAGCTATGGGTGAATTGCCCTTTGTTTGTGATTTTCCTGAGATATTTTCTGAAGATGTAGTTGATTTGTTGCCAGAGCGTGAGGTGGAGTTTTCGATTGATTTGGTTCTTGGAACTAGTCCTGTTTCGATGACTCTGTATCGGATGTCTGCTTCTGAGTTGAAGGAGTTGAAGAGCCAACTTGAGGATTTACTTGAAAAGAGGTTTATTCGTCCGAGTGTATCTCCGTGGGATGCACCTATTTTGTTAGTTAAGAAGAAGGAAGGTTCTATGAGGTCGTGTGTTGATTATAGACAACTGAACAAGGTCACTATTAAGAACAAGTATCCACTTTAGAGGATTGATGATTTGATGGATCAGTTGGTTGGTGCTTGTGTTTTCAGTAAGATTGATTTGAGGTCTGGTTATCATCAGATTCGTGTGAAAGCTGAGGATATTCAAAAGACTGCTTTTAGAACAATGTATGGTCAATATGAGTATTCTGTAATGCCGTTTGGTGTGACTAATGCTCCTGGTGTGTTTATGGAATATATGAATAGGATTTTTCATGAGTATCTAGATCAATTTGTGGTTGTGTTCATTGATGATATTCTGATTTATTCCAAGAGTGAAGAAGATCATGTTGAACATTTGAGGATTGTGTTATCTGTGTTGAAAGAGGAGAAGTTGTATGCTAAGCTTTCTAAGTGTGAGTTTTGGTTGAAGGAAGTGAGTTTCCTTGGGCATGTGATTTCGAGTGGTGGTATTTCTGTGGACCCTTCTAAGGTTGAGACTGTATCTCGATGGGAAGCTCCAAAATTTGTTTCTAAGATTAGAAGTTTTCTTGGTTTGGCTGGTTATTATCGTAAGTTCATTAAAGGATTTTCTAAGTTGGGGTTATTGTTAACGCGATTGACAAGGAAAGACCAAGATTTTGTTTGGACTTTGCAATGTGAAGCTAATTTTCAAGAGCTTAAGAGAAGGTTAACGACCGCTCCTATTTTGATATTTCCTAATCCAGCAAAACCATCTGTGGTGTATCGTGATACTTCATTGATGGGTTTAGGAGGTGTGTTGATGCAGAATAGGAAAGTGGTAGCTTATGCTTCGAGGAAACTTAAAGTTCATGAGATGAATTATCCTACGCATGATTTAGAGTTAGCCGCAATTGTGTTTGTTTTGAAAATTTGGAGGCATTATTTATTTGGTTCGAGATTTGAGGTGTATAACGTTCATAAGAGTTTGAAGTATCTGTTTGATCAGAAGGAGTTGAATGTGAGGCGAAGAAGATGGTTAGAATTCTGGAAGGATTGTGATTTTGGTTTGAATTATCATCTAGGTGAAGCGAATGTTGTAGCTGATGCATTAAGTAGGAAATCTTTGCATATGTCGATGTTGATGGTGCGAGAATAGGATTTGCTTGAACAATTCCGAGATTTGAGTTTAGTTTGTGAAGAGACGTCTTCTTGTGTTAAGCTTGGTATGTTGAAGCTTACTAGTGGTATTTTGGATGAGATTCGAGAAGGTCAGAAATTTGATTTGGTTTTGGTAGATAAGTTGGTGTTGATCAATCAAGGTCGAGGTGGTTATTTTCGGATTGATTAGAATGGTATCATGAGGTGTCGTGATAGAGTTTGCATTCCTGATGTTGGTGATCTGAGAAAGAGAATTATTGATGAAGGACATCAAAGTGGTATGAGTATTCATCCTGGTGCTACTAAAATGTACCAAGATTTGAGGAAATTATTTTGGTGGTCAGGTATGAAGAAGGATATTGCTGAGTTTGTGTGTTCTTGTTTGATCTGTCAAAAGTCTAAGATTGAACATCAGAAACCGTCTGGTTTGTTGCAGTCGTTATCCATTCCTGAGTGGAAGTGGGATATCATTTTTATGGATTTTTTCTAGATTTCTGAGGACTCTGAGTAGTCATGATTCTGTTTGGGTTATTGTGGATAGATTGACGAAATCTGCTCACTGTTAAGGACCAAATTGTAGCTATTTTGTACATGATTTTGTGGTCCTTAACAATGTCTTTTTAATTAATTAGTAGTATTTATTCTAGTATTTTGGTTTAATTATGTTTTTATTTAGTTTTTGTTTATAATATATTATTTAACTTAGTTTACTTTTAAATTGTAGGTTTTTAATGATTGATTCTCTCAAGCTTGGATTCAAGGACACTTGAAGAGCTCTTGGGATGATTCTTTTTGAAGGAATTTTTGGATGGAGAAGCATGCTTCAGGTCGCGCTTAACGCGGTTGCAGCATGAGCGCGCTTAGCGCGAATAACCATGCTTAGCGTGGTCTGCGAAAATCAGAAAAAGGACCGACCCATGCTTTCACCTTTTCAGCCACCTACTCCCTCAATTCCAGCTGGTTTTTGGTGTGTTAAAAAAGGGAACTTCACTTCTTCGTGATTATCATTCATTGTTGTAAAATTAGGGCATAGAATTAGAAAAGAAAAAGATAGTTCTTCTTGATTCTTCAATGTTCATCATCTCCTCCAACAATCTTGTGAACAAAACAACCATGGAAATGAGTGGCTAAGTTCTTTTTGTGTGAAGATTAGAGGTAGTTGATCTAACTAGTATGTATTTATTTTAATCCATTTGTGTATGAACATGGTTGATGATTAATATAAGTTGAATATCTTTGTTCTTCAATCTTTTTATGCTTTGAATCTTGTTTGAAAAAGGATGCTTCAAAGTAGACCTAGGATATTCATCCACTAATGAACAAATGCTATAAATAGATTTGTGTGTTAGTGTTTACAAGTATTGAGCTTCATGTTTATCATGTCAATAGTTGTGGTGAGAAATCATTCAAGGATTAACATGATAAAACTCACAATCTTGGTGAGAAATCAACAAGATTGAGAGGATATGTATTTATAGAAATCATCAAACTTGTTCATCACTTGGTTAATAGAATACATATGAAATTAGGTCAATGAAACTAATCTTGACATGCTTCCATCAATTAAAAACAAACTCCAACTCTCTTGAATCCAAACCATAACTCTCTTTTGAAAAGACTCTTTTAGTTACTTGCTTGGAAATTCATGATACTAGTAGCTTAGAAAACAAACCCTTTGGTTACTTAAATCTTAAAATACGCTTTGCTATTGAAAGACTATAATATACACCAATCCCTGTGGATACGATAAATAGAAATACTTGATTCGTCGAATATTCTTACAACACTCACTTTATTCCAATTTTGATGGATTATCCAATAGAGAAGTTTGCTAAGTTGTATATCGAGAAAGTTGTGAGTTTGCATGGTGTTTCGTTGAGTATTGTTTCGGATAGAGATATGAGGTTTACTTCGCATTTTTGGGAAGGTTTGCAAAGTTCTTTGGGGTATAAAGTTGCATTTGAGTTTGGCGATCATCCAAACCGATGGTCGATCGAAAGGACGATTCAATCATTGGAAGATCTTTTGAGAGCTTGTGTTCCAGAGCATGGAGGTGCTTGGGATATTTATTTGCCTTTGATTGATTTTACCTATAACAATAGTTTTCATTCGCGTATTAGAATGGCTCCGTTTGAAGCTTTGTATGGATGAAGGTGTATAATGCCTTTGTGTTTGTATGAATCAGGTGAGAGTTCTGTGGTTGGACCTAAGATAGTTAAACAAACTACGGATAAGTTTAAGATGATTCGGGAAAATATGAAGATTTCCTAGAGTCGTCAGAAGAGTTATCATGATAAGAGGAGGAAAGATCTTAGATTTGAGAAAGGTGATCATGTGTTTTTTAGAGTTACTCCTGTGACTGGTGTTGGTAGAGCTTTGAAGTCAAGGAAGTTGACTCTGTGTTTTATTGGTCCTTATCAAATTGCTGAGAAGATTGGTGAAGTAGCCTATCAAATTCATTTTCCGCCGTCACTTGATAATCTTCATGACGTATTCCATGTATCTCAATTGAGGAGGTATATGCCAGATATATCTCATGTTGCGCCTCTAGATGATGTGCCAGTTAGAGATAATTTGACGGTTGAGACTTCGAGGGAAGTTAAGAAACTTCGAGGGAAGGAAATCACTTTAGTGAAGGTAGCATGGGGAGGTCCTGCTAACGGTAATGTGACTTGGGAGCTTGAGAGTCAGATGAAGGATTTGTATCCTGAGTTGTTCGCTTGAGGTAATTTTCGAGGGCGAAAATCTTTTAAGTGGGGGAGAGTTGTAACATTCCGATTTTAATAGTTAATTATTGATTATTATTATATATTATAATATGTGATAATTAATTTAATTGAGTGTTTTATTCTAAATGTGAATTATTTGAATATGTGTGTTATTAAATAATTGTGTTTTATGAGTAGAATAGTGGTTATTTAGTAATAGGCCTATTTAGGAAAATAGAAGTAATGGAGAGGTGTTAAGTATTAAGCCCAATAATACAATCCTAGTTAGTAAAGGGTTAAAAGGAAATCATAATTAGAATTGTCATTTGGTGAAAGAAGAGAAAGAGGGAAGAAGAGAAGAGAATAGGAGAAAAGGGAAAAGTGAAGAGGAAACCCTAGAAGAGATATCTTTAAGAGGTAAGGGGGAGAATCCATGTTATTGTTTGATTGTATGTTGTGGGTAATGATTAGTAACATGCTAGGTTGTTCAATTTCAATTTCTAGAATCTTTGAATGTTAGGGTTTGAAAGGAAATTATGTTTTTCAACTTAGAATGATGACCCATGACTAGAAACATGTTAGGATACTCTTTAATAATGTCATTTAGATGATTGGAATGGGTTTTATATGGTAATTTTGTGGGAGAAAGAAGTTGGTTCATAGCAGAAAAAGTGCATTATCGCAGATCGCGCTTAGCGTGAGAAGAAGCCCGCTTAGCGCGAAATGTTCTGACTTTTGGGTTTGTTTGTTCAGGGAGGTGCGCTAAGCGCGATAGGCCGGGCTTAGCGTGACCTGGAATGAAAAATGTTATTTTTAGGATCTTTTTACAGGAAATCTTATATGATTATATTTATTGTAATATTTTCATATATGTGATTAATTGATCTGATCGTGGTGGAATGTGCTTTGGATTGGTTCGAATACTATTTCAATGTATGGATGATTACTTGAATATAGTGTGTGCTATTCTTAATTGAATGTTGTGAATAACATTGGTGGAATGATATGTCATAATGTTATTGGTTATATGTGATGATATGTATATGATACATGTAATGATTTTGTTATTGGAACATGATGATGTGAAATTGATGGATAATTCATATGAGTTTAATGGTGACGATATGCTTGGATAATTGAGGTTTTGTGAATAATATTAATTTTCATATGTTGTCTTGATGAGTTGTACATGCATACATTTGGCTCGATCCTTGTGTGGATAATTAGCGGTGAAACTTTGGGTTCACAATTAGCTCGATCCATGATGGATGAGTAGCGGTGAAACGTTGAGTTCACATTTGGCTCGATCCCATTGGGGATAAGTAGCGGAGGCTTTTGGTCTTGTCCTGATCGGAAGTGGCTTGGATTCTATGATAATGAATTGGAAGCGGGATTAACGAAATGTTCCCAAGATTGGTACCACATGCATATTGAGTCACATTTTATTGTTGTCACATGAGTCATTATTGAATATGCGATGTGTGTAATGAAATTGTGATGTTTAATCGTATGGATAATTAAATCATTTGGATAGATGATATTTATGCTATGTGTAATAAATAAGAATATTTTATACTTGGAATGTTTGTATAATCATGTTATCTTGGAATATCACTTGAAGTGTATGCAGTCCGTGAATAGATCTTGTTTCTATATTATTTCCATTTATATACTTTTGGATAATGATTTTAATTCTCATCCTTCTGTTATGATGTTTCCTCTATGTGGGTAACGTGCCGGTTCTGAGGATAGCGGTGCTTCGCACGAGACTAGTTGAGGAGTCTAGCTAGTTTATCCTTTACACGGGATTTATTTGGATTTCTGCTTTGATGAGATTTGTTATGTATTCTCATCTATTTTGATTTGTATAATTGAGATACTATGTTGATGTGGCCTTGGTGCCGATGTATGAGTTCTGATGACTTGGTTATATTATGGATTCATTACTTTTCCATCCAATGATTATAGTATGAGATATAATCATTGAGAATATCTGTGAATATTAAATGATCCTCTGTGAAAATGCATGAATTGTTCTAAAGCATGAGATTCAAATATGTGTTATGATTATGACCAGTGTGCATGTATGATTTTAATATTGAAAGAAATATCATGTGACTCCCTCTTGTTATGCATTCTATTTACTCTAATTGTATAATATATATAATATTTGGGGAATTAGAAGGGAGTGTTACATAAACCAGTGTTTCCCAATTCCCAATAACCTTAGGTAACCCCAAAGGTTTCGAAAACCTTTGCCTTATAAGGTTTCCCTTGAGAATAACTGAAACCGTATACAATGCCTTCAAACCCTTATTCTCCTTTTTGGTACAAGCTCTAAGATTGTCACACTGTAAAAATAGAAGAGATACATATTTATAATAGCCAAAATCCACCAAATTCAAAACAAATCCAAAATCATATCTCTCAAATATTATAAATATCTTATAATATCTCTTAGACTAGTATAAATATACATCTTATAATATCTCTTAGATTATTATAAATATATATCTTATAATATCTTTTAGAATATTATAAATATATTATAATATATTTTTATATTAATTTATATGATCTCCAAATTAATATAGAATATTATAACATTAATGAATGGATCAATGAACCGAACCGATCAAATCTGATATTTTTCGGCTTCTTGATTTTTGACAATCTCAGAATATATTTTCTTTCTCTTCATCAACATAGATTTTAAGACATATTTCCAACATGATGTTTTCAATGACCTAAGAGTGGAACTTTGGAATAACTTATAAGAGTATGTTCTATTCTAATGTTTTGAGAATTCTGTACATATGAACATAATAAAATCACCAAATCTTGTATTCTCTTTTCATTTTGCTATGCAGTAAGGTATCAATAGAGATGATAATGAGGATGACAATGTAAGTGACAAATTAAAAGAGAAAGACACAAGTTATAAAGATGGCATTGATGATGAAATTCAAGAGGACGACATAAGAGATGAAGAGGATGATGGAAATGATGATGAGTTCGACAAACTTAAATGAGTTAGATGATGTTGTTTTAGGCTTGTACTCAAGCATTAAACTTAAAGAAACTAAGTGTGATGACTGGTTTTTTCATCGGTTGTTTTAAAAACAATGAAGTCGCCATCTAATTTTATTTGTTCTAAAAAGAATGGGGAAATATAGATGAAACCCACAAAGAACGGATAAGGCGGTCTACGTGACCAAAAGATGTGAATTTGAGAGTCAGTTATGCAAGGGGAGGGTATTAGTACCCCTTACATCCATCGTACTCGATGGGACCCATTTAGTTCTAAGTGTTTGTGTGTGTTTATTGCTAATTCATGAGTTAAGATCGAAAAATAAAAGAAACAGGGTTTATTTATTCTTATTTTGAGTTTGCCGCGGTTTCAGAACCTTGTGCATACGTATTCCCTCGTGCAATGGGAAAGTCAAAACTCTGTAGTTCCTCTAAAAAATGTTTTAAATTGGTTGTGTTGATTTTATAAGAAAAATCGTGCATTAGACATTTCAAATACTTGAACTTGGACTTGTTTAGTTTGTTTGAAAAGCTTAAGTCCTCGTTCGTGTTTAAAATGGCTATTGCACACTCTTTGTAAGAAAAGAGTTTTGATAGTCGCATATGAGCGAAAAAAGGAATTGAGTGAGTTGAATTATTTTTAAGTGAGTGAAAAAGTACCGAACAATAGGACTAACGTCTTACGATTCAAATACTAGAAACTCGAGGAGCTAATGCTCAGACGAGTCGTCTATCACCCAAAAAGGTGTTCTTAAGAAAAGTGAGGTGAAACAAGTTTCACGTTAATTAGGAGTCTTTAAACAATTGGCCTAACGTCCAACGATTTAAATACTAAGAGTCTTTAAGCAATTGGTCTAACGTCCAACGACTTAAAGACTAGGGGTTTATTTCACACAAATTCTTAAACAATTGGCCTATCGTCCAACGATTTAAGAACTTGGTTTTATTGTGAAAAGGGTTTTTGAAAAGACACTCGACGTTGGATCGAGGTTTGAAATTTTAATTATGAAAGTGTTTCAGATGGGGTTTGGTAACGGACCAAAAGAGATGGAATGATTCGGGTTATGATTAACCAAGTATATGGACTTGATTAATCTTGTGAGGATATGTGCTCCTATCCCCAACTATGAGACCCTTGTACATGGAAAATTGGTATATGAACCAAATTTATTCGGGTTATGATTAATCAAAGCAACAAGGGCTTTAATTAACCTTGTGAGGATGGCCATGCCCATCCCCAACTATGAGACCCTTTAGGAAATTGGCTTATGAGCCAATCAAAAGAAGTCGGAGTTGTTTTTTATATTAATTGTATGTAGCGTGTACAATGGTTAATAAATCATACAAGCGTATAAAGCAGATAAATAATTATCAAACAATACAATTAAGAATTTAAATAATTGTTAGAATAGATCTTTTTTATTTGATAAAATCGACTAATAGTTTAATCGGAAATTATCAAATAAAAATTATCAATGTCTAATAATTATTTTAAAAAAATTATCACAATTTATTTGCAAAATAAATAAATAAAAGGAAATAAGTTAAAGGTTAGAAATAGGCCTGATTGTAGAAATCTGAGGGGGGGGGGGGTGAGAAAGCAGTCCATTCTGGCCCAGCAAGACCAAGCCCAAACTCTACAATCCAATGTGAACAACTTTGTGCAGTCCATCGAGAACCTCCATCTGGGTGCGTTGGATCTGAGTATGATGGGAAGGATGAGGACCCAACGGTGATGATGGAGTTTAATGTTGATCAGAAGGCTTATAGAGTGGCACGCACCATAGGACCGGTGGAGTGTATGTTATTGGATCATAAATGATATTATTAAGAGGTGGAAGTGTCACCACCAGATTAAAGATTAAAACAAAATTAATTAACAAAAACCTAAACTAAACATTTTAAAAAAATAACTCTCTCTATCAGACTCTCGCTTCTCTCCTGTTTCCTTTTTGAACACCCCTCGCCGGAAATCGCCCAGGGTGGCTTCCACGGCGGCGTGTGGCGGCGAAGGCTCCGATCTTTGATTTTTTTACACCATCTTCTTCATCTCTTTCTCTAGATTATTGATTTGTCGTTATTTTTTGCAGATGTTTATTAATTTGGAGTAGATCTTGAAAGGGGTTTGTGAAAACCCTAACTTCGCCGATGATGAAAATCGGTGATGATGATGATGGTCTTGGCTTTGGTGACACGAAATCGGCCTTCCCGGCACACGAAGAAGGATTCGGCGGTGATGGAGGGCGTTCGGAGGCTGCAACCCCTCCGGTGAGGTCCTTCTTGACATGCTTTCATCAATTAAAAACAAACTCCAACTCTCTTGAATCCAAACCATAACTCTCTTTTGAAAAGACTCTTTTAGTTACTTGCTTGGAAATTCATGATACTAGTAGCTTAGAAAACAAACCCTTTGGTTACTTAAATCTTAAAATACGCTTTGCTATTGAAAGGCTACAATATACACCAATCCCTGTGGATACGATAAATAGAAATACTTGATTCGTCGAATATTCTTACAACACTCACTTTATTCCAATTTTGATGGATTATCCAATAGAGAAGTTTGCTAAGTTGTATATCGAGAAAGTTGTGAGTTTGCATGGTGTTTCGTTGAGTATTGTTTCGGATAGAGATATGAGGTTTACTTCGCATTTTTGGGAAGGTTTGCAAAGTTCTTTGGGTATAAAGTTGCATTTGAGTTTGGCGTATCATCCGCAAACTGATGGTTAGACTGAAAGGACGATTCAATCATTGGAAGATCTTTTGAGAGCTTGTGTTCCAGAGCATGGAGGTGCTTGGGATATTTATTTGCCTTTGATTGATTTTACCTATAACAATAGTTTTCATTCGAGTATTGGAATGACTCCGTTTGAAGCTTTGTATGGATGAAGGTGTATAACGCCTTTGTGTTTGTATGAATCAGGTGAGAGTTCTGTGGTTGGACCTAAGATAGTTAAACAAACTACGAATAAGTTTAAGATGATTCGGGAAAATATGAAGATTTCCTAGAGTCGTCAGAAGAGTTATCATGATAAGAGGAGGAAAGTGTTGCACCCCAAAATTTGCCCTCCTATCTCGATTTTATCTGGTTTAGGCTTCACGTTTATCATAACACTCACATGCATTCATACCACTGGTTCTATGGTTAAGGGTGGGAGTTGACTCACAAAGATTTTCCGTTGAGCAGAAAAGGCGTGGTGCTTTCAACCAATCTAGGATATTTGAAAACGACAAGGTTTAATATTGGATCTTATCCTTTCGTATCTGTCGGTTTTCGGGGCTTGATGTTTGATTGTTGCAATGAGTGGTCTTTTCTTGATGGAACTACGGAAGTTTTGTTATATTGAATATCATTACCTCCTGATTCAAGAGATCAATTCATCACGAGTTTGGGATTTGTCGTCGTTTCGAGTCCATTGTTCAAGATGTAAGAGGGTGGGTTATGATTATCCGATTATTGATCAACAATTCAAGTTCTAGTGTATTTGGTTTGCTCATCAACTTTGTTCGTTCTTGGCAATAGTTGATGTATGTGGAAATATTCATCCAGAGGACTTGTTTACAAGATTTACGAACGTCAAGTTGCCACATGTTTAGATCTTTTCCTGTCGCGTTCATCGCTCACAAGATTCAAGGCATTCTTTGAAAAAATTAGAAGTTTCCTTATGGAATTCGTTTGGTTTCAAATCTTTCTCTACTACCGAATATGGTTCGATTTGGAAATGCGGTGATAATTCCATTAATTTCAAGTGGAATCTATTGCTAATTTCTTAAAGAATCATGAAATCGTCAAGTTGACTAAGGTTTTGAATCAAGAGTTTTATTTGAAGCTTAGAGTTTCAATTTTTGTTTCAAGTAGCAAAGGGCTCCGAATTTCTACATGAACGGATAAGCATGGAAGCTTTGTGGCCGGGAAATTCAAGGGGATTCAAGTGTTTCTAAAATTCAAGCCATCAAACCATCTTTGTATTTAGAGTTTAATTCTCAAGTTTTGCATACTAGAGGATTCAAGTTCTAAAAAATACAACAACCACGTTACTACTCGTTTGATTCAAGACTACGGATTGGAGTTGTGGATTGATTTGGATTTAGGCGCATATTTTAATCAACATTTCGACTTAGTTTGTTTTAACCAAATTAATTTTGGTTCATGACAAATTTTTGGAATGTTTGGTTCATCACGAATTTTCAACTTTCATGCAATTTCCAACTTTCATACACAAATTGCTACAACGATGGAAATCGCATTGGTATTATCTGAAGATCTAAAACTAAAACTCATGTTGATACATAATTACCAAATCTTGTGTTCATAAAATTGCAAGAGTTTTGAATTACTCTAAGGTTTTACAAGAGTACAAGAACGAGTATACATGTATTTACAACTTATCAAATCTTCGAATACAAGTTACAAATTCCTATTAAATACTAATGTGTTCTACACCCTTTGAATTTCAAGCTGCCAATGTCTTCATGAATGTGTTCTTGACTTCGTGCTCGAGCATTCCATTCCTCCAAGCTGTCCTTCATTGTTTTTCTGAGCTCGTAGTGGTGCTCACGTCCATGAAACAACAAAAGAAGATAGTTAGTAATAACGGACAGCAAACAAAGCTTCAAAATAAGTTCCTTATCTCATCATTTATCTCATCATTAGGGGGAAATGATTGGGATCAGATTTATGTTGAAAATTGTTTATCATTCATGTTCAAGAACCCACCCTTTTGCAAATCACAACTCATGTTGGTTCACAAAAGGGGGGTGTGGCTCAGAAACCATCATTGCCATTGCTGTAAGTACAATGCCATTCTGTCCTGTAATCAGAAAATATATCACAATAGCAGCCCAACAGATCACAGAAAAACGAAACAGCCTAATACATCATGGTCCAATACAGAAAATGCAGCTGGTGTATTGTTCCCAAACCTACAGATTAAGGACAGAACACAAAAGCCCATTTTCGATTTCCAAAAGGCCCTTATCCCAAGGACTGACAGGAGAGAACCCTAATGGCAGGACTATAAAGCAAACGCACAGTAATCAAGAAGGAGGCAGAGGAACTGTTCATTTTGAAAACCTAGCCGTAAACATCATACAAGCAAACCCAGAAACATCATACAAGCAAACCCAGAACAATCAAAAAACAGAACAACGATTCATCATTTCCCAACATCATCCCCCTTTAGAAAAGCCGAAAATAGCCAAAAAGAAGAGAGTGGAAAGGTAATACCCGATTTTGATGTGGAAGGAGGAGGTTGCGAACTCTGTGTCGCCATCCTTCTCCTTTCCTCCCTGATTTCTTTTTGTTTTCTGCACTGCATCGTCATCATCCTCACCGTTTAGAAACCTAGGGTTTCATTTTTTTCCCTTTCCGTTTTCAACAATCTGTACAAACGAAATCAAGCAGTTTTCAAATCAGAAAAAATAGTAATAACAGAAGTAACAAAGACATAGATGAGTGTAATAGAGTGAGAAATCGGTGAAGATCGGAACAGAGATGAGAGGACGGCGACGAGAAATCGAGAGGCGAGCGAACACGGCGAGAGAGAGAGCAGGGGATGATTCCTGTAAATCCCGGTCGCGGTCGAGAGAGAGACGAACGTTCGCTGTGAGGAATCATGACAGCGCTGAGAAATCACGTGAGAGCGGCGGCGAGATCGGGCGAGAGAGATGAGCGGCGGCGCCTTGGGTTCATGAGGGACGAAAGAGGTTTGAAACGGATAGTGAGAGATAAGAATGAGTCAGACCTTTTCCTCTTTTGTTTAAGTTCTTTTGTTTTATATAGTTTAGTTGTAGTTTCTATATTTTAGTTTCAGTTTATAGTTTAGATTTAGTTTTCATTATATTAAGTTTTAATTAAAATATAACTTAGAATAGTAAACTAATTTTAGTTTTAAAAACTGACTTCTGTTTTTTATTATTATTATTATTATTTTATAAAACATAATTTTAATTTATAAACTGTTTTAGTTTTAGTTAAAAAATTGATTTTGATCTTACTATATAAAATATAACTTAAGTTTAGTTTTAGTTCAAATCAATTAGATTTAATCCTATTTATTTAAGTTATAATAAAAATGGATTTAGGATAATATTAATTTTAAGAATAATTAGCCTTGTTGGTTAGTCCAGGTGGTGACACTTGTCACCACCTGTTTGGTCTTTTCGAAAATCTGGTGTAGGCATGTCCATGATATCTATCTTGCACCCTCCTGCATTAAGCCATCAGATCTGCCAGAGTCCAGATCCAACGCTCCAGAACGGTGGACCACAATATGATTCAGGGAAGCACTCATACAAGATCCAGCAGCATTGTTTTTGGGCTTGGGCTCGATTCTTGTTCACACCCCATTAAAGCTCAATCGGCCCATTTCTAACTCTCTCTTTAAATTTAATATTATGCAAGTTTTTTTTTTTACATTGATGTATTAAATAATAATTAGTATAAGATAGTTTTTATTTGCTAAATTATCAATTAAATTATTAGTTGATTTTTTATCAAGTAGAAAAAATCTATACTAATAATTATTTAAATTCCGATTTGTATTGTGTGTTAATTTATTTTCTTTTATTATCCGCTATTACGTTATCCGCTTGTATGTTTATTACACGATTGTACATTCCACTCTCAAATTAATATAAAAACAACAACGCCTCCGCTCTCTCATTTTTGGTTACCCATACCAAATTCTCTAAGGGTCTCATGGTTGGGGATGGGCATGGTCATCCTCACGAGGTTAATTAAGGCCCTCGTTGCCTTGATTAATCATAACCCGAAAAACAATTGGTCCATATACCAATCACCATGCACCAGGGTCTCATGGTTGGGGATAGGAGCACCTATCCTCACGAGGTTAATCAAGTCCATATACTTGGTTAATCATAACCCGAAATATCATTTCTCTACGTCCAACGCCGCAATTTTCAACACACTTTCAAGTCAAAAATAATTAATTGAACTTGCTATTTCAAAAAATCAATTTTTCTACAAAAACAAAAACATAGTGCTATGGTATTTAATTAAATTGTTAGAGGTTAGCCCGACGATTTAATTAAAATGTAAAGTATTTGGGCCATTAGAGGGTAACCCAATGACTTAAATACTTTATTCCATACACTTAATAAAAGTGAATTTTGTTTCACCTCACTCTTTTCATAATAAAGATTTTGGATGAGAGATGATCGGTTGACCTCAATCACCAATCTCGAGTATTGAATCGTTAGAGGATAGCCCAACGTTTTGGTACTTGTCATCTACAATTAAAATCAATTCAACCCATTCAAATTCCTTTTCCGCTCATACGCGGTCATCAAAAACATTTTCTTCTAAAATCAACACAACCAATCCAAGACATTTTCAACCAGAACTACGGAGTTTTGACTTTCCCATTGCACGAGGGAATACGTGAGCGCGGTTTCGAAACCGTGTCAAACTCAAAATAATAATAAACAAATCTCGTTTTCTTCTTTCTTATTTACAATTTAGAAATTAGCGATTACACACACAAACACATTTTGAACTAAATGGGTCCCATCGAGTACGATGGACGTAAGAGGTGCTAATACCTTCCTCTTGCGTAACCGACTCCCGAATCCATGCTTTTTGGTCTTGTAGACCGCCTTATCCAATTTTTGTGGGTTTTATCTATATTTCCCCGTTCTTTCTAGAACAAATAAAATTAGGTGGCGATTTCATTGTTTTGAAAATTCATTTAAATGATTTTTGAAAATCGAGTTGCTTCAGGTTGGCGACTTCACTGGGGACTTTTTTTTAAAATCTTTTTGACTAAGCGAGTCAACCCTAGTTTAGTTCTTCGCATGTTTGTGTGTTTGTTTATCGCTTTCTTCTTTATGCTTATCTATTTTTTATTGATTATTATTCTCCTTACACTTTATGTATATTATTTTGTTGATATATTATTGTGATGGGAATTTATGGGCATTGATACATAGATAAGCCCACTACCCAGACTTCTAGGTCACCTTTTAGGAATAGAGGGGTTGCGTAGCCTAGGTCCACCTGACTCCATTGTCTTGTTGGCCCGAAGCGAAGACTCCGGCTTAGAGTTGGTTGTTTTAAGGAGGTTGTTGGCCCGCACGATAGCGCAGGACATCAATCTTTGGACAAATGACCTATAACTCTAAGTTTGTTCATGTTATCCAAGCCTAGACCGACCGCTCAAATAATGGATTTCGAGCATCCTTTAAGAGCCGTTTCTTGGGGTATACTTTTACAAATACTATCGCCATGTAGGCCTCTCGCGCGATGATAGTGTTTGTAAAAGGGGATCTGAGACCCCAAGAAACATTTAGCCAAAAAACATTAGAACCACCTTGTTCGAGATAATTGGGTAGAAAACCTAGAGCTATCCTATCGTAGGAGCCCACCTAAATAAGTTGTTCTAATTACCAATATCATCCCGGATTCACGTCTTTGTGAACCTGTTTTTATCATCATGTTGCATTCCATTTGCATCAATCATCTCAAAAGAGTTTATTTCTCTCATCATTCATGCATCATTCATGCATCATCATGCATTTCATTCACTTCAATCAGATGACTCATTTCAACCTGGCTTCTTATCCAGAATCTCAAGACTGCAAGACTGATTTCCTGACATCGTCGTCATCATGGATCAACTTCAAGTAAGCGTGGCTGCGATGAATACTCATATAGATACCCATATGGATCAATTCATGGAGATTATCCAGAACCTCGCCATTGGACAAGAAGAGTTAAATCAAGTTGTCCAGAGATCTGAAGTTGTTACTACTGATCATGTTAATCCACCAGGTGTTAATCTTAACCACAAGGAGGTCCTTTCAGATCAAAATGTCAGAAACACCGTTCAAATGCACGTCAATGGAACTCCTCACTGTGAGGACATCTTCGAGTCTTCGTTTGACTCCTTCAGGTTTCTGATTGAAGAGACCGAGTCTGAGAAAAAGCTTCACCTCCTTGAGAAAAGGATGAAAGCTATTGAGGGTCGTGATTCCTTTGGTTTAGATGCTCCTAGTTTGTGCTTGGTGCCTGGTATCAAAATTCCTGCAAAGTTCAAAGTCCCCATTTTTGAGAAGTATAAGGGCACCTCTTGTCTGATTACTCACATTAAAGCCTATTGCAATAAGATGGCTCCTTATGCGGAAAATGATAAGCTTCTCATGCATGTTTTTCAAGATAGCCTCAGTGGAGCGTCTCTCGAGTGGTACAGTCAGCTCGAACGAACTCACATCCAAACTTGGAAGGAATTAGCTGAAGCCTTTGTCAATCAGTACGACTATAATAGGGACATGGCTCCCACCAGAATTCAACTCCAAGGTTTAACTCAGAAGACTGAAGAATCTTTCAAAGAGTATGCGCAAAGATGGCGAGAATTAGCTGCTAGAGTTCAACCTCCTCTTTTGGAACGAGAACTCATTGAGATGTTCTCCGATACCTTGCAGGGTCCCTATCTAATTGCTGGATGTACTTCTACATTTTCACACCTGGTTGTTGTAGGGGAACGAATTGAGCGTGGTCTCAAGATGGGTAACATTCAGGATGTTGCTATTGCTTTTGAATTTCCAGAGCGAATTGATGAAGAGGCAAGTACAATTTTCGAGGATGAGGAAGAAGTTCTTGTTTACCCTCCATTTCAGATTCCTAATCAAGTGACAAAAGTTACTTCTAATCAGTGTGCTCCACAAATTTGTGCTGGAACTGTCTGTCAAACACCCGTTCAGTATGCTCCCCAGCAGCAGAACGCTCCTCAACAACAAACTTATCGACAAAATCGTCAACATCGAGGTGGAAAGAATCTGATAAGGCCAAGAAAAGTGCATGATCCAATCCCTATGCCTCATCGTGAGTTGCTCTCTCGCCTACTACAACATTCTTTGGTGGAGTTAAAGGAGCTCGGGACGCCTCCTTTTCCGTATCCTTTGGGATATGATCCTGATGCCTACTGTGAGTTCCATTCTGGGGCACTTGGCCATACAATTGAAGGATGTAATCTTTTTAAAGGCACGGTTCAGAAACTCATTGATTCCAAAGCAATCACGTTCACTCCAGAGGGCCTACGCATTAATTGAACTCTCCTCTGACTCAGTGAACGCCAGGACTACGAAGTGCATCTTCTGAAGCAAGAAATCCATACGGAGACCAGTCTCCTCAACATGGAGATTTCTAGTTTCATCTTGCATGCTCATTTGTAATTTTCCTTGTTTTGTTCAGTACTTTCTTGTATGCAAAACTTGCTCATTTCTGAATACTAATCATAATGCATTGAATATGTTTGTCTTGAACTGATCCATTCGCTTTCACTCTTAAATGTTTTTAAATGCTTTTGATATTCAACTCTTATTAATAAAGCAACACCTCTGTAGGGAGGATGACGAATAATTTACCAAGAATCTCAAATGTTATGCTTTCGAGTAAAAACCCTGCTAACGATGTACGGGCCTTGTTTCAAATTCCCAAACACCGGAGATATAAGGGAGTGAAACCCTCGTTAACCCCTTTTGAGCCTCGAAGTAGGAGTTTCTTTTCTGTTCAGAAAAAACCCTCAATTTTTTAAACCTGGGGCAAGGTAGTGTTCAGTTAATCTGATCGAGCGTTCAAAACTCATCAAGAGTGTGCATCCAAGGATACAACAATGGTTATCTTTCAAAAGGTAGAGGAAACTCAAAGATGTAATGGTCAACCTTCATCTACCATCAGTGTGCATCAGAAGAGAATGATACCATAATGGTTAACTCTTGCACAATCAATGAAATCAACAGATGACGATACCACAATTGTCATCTCTCATCCGCCAAGGATTCAGGCAGTCACAGTTACTTCCAATCAAAAAAGGGTGCAAGATCACACGACTCGTTAAAAAAAAAGGTGATGACAAAAATGATGACAAAAAGCCCGCTAAGTCGAAACTTCATAATAAGTCGCTTAGGCAAAAATGGCAAAAGAAAATAAAATAAAAAAGGGATTACAAAAAAAATAAAATCCTCAGCAAAAGAACAAAGGCGTGTGATCAGACACCAAAAGCAAAAGGTGAGTGACTATCATGTCCAAGAAACCTCAGTGGTTCCTCAACCGCACCATAAACTTCTCTCAAGAGATGAATGCTTGCATCAAGTTATCTGAACCTAGGATTGGAGAACATCACGGAGAATGGGAGGGCACCAAATATTTTGAGCCTAAAAATCTTTTTCTAAAAAACCATGAACCAGACCACGTTACAATCCTTAAAAGTCCTAATTGAAGCATGGGTTAATTCGAAAGCAAAACTGTTACAAGAATACGGTAACCTGACTCCTAGGAGGCTTGCTAAACATTTGAGTTGGTATCACTCAATCTTTTACAAAAAATTTCAATGTTTCGATATCTTTTCAATAAAAGTTTCTTTAACTTCAAGACAAACATGAACTTTGCATTAGAATTATCATTCGTAGAATAAAACATTCTTTGCATATAGATAAGTGCTTAAACATCAAGTGAGCTTGCATAATGAGCATCAAACGAATAATTTGTTTGTCTTGAAGGACATATTGCTTCAAATATTTTATTGAGCACAAAGCTGTTCGAGTCAAGAAGGTTGTGAAGTAGCCTACTTTCTGGATGTGAGTTAACCACCCTGAGTAGGTGATATCTTCAAAGATCAGTTAATCTGGGGCATTTATGTCGAGATTCGGAAAATCTCTCAAAAAGAGGAGTAATCAGGGGCATTCATTTGAGCAGGTTGAAACCCTCTTTACCTTTGGTTAGTCAGGGAAAGTGATTCCAAGTTTATAACACTGGGGCAGATTATCTCGACGGTACAGATCTCAGGAAGCCTTCTCGAGACTATTTTCTTCAGAGTCTCTACAGATTGGGGCAAATCATTATGCAGGGGCATTCCTCCACCTCATAATTAATCAGGTTAAGTCCAGGCGCAAGCTAAATAACTGTTAAGTTTGAATGGCATGTCAAGAAGTCAGGATCGTCATCCTTAGCTCTTCAGAGATCTAAGTTTGTGATGGATTTTTCTCCATCAGAAGTTAAGGATCATTATCTCCAATTCAAGTCAGGATTGTCATCCTCGTTAGAGATCAAGGTTTAATTCCTGGTTGTTGGTTTCCTTCAACAGATGTCAGAAGACGGGATTCTATCCATTGAGTTCCAACAAATGTCTTTGCTTCGACACATTGCATATAGGAATCATCATTATTGTGTTTCCCGCTTTATAGTTTTCGTTATCCAAAGGTTTTAGAATGAAGGCGTGATACGCCTGAGCTTTGGTCACCGACAAAGCTTATTTCCTCTCCAACAAGAGTTATCTATGGCATATGTGTGCCCTTGGATGTTATCACTCCTTCCCCGACGCGGAAGATCATAAAGAAAGGTTTACACCAGCAGGATCATTTTCAAAGGCTCACTTGTGCCAGAAGATGTTGTCAACCCCTCTTTTGCAAAAGCACGTAATCCAGAGTAATTGAAATCAGGAACTCTACGCGACATGGTTATCATCCCAGATGAATGTTGATCTCCAGGAGTTACTCCCCCAGTGATGTTGATCATTGAAAGAGGATGCTTCTATTCTACAATCCCCTGTTAAGGTCCAGACTATCATCTCTTTGATCAAGATCAGATGATTTATATTCAATTCATGGAGGGTTGATGTTTCCTCGGCAGCTCACAATTGCCTCTAGTCCTAGACGAAATATTAAAACATGCATCATTGCATTGCATAACATCCTCAAAAAAGCGTAGCATTTCCATTGATATGGAGCATTACGCCAAAAAATAATAAATCTCAAACATGCATCTAAGCATAAGCCAGATTAATGTGTTTCTCGAGTACCTTTTGCGTCTCCAAGAGAAGCTTATCCATAAAATCCCAAGTGGTATTCCCGATCGAGTTCCCTCAAGAAATTCTTCTTGTTGTTGTTCTCTGCATTTTTGACCCCGTGTCGGTCTCCAACATCATTCAAATTCAATTTATTTACCAAGCGTCTTGCTTTTTGCAAATTCTTATTTTGGTTATCTTACCCGTGTTTGTCTCTGTCGTTAGAGTGCGAGTAAGAGTCGGTGTCTAACCTTTCTTGCTTCTCAATTATTTGAGTATCCATACTTGGTGTGTGGTAATTCATATAATTGCCACTCTTGAAGAATTACACCCCGCCTTTGGCCTGAGGGATATAGTATTTCTTGCACATTTGCAACCTTTTTGAAGTCCAACGTAGTTGGGCGATCCTTGCTAGGATCCCCTTTGTTTGGCCTCTTTCCCCGTGAATTCGTCTTCGATCGACGATTTTACCATTCCATATACCTTTTCCCCAGTGAGTCTGCTCCAGTCGGTCTCATTCTTGCGTATGTCTAATATCCTTACCTGACATATGCTCCCTATATGTGTTCAATATCCTTACCGAACATGTATATTCGATCTTTATGTGTCCAATATCCTTACCGGGCATGTATATTTCGAAACCTTTGATAGAGTCGTCTTCGGTCGGTCTCTTTCCGGTGTATGTCTAATATCCTTACCTGACATATGCTCCCTATATGTGTTCAATATCCTTACCGAACATGTATATTCGATCTTTATGTGTCCAATATCCTTACCGGGCATGTATACTTCGAAACCTTTGTTAGAGTCGTCTTTGGTCGGTCTCTTTCCGGTGTATGTCTAATATCCTTACCTGACATATGCTCCCTATATGTGTTCAATATCCTTACCAAACATGTATATTCGATCTTTATGTGTCCAATATCCTTACCGGGCATGTATACTTCGAAACCTTTGTTAGAGTCGTCTTTGGTCGGTCTCTTTCCGGTGTATGTCTAATATCCTTACCTGACATATGCTCCCTATACGTGTTCAATATCCTTACCGAACATGTATATTCGATCTTTATGTGTCAAATATCCTTACCGGGCATGTATATTTCGAAACCTTTGTTAGAGTCGTCTTCGGTCGGTCTCTTTCCGGTGTATGTCTAATATCCTTACCTGACATATGCTCCTATATGTGTTCAATATCCTTACCGAACATGTATATTCGATCTTTATGTCCAATATCCTTACGGGCATGTATATGTCGAAACCTTTGTTAGAGTCGTCTTCGGTCGGTCTCTTTCCGGTGTATGTCTAATATCCTTACCTGACATATGCTCCCTATATGTGTTCAATATCCTTACCGAACATGTATATTCGATCTTTATGTGTCCAATATCCTTACGGGCATGTATATTTGAAACCTTTGTTAGAGTCGTCTTGATCGGTCTCTTTCGGTGTATGTCTAATATCCTTACATGACATATGCTCCCTATATGTGTTCAATATCCTTACCGAACATGTATATTCGATCTTTATGTGTCCAATATCCTTACCGGGCATGTATATTTCGAAACCTTTGTTAGAGTCGTCTTGATCGGTCTCTTTTTGTATGTCTAATATCCTTACGACATATGCTCCTATATGTGTTCAATATCCTTACCGAACATGTATATTCGATCCTTATGTGTCCAATATCCTTACCGGGCATGTATATTTCGAAACCTTTGTTAGAGTCGTCTCGGTCGGTCTCTTTCCGGTGTATGTCTAATATCCTTACCTGACATATGCTCCATATATGTGTTCAATATCCTTACCGAACATGTATATTCGATCTTTATGTGTCCAATATCCTTACCGGGCATGTATATTTCGAAACTTTTGTTAGAGTCGTCTTCGGTCGGTCTCTTTCTGGTGTATGTCTAATATCCTTACCTGACATATGCTACCTATATGTGTTCAACATCCTTACCGAACATGTATATTCGATCTTTATGTGTCCAATATCCTTACCAGGCATGTATATTTTCGAAACCTTTGTTAGAGTCGTCTTCGGTCGGTCTCTTTCCGGTGTATGTCTAATATCCTTACCTGACATATGCTTCCTATACGTGTTCAATATCCTTACCGAACATGTATATTCGATCTTTATGTGTCCAATATCCTTACCGGGCATGTATTATTTCGAAACCTTTGTTAGAGTCGTCTTCGGTCGGTCTCTTTCCGGTGTATGTCTAATATCCTTACCTGACATATGCTCCCTATATGTGTTCAATATCCTTACCTAACATGTATATTCGATCTTTATATGTCCAATATCCTTACCGGGCATGTATATTTCGAAATCTTTGTTGGAGTCGTCTTCGGTCGGTCTCTTTCCAGTGTATGTCTAATATCCTTACCTGACATACCAGAGTTTTTGTTCCCAATCCCACTGTTCAAAAAAAATAATCACAAAAAATGTAGAAAATAAAAAATTTATTATTAAAAAAAAAACACAAATGTTTCTACTTGTTCTTCGGAGCGCAAATTTTTGGGTTCTTGTAATATTTAATCTTCTTCTACCTAAAAAGTTCAAAAGGCTACCGCCAATCTCACTTTCAGGTTTAAGACGATTAAATAGGGGCAACTGTTGCACCCCAAAATTTGCCCTCCTATCTCGATTTTATCTGGTTTAGGCTTCGCGTTTATCATAACACTCACATGCATTCATACCACTGGTTCTATGGTTACGGGTGGGAGTTGACTCACAAAGATTTTCCGTTGAGCAGAAAAGACGTGGTGCTTTCAACCAATCTAGGATATTTGAAAACGACAAGGTTTAATATTGGATCTTATCCTTTCGTATCTGTCGGTTTTCGGGGCTTGATGTTTGATTGTTGCAATGAGTGGTCTTTTCTTGATGGAACTACGGAAGTTTTGTTATATTGAATATCATTACCTCCTGATTCAAGAGATCAATTCATCACGAGTTTGGGATTTGTCGTCGTTTCGAGTCCATTGTTCAAGATGTAAGAGGGTGGATTATGATTATCCGATTATTGATCAACAATTCAAGTTCTAGTGTATTTGGTTTGCTTATCAACTTTGTTCGTTCTTGGCAATAGTTGATGTATGTGGAAATATTCATCCAGAGGACTTGTTTACAAGATTTACGAATGTCAAGTTGCCACATGTTTAGATCTTTTCCTATCGCGTTCATCGCTCACAAGATTCAAGGCATTCTATGAAAAAATTAGAAGTTTCCTTATGGAATTCGTTTGGTTTCAAATCTTTCTCTACTACCGAATATGGTTCGATTTGGAAATGCGGTGATAATTCCATTAATTTCAAGTGGAATCTATTGCTAATTTCTTAAAGAATCATGAAATCGTCAAGTTGACTAAGGTTTTGAATCAAGAGTTTTATTTGAAGCTTAGAGTTTCAATTTTTGTTTCAAGTAGCAAAGGGCTCCGAATTTCTACATGAACGGATAAGCATGGAAGCTTTGTGGCCGGGAAATTCAAGGGGATACAAGTGTTTCTAAAATTCAAGCCATCAAACCATCTTTGTATTTAGAGTTTAATTCTCAAGTTTTGCATACTAGAGGATTCAAGTTCTAAAAAATACAACAACCACGTTACTACTCGTTTGATTCAAGACTACGGATTGAGTTGTGGATTGATTTGGATTTAGGCGCATATTTTAATCAACATTTCGACTTAGTTTGTTTTAACCAAATTAATTTTGGTTCATGACAAATTTTGGAATGTTTGGTTCATCACAATTTTCAACTTTCATGCAATTTCCAACTTTCATACACAAATTGCTACAACGATGGAAATCGCATTGGTATTATCGAAGATCTAAAACTAAAACTCATGTTGATACATAATTACCAAATCTTGTGTTCATAAAATTGCAAGAGTTTTGAATTACTCTAAGGTTTTACAAGAGTACAAGAACAGTATACATGTATTTACAACTTATCAAATCTTGAATACAAGTTACAAATTCCTATTAAATACTAATGTGTTCTACACCCTTTGAATTTCAAGTCGCCAATGTCTTCATGAATGTGTTCTTGACTTCGTGCTCGAGCATTCCATTCCTCCAAGCTGTCCTTCATTGTTTTCGAGCTCGTAGTGGTGCTCACGTCCATGAAACAACAAAGAAGATAGTTAGTAATAACGGACAGCAAACAAAGCTTCAAAATAAGTTCCTTATCTCATCATTTATCTCATCATTAGGGAAATGATTGGGATCAGATTTATGTTGAAAATTGTTTATCATTCATGTTCAAGAACCCACCCTTTTGCAAATCACAACTCATGTTGGTTCACAAAAGGGTGTGGCTCAAAACCATCATTGCCATTGCTGTAAGTACAATGCCATTCGTCTGTAATCGAAAATATATCACAATAGCAACGGATCACGGAAAACATTAATACATCATGGTCCAATCTGAAAATGCGGTGTATTGTTCCCAAACCTACAGATTAAGGACAGAACACAAAAGCCCATTTTCGATTTCCAAAAGGCCCTTATCCCAAGGACTGACAGGAGAGAACCCTAATGGCAGGACAATATAAAGCAAACGCACAGTAATCAAGAAGGAGGCAGAGGAACTGTTCATTTTGAAAACCTAGCCGTAAACATCATACAAGCAAACCCAGAAACATCATACAAGCAAACCCAGAACAATCAAAAAACAGAACAACGATTCATCATTTCCCAACATCATCCCCCTTTAGAAAAGCCGAAAATAGCCAAAAAGAAGAGAGTGGAAAGGTAATACCCGATTTTGATGTGGAAGGAGGAGGTTGCGAACTCTGTGTCGCCATCCTTCTCCTTTCCTCCCTGATTTCTTTTTGTTTTCTGCACTGCATCGTCATCATCCTCACCGTTTAGAAACCTAGGGTTTCATTTTTTTCCCTTTCCGTTTTCAACAATCTGTACAAACGAAATCAAGCAGTTTTCAAATCAGAAAAAATAGTAATAACAGAAGTAACAAAGACATAGATGAGTGTAATAGAGTGAGAAATCGGTGAAGATCGGAACAGAGATGAGAGGACGGCGACGAGAAATCGAGAGGCGAGCGAACACGGCGAGAGAGAGAGCAGGGGATGATTCCTGTAAATCCCGGTCGCGGTCGAGAGAGAGACGAACGTTCGCTGTGAGGAATCATGACAGCGCTGAGAAATCACGTGAGAGCGGCGGCGAGATCGGGCGAGAGAGATGAGCGGCGGCGCCTTGGGTTCATGAGGGACGAAAGGGGTTTGAAACGGATAGTGAGAGATAAGAATGAGTCAGACCTTTTCCTCTTTTGTTTAAGTTCTTTTGTTTTATATAGTTTAGTTGTAGTTTCTATATTTTAGTTTCAGTTTATAGTTTAGATTTAGTTTTCATTATATTAAGTTTTAATTAAAATATAACTTAGAATAGTAAACTAATTTTAGTTTTAAAAACTGACTTCTGTTTTTTTTTTATATTATTATTATTTTATAAAACATAATTTTAATTTATAAACTGTTTTAGTTTTAGTTAAAAAATTGATTTTGATCTTACTATATAAAATATAACTTAAGTTTAGTTTTAGTTCAAATCAATTAGATTTAATCCTATTTATTTAAGTTATAATAAAAATGGATTTAGGATAATATTAATTTTAAGAATAATTAGCCTTGTTGGTTAGTCCAGGTGGTGACACTTGTCACCACCTGTTTGGTCTGTTCGAAAATCTGGTGTAGGCATGTCCATGATATCTATCTTGCACCCTCCTGCATTAAGCCATCAGATCTGCCAGAGTCCAGATCCAACGCTCCAGAACGGTGGACCACAATATGATTCAGGGAAGCACTCATACAAGATCCAGCAGCATTGTTTTTGGGCTTGGGCTCAGATTGCTGTTCACACCCCCAGATTAAAGCTCCAATCAGGCTCATTTCTAACTCTCTCTTTAAATTTAATATTATGCAAGTTTTTTACATTGATGTATTAAATAATAATTAGTATAAGATAGTTTTTATTTGCTAAATTATCAATTAAATTATTAGTTGATTTTTTATCAAGTAGAAAAAATCTATACTAATAATTATTTAAATTCCGGTTTGTATTGTGTGTTAATTTATTTTCTTTTATTATCCGCTATTACGTTATCCGCTTGTATGTTTATTACACGATTGTACATTCCACTCTCAAATTAATATAAAAACAACAACGCCTCCGCTCTCTCATTTTTGGTTACCCATACCAAATTCTCTAAGGGTCTCATGGTTGGGGATGGGCATGGTCATCCTCACGAGGTTAATTAAGGCCCTCGTTGCCTTGATTAATCATAACCCGAAAAACAATTGGTCCATATACCAATCACCATGCACCAGGGTCTCATGGTTGGGGATAGGAGCACCTATCCTCACGAGGTTAATCAAGTCCATATACTTGGTTAATCATAACCCGAAATATCATTTCTCTACGTCCAACGCCGCAATTTTCAACACACTTTCAAGTCAAAAATAATTAATTGAACTTGCTATTTCAAAAAATCAATTTTTCTACAAAAACAAAAACATAGTGCTATGGTATTTAATTAAATTGTTAGAGGTTAGCCCGACGATTTAATTAAAATGTAAAGTATTTGGGCCATTAGAGGGTAACCCAATGACTTAAATACTTTATTCCATACACTTAATAAAAGTGAATTTTGTTTCACCTCACTCTTTTCATAATAAAGATTTTGGATGAGAGATGATCGGTTGACCTCAATCACCAATCTCGAGTATTGAATCGTTAGAGGATAGCCCAACGTTTTGGTACTTGTCATCTACAATTAAAATCAATTCAACCCATTCAAATTCCTTTTCCGCTCATACGCGGTCATCAAAAAACATTTTCTTCTAAAATCAACACAACCAATCCAAGACATTTTCAACCAGAACTACGGAGTTTTGACTTTCCCATTGCACGAGGGAATACGTAGGCACGCGGTTTCGAAACCGTGTCAAACTCAAAATAATAATAAACAAATCTCGTTTTCTTCTTTCTTATTTACAATTTAGAAATTAGCGATTACACACACAAACACATTTTGAACTAAATGGGTCCCATCGAGTACGATGGACGTAAGAGGTGCTAATACCTTCCTCTTGCGTAACCGACTCCCGAATCCATGCTTTTTGGTCTTGTAGACCGCCTTATCCAATTTTTGTGGGTTTTATCTATATTTCCCCGTTCTTTCTAGAACAAATAAAATTAGGTGGCGATTTCATTGTTTTGAAAATTCATTTAAATGATTTTTGAAAATCGAGTTGCTTCAGTTGGCGACTTCACTGGGGACTTTTTTTTTTTAAAATCTTTTTGACTAAGCGAGTCAACCCTAGTTTAGTTCTTCGCATGTTTGTGTGTTTGTTTATCGCTTTCTTCTTTATGCTTATCTATTTTTTATTGATTATTATTCTCCTTACACTTTATGTATATTATTTTGTTGATATATTATTGTGATGGGAATTTATGGGCATTGATACATAGATAAGCCCACTACCCAGACTTCTAGGTCACCTTTTAGGAATAGAGGGGTTGCGTAGCCTAGGTCCACCTGACTCCATTGTCTTGTTGGCCCGAAGCGAAGACTCCGGCTTAGAGTTGGTTGTTTTAAGGAGGTTGTTGGCCCGCACGATAGCGCAGGACATCAATCTTTGGACAAATGACCTATAACTCTAAGTTTGTTCATGTTATCCAAGCCTAGACCGACCGCTCAAATAATGGATTTCGAGCATCCTTTAAGAGCCGTTTCTTGGGGTATACTTTTACAAATACTATCGCCATGTAGGCCTCTCGCGCGATGATAGTGTTTGTAAAAGGGGATCTGAGACCCCAAGAAACATTTAGCCAAAAAACATTAGAACCACCTTGTTCGAGATAATTGGGTAGAAAACCTAGAGCTATCCTATCGTAGGAGCCCACCTAAATAAGTTGTTCTAATTACCAATATCATCCCGGATTCACGTCTTTGTGAACCTGTTTTTATCATCATGTTGCATTCCATTTGCATCAATCATCTCAAAAGAGTTTATTTCTCTCATCATTCATGCATCATTCATGCATCATCATGCATTTCATTCACTTCAATCAGATGACTCATTTCAACCTGGCTTCTTATCCAGAATCTCAAGACTGCAAGACTGATTTCCTGACATCGTCGTCATCATGGATCAACTTCAAGTAAGCGTGGCTGCGATGAATACTCATATAGATACCCATATGGATCAATTCATGGAGATTATCCAGAACCTCGCCATTGGACAAGAAGAGTTAAATCAAGTTGTCCAGAGATCTGAAGTTGTTACTACTGATCATGTTAATCCACCAGGTGTTAATCTTAACCACAAGGAGGTCCTTTCAGATCAAAATGTCAGAAACACCGTTCAAATGCACGTCAATGGAACTCCTCACTGTGAGGACATCTTCGAGTCTTCGTTTGACTCCTTCAGGTTTCCGATTGAAGAGACCGAGTCTGAGAAAAAGCTTCACCTCCTTGAGAAAAGGATGAAAGCTATTGAGGGTCGTGATTCCTTTGGTTTAGATGCTCCTAGTTTGTGCTTGGTGCCTGGTATCAAAATTCCTGCAAAGTTCAAAGTCCCCATTTTTGAGAAGTATAAGGGCACCTCTTGTCTGATTACTCACATTAAAGCCTATTGCAATAAGATGGCTCCTTATGCGGAAAATGATAAGCTTCTCATGCATGTTTTTCAAGATAGCCTCAGTGGAGCGTCTCTCGAGTGGTACAGTCAGCTCGAACGAACTCACATCCAAACTTGGAAGGAATTAGCTGAAGCCTTTGTCAATCAGTACGACTATAATAGGGACATGGCTCCCACCAGAATTCAACTCCAAGGTTTAACTCAGAAGACTGAAGAATCTTTCAAAGAGTATGCGCAAAGATGGCGAGAATTAGCTGCTAGAGTTCAACCTCCTCTTTTGGAACGAGAACTCATTGAGATGTTCTCCGATACCTTGCAGGGTCCCTATCTAATTGCTGGATGTACTTCTACATTTTCACACCTGGTTGTTGTAGGGGAACGAATTGAGCGTGGTCTCAAGATGGGTAACATTCAGGATGTTGCTATTGCTTCTGAATTTCCAGAGCGAATTGATGAAGAGGCAAGTACAATTTTCGAGGATGAGGAAGAAGTTCTTGTTTACCCTCCATCAAGTGACAAAAGTTACTTCTAATCAGTGTGCTCCACAAATTTGTGCTGGAACTGTCTGTCAAACACCCGTTCAGTATGCTCCCCAGCAGCAGAACGCTCCTCGACAACAAACTTATCGACAAAATCGTCAACATCGAGGTGGAAAGAATCTGATAAGGCCAAGAAAAGTGCATGATCCAATCCCTATGCCTCATCGTGAGTTGCTCTCTCGCCTACTCCAACATTCTTTGGTGGAGTAAAAGGAGCTCGGGACGCCTCCTTTTCCGTATCCTTTGGGATATGATCCTGATGCCTACTGTGAGTTCCATTCTGGGGCACCTGGCCATACAATTGAAGGATGTAATCTTTTTAAAGGCACGGTTCAGAAACTCATTGATTCCAAAGCAATCACGTTCACTCCAGAGGGCCTACGCATTAATTGAACTCTCCTCTGACTCAGTGAACGCCAGGACTACGAAGTGCATCTTCTGAAGCAAGAAATCCATACGGAGACCAGTCTCCTCAACATGGAGATTTCTAGTTTCATCTTGCATGCTCATTTGTAATTTTCCTTACACTTTATTCCATACACTTAATAAAAGTGAATTTTGTTTCACCTCACTCTTTTCATAATAAAGATTTTGGATGAGAGATGATCGGTTGACCTCAATCACCAATCTCGAGTATTGAATCGTTAGAGGATAGCCCAACGTTTTGGTACTTGTCATCTACAATTAAAATCAATTCAACCCATTCAAATTCCTTTTCCGCTCATACGCGGTCATCAAAAAACATTTTCTTCTAAAATCAACACAACCAATCCAAGACATTTTCAACCAGAACTACGGAGTTTTGACTTTCCCATTGCACGAGGGAATACGTAGGCACGCGGTTTCGAAACCGTGTCAAACTCAAAATAATAATAAACAAATCTCATTTTCTTATTTCTTATTTACAATTTAGAAATTAGCGATTACACACACAAACACATTTTGAACTAAATGGGTCCCATCGAGTACGATGGACGTAAGAGGTGCTAATACCTTCCTCTTGCGTAACCGACTCCTGAATCCATGCTTTTTGGTCTTGTAGACCGCCTTATCCAATTTTTGTGGGTTTTATCTATATTTCCCCGTTCTTTCTAGAACAAATAAAATTAGGTGGCGATTTCATTGTTTTGAAAATTCATTTAAATGATTTTTGAAAATCGAGTTGCTTCAGAAAGATCTTAGATTTGAGAAAGGTGATCATGTGTTTTTTAGAGTTACTCCTGTGACTGGTGTTGGTAGAGCTTTGAAGTCAAGGAAGTTGACTATGTGTTTTATTGGTCCTTATCAAATTGCTGAGAAGATTGGTGAAGTAGCCTATCAAATTCATTTTCCGCCGTCACTTGATATTCTTCATGACGTATTCCATGTATCTCAATTGAGGAGGTATATGCCAGATATATCTCATGTTGCGCCTCTAGATGATGTGCCAGTTAGAGATAATTTGATGGTTGAGACTTCGAGGGAAGTTAAGAAACTCCGAGGGAAGGAAATCACTTTAGTGAAGGTAGCATGGGGAGGTCCTGCTAACGGTAATGTGACTTGGGAGCTTGAGAGTCAGATGAAGGATTTGTATCCTGAGTTGTTCGCTTGAGGTAATTTTCGAGGGCGAAAATCTTTTAAGTGGGGGAGAGTTGTAACATCCCGATTTTAATAGCTAATTATTAATTATTATTATATATTATAATATGTGATAATTAATTTAATTGAGTGTTTTATTCTAAATGTGAATTATTTGAATATGTGTGTTATTAAATAATTGTGTTTTATGAGTAGAATAGTGGTTATTTAGTAATAGACCTATTTAGGAAAATAGAAGTAATGGAGAGGTGTTAAGTATTAAGCCCAATAATACAATCCTAGTTAGTAAAGGGTTAAAAGGAAATCATAATTAGAATTGTCATTTGGTGAAAGAAGAGAAAGAGGGAAGAAGAGAAGAGAATAGGAGAAAAGGTAAAGTGAAGAGGAAAGCCTAGAAGAGAAATCTTTAAGAGGTAAGGGGGAGAATCCATGTTATTGTTTGATTGAATGTTGTGGGTAATGATTAGTAACATGCTAGGTTGTTCAATTTCAATTTCTAGAATCTTTGAATGTTAGGGTTTGAAAGGAAATTATGTTTTTCAACTTAGAATGATGACCCATGACTAGAAACATGTTAGGATACTCTTTAATAATGTCATTTAGATGATTGGAATGGGTTTTATGTGGTAATTTTGTGGGAGAAAGAAGTTGGTTCATAGCAGAAAAAGTGCATTATCGCAGACCGCTCTTAGCGTGAGAAGAAGCCCGCTTAGTGCGAAATGTTCTGACTTTTGGGTTTGTTTGTTCAGGGAGGTGCGCTAAGCGCGATAGGCCGGGCTTAGCGTGACCTGGAATGAAAAATGTTATTTTTAGGATCTTTTGACATGAAATCTTATATGATTATATTTATTGTAATATTTTCATATGTGTGATTAATTGATCTGATCGTGGTGGAATGTGCTTCGGATTGGTTCGAATACTATTTCAATGTATGGATGATTACTTGAATATAGTGTGTGCTATTCTTAATTGAATGTTGTGAATAACATTGGTGGAATGATATGTCATAATGTTATTGGTTATATGTGATGATATGTATATGATACATGTAATGATTTTGTTATTGGAACATGATGATGTGCAATTGATGGATAATTCATATGAGTTTAATGGTGACAATATGCTTGGATAATTGAGGTTTTGTGAATAATATTAATTTTCATATGTTGTCATGATGAGTTGTACATGCATACATTTGGCTCGATCCTTGTGTGGATAATTAGCGGTGAAACTTTGGGTTCACAATTAGCTCGATCCATGATGGATGAGTAGCGGTGAAACGTTGGGTTCACATTTGGCTCGATCCCATTGGGGATAAGTAGCAGAGGCTTTTGGTCTTGTCCGGATCGGAAGTGGCTTGGATTCTATGATAATGAATTGGAAGCGGGATTAACGAAATGTTCCCAAGATTGGTACCACATGCATATTGAGTCACATTTTATTGTTGTCACATGAGTCATTATTGAATATGCGATGTGTGTAATGAAATTGTGATGTTTAATCGTATGGATAATTAAATCATTTGGATAGATGATATTTATGCTATGTGTAATAAATATGAATATTTTATACTTGGAATGTTTGTATAATCATGTTATCTTGGAATATCACTTGAAGTGTATGCAGTCCGTGAATAGATCTTGTTTCTATATTATTTCCATTTATATACTTTTGGATAATGATTTGAATTCTCATCCTTCTGTTATGATGTTTCCTCTATGTGGGTAACGTGCCGGTTCTGAGGATAGCGGTGCTTCGCACGAGACTAGTTGAGGAGTCTAGCTAGTTTATCCTTTACACGGGATTTATTTGGATTTCTACTTTGATGAGATTTGTTATGTATTCTCATCTATTTTGATTTGTATAATTGAGATACTATGTTGATGTGGCCTTGATGCCGATGTATGAGTTCTGATGACTTGGTTATATTATGGATTCATTACTTTTCCATCCAATGATTATAGTATGAGATATAATCATTGAGAATATCTGTGAATATTAAATGATCCTCTGTGAAAATGCATGAATTGTTCTAAAGCATGAGATTCAAATATGTGTTATGATTATGACCAGTGTGCATGTATGATTTTAATATTGAAAGAAATATCATGTGACTCCCTCTTGTTATGCATTCTATTTACTCTAATTGTATAATATATATAATATTTGGGGAATTAGAAGGGAGTGTTACATAAACCAGTGTTTCCCAATTCCCAATAACCTTAGGTAACCCCAAAGGTTTCGAAAACCTTTGCCTTATAAGGTTTCCTTTGAGAATAACTGAAACCGTATACAATGCCTTCAATACCTTATTCTCCTTTTTGGTACAAGCTCTAAGATTGTCACACTGTAAAAATAGAAGAGATACATATTTATAATAGCCAAAATCCACCAAATCCATAACAAATCCAAAATCATATCTCTCAAATATTATAAATATCTTATAATATCTCTTAGACTAGTATAAATATACATCTTATAATATCTCTTAGATTATTATAAATATATATCTTATAATATATTTTAGAATATTATAAATATATTATAATATATTTTTATATTAATTTATATGATCTCCAAATTAATATAGAATATTATAACATTAATGAATGGATCAATGAACCGAACCGATCAAATCTGATATTTTTCGGCTTCTTGATTTTTGACAATCTCAGAATATATTTTCTTTCTCTTCATCAACATAGATTTTAAGACATATTTCCAACATGATGTTTTCAATGACCTAAGAGTGGAACTTTGGAATAACTTATAAGAGTATGTTCTATTCTAATGTTTTGAGAATTCTGTACATATGAACATAATAAAATCACCAAATCTTGTATTCTCTTTTCATTTTGCTATGCAGTAAGGTATCAATAGAGATGATCATGAGGATGACAATGTAAGTGACAAATTAAAAGAGAAAGACACAAGTTATAAAGATGGCATTGATGATGAAATTCAAGAGGACGACATAAGAGATGAAGAGGATGATGGAAATGATGATGAGTTCGACAAACTTAAATGAGTTAGATGATGTTGTTTTAGGCTTGTACTCAAGCATTAAACTTAAAGAAACTAAGTGTGATGACTGGTTTTTTCATCGTTTGTTTTAAAAACAATGAAGTCGCCATCTAATTTTATTTGTTCTAAAAAGAATGGGGAAATATAGATAAAACCCACAAAGAACGGATAAGGCGGTCTACGTGACCAAAAGATGTGAATTTGAGAGTCAGTTATGCAAGGGGAGGGTATTAGTACCCCTAACATCCATCATACTCGATGAGACCCGTTTAGTTCTAAGTGTTTGTGTGTGTTTATTGCTAATTCATGAGTTAAGATCGAAAAATAAAAGAAACAGGGTTTATTTATTATTATTTTGAGTTTGTCGCGGTTTCAGAACCTTGTGCCTACGTATTCCCTCGTGCATTGGGAAAGTCAAAACTCTGTAGTTCCTCTCAAAAATGTTTTAAATTGGTTGTGTTGATTTTATAAGAAAAATCATGCATTAGACATTTCAAATACTTGAAGTTAGACTTGTTTAGTTTGTTTGAAAAGCTCAAGTCCTCGTTCGTGTCTGAAATGGCTATTGCACACTCTTTGTAAGAAAAGAGTTTTGATAGTCGCATATGAGCGAAAAAAGGAATTGAGTGAGTTGAATTATTTTTAAGTGAGTGAAAAAGTACCGAACAATAGGACTAACGTCTTACGATTCAAATACTAGAAACCCGAGGAGCTAATGCTCAGACGAGTCGTCTATCACCCAAAAAGGTGTTCTTAAGAAAAGTGAGGTGAAACAAGTTTCACGTTAATTAGGAGTCTTTAAACAATTGGCCTAACGTCCAACGATTTAAAAACTAAGAGTCTTTAAGCAATTGGTCTAACGTCCAACGACTTAAAGACTAGGGGTTTATTTCACACAAATTCTTAAACAATTGGCCTATCGTCCAACGATTTAAGAACTTGGTTTTATTGTGAAAAGGGTTTTTGAAAATACACTCGACGTTGGATCGAGGTTTGAAATTTTAATTATGAAAGTGTTTCAGATGGGGTTTGGTAACGGACCAAAAGAGATGGAATGATTCGGGTTATGATTAACCAAGTATATGGACTTGATTAATCTTGTGAGGATAGGTGCTCCTATCCCCAACTATGAGACCCTTGTACATGGAAAATTGGTATATGAACCAAATTTATTCGGGTTATGATTAGTCAAAGCAACAAGGGCTTTAATT
Source organism: Vicia sativa (assembly GCA_021764765.1). NCBI lineage: Eukaryota > Viridiplantae > Streptophyta > Magnoliopsida > Fabales > Fabaceae > Vicia > Vicia sativa. The sequence continues at coordinate 86,718,814 of CM038795.1, forward strand.
AACCTTGTGAGGATGGCCATGCCCATCCCCAACTATGAGACCCTTTAGGAAATTGGCTTATGAGCCAATCAAAAGAAGTCGGAGTTGTTTTTTATATTAATTGTATGTAGCGTGTACAATGGTTAATAAATCATATAAGCGTATAAAGCAGATAAATAATTATCAAACAATACAATTAAGAATTTAAATAATTGTTAGAATAGATCTTTTTTATTTGATAAAATCGACTAATAGTTTAATCGGAAATTATCAAATAAAAATTATCAATGTCTAATAATTATTTAAAACAAATTATCACAATTTATTTGCAAAATAAATAAATAAAAGGAAATAAGTTAAAGGTTAGAAATAGACCTGATTGTAGAAATCTGAGGGGGGGGTGAGAAAGCAGTCCATTCTGGCCCAGCAAGACCAAGCCCAAACTCTACAATCCAATGTGAACAACTTTGTGCAGTCCATCGTGAACCTCCATCTGGGTGCGTTGGATCTGAGTATGATGGGAAGGATGAGGAACCAACGGTGATGATGGAGTTTAATGTTGATCAGAAGGCTTATAGAGTGGCACGCACCATAGGACCGGTGGAGTGTATGTTATTGGATCATAAATGATATTATTAAGAGGTGGTGACAAGTGTCACAACCAGATTAAAGATTAAAACAAAATTAATTAACAAAAACCTAAACTAAACATTTTAAAAAAATAACTCTCTCTATCAGACTCTCGCTTCTCTCCTGTTTCCTTTTCGAACACCCCTCGCCGGAAATCGCCCAGGGTGGCTTCCACGGCGGCGTGTGGCGGCGAAGGCTCCGATCTTTGATTTTTTTACACCATCTTCTTCATCTCTTTCTCTAGATTATTGATTTGTCATTATTTTTTGCAGATGTTTATTAATTTGGAGTAGATCTTGAAAGGGGTTTATGAAAACCCTAACTTCGCCGATGATGAAAATCGGTGATGATGATGATGGTCTTGGCTTTGGTGACACGAAATCGGCCTTCCCGGCACACGAAGAAGGATTCGGCGGTGATGGAGGGCGTTCGGAGGCTGCAACCCCTCCGGTGAGGTCCTTCTGATTCTTTTTCAGGACTTTTCCTCTTCTTCTTTCTATGAAATTTCGATTTCTGTATATTTCTGAAGGGTTGTGTATTTGGGAAATGATGAGTTATATTAGGGTTTTTGTGAATGGTTTCTTGGTGTTTGTTCTAAGTTGGATAGCTTGCTGTTTGATACGATTTTTCTATGTTGGCTGTTTTCGTTCTTTGACTTTGGCTATTTCTGAGTTTTTTGGTGTTTGTAACTATGGAGGAAGATGATGATTTCCACGCTCTAAGTTTGGAACTATGGTGTTTGTAACTATGAGTTTTTTGTTGGCTGTTTCTGACTTTGGCTGTTTGCTTCTGGTTTTGGTTTTTCTGGTTATCTGTTTGGGATTTTCAAAATCTGGAACATGAACAACACTTCGATTTTTTTATGTTTTGGCTGCTGTGGCTAGGGTTTTCTTGTGAACAGTGTTGCTGGTCCCTGTTTCTGTGCATTCAGTGCTTAAATATCCCTAGAATTAGGGTTTCTTGCCTTTGTTGTTGGACCTTTGGTCTGTGTAGCAGGCTTTGGATAGATTGTTTTTTGGGCTGAACATGCTTCTGTCACACTCATCTTCTGACTTCTGAATTATTGGGCTAAACATACTTTGTTTGAAACTGTACTGATGGTTTTGACAGTTATTGGGCTTGAACATATTTTCTTTGAAACTGTACTGATGGTTTTGTAGCTATGATGTTTGCTGAGCTACACCTACTTTTTGTGAACCAATACCAAAGGTTGTTGTGATTTGCAAAAGGTGAGGTCATGACCTTTGATTAAGATCTGACTTGTATGAGGTTTTGGCCAAAGTTGAACATGATTGAGAAAACAACCATCCCTAAGAATCTGATCCCAAATACAAAACCCTAATGATGATTTTGACATTGTTTCTCTGTATGTATTCATGTGGTTCTTGCTTTTTTACTAACGTTTACCCCTTTTGTTTCATAAATGATGGTAATGGCGAGCTTGAAGAAGCAAGAAGAGAAACAAGACTTATCTCATGAGTAACTCAACAAGAGAAAGATGAAGAGGAGGCAAGCATGGCCTAGGATGAAGGAGCAAGAGATGAAGAATTTGAAATTGCCAAGAAAATTTCATAGAAACTTAGAATTAGAAGATCTTGTAAGAAAAACTTGTATTTTATGACAATCTAAGTCATCCCTTGTAGCAATGTAACTATTGATTTTGTAATGACTTCTTTACAAAATTTGTGCAAACCAAATTTCTAAAAACTAATGTATTCATATTTGTTTCCCTCCTAAACAAAATTCAAAGAAATGTGAATTTGAAAGTTGAATGAAGTTGAAACATTTGTATTCTCGAACAAGAGAAAAATCATGTGATTTTGATGAATGAAAATTGAAACCAAATGGAATTGTAAAAGTCTTGACCAAAAGAATCTCAAGTTTCAAAACAAAATTCAAGTCCTTTATTTCTTGCCTCTTAGGAAAAAAAGAAATGATAATCTCAACTTGAAAATGAAGTCATAGGAACGAATGTTACTTTCTATCTTGTGGAGAATATGATATAACTTGAAGTTTTACCGCAACTTTTCAACATTACCATGCCTTGAAAACTCTTGATGGAGTACCTTGAATTTGAAATCAAACTTGTGAAAGAAAATTGAATGATGATAAGTGACACTTGAATCTTGAATGAATTTTGAAAAAAGTCCAAAATGAGGTACTTGAAATGGTATAAATGATGAATGCCATAAACTATGAATTCTAAGAAATTCAATGCAATGAATCTTAGCATTATTCAATCTTGAGTCACCAAACTTTGAATCCCGAACAAAATATTCGCTTTAAATCTCTTGAATCACTTTTGCATTTGGTAAATTCAGATTGACACAAATTAAATTCTTCCAATTTCACAAAGTCTCGAATGAACTTGGTGAATTAGGATCTTGAATTATAACAACCTATAGTCTTCTTGTAATTTGAAATTTTGATATAGAACTTAAGTGTGCAAAGTTGTAGTGTACAAAGTTTTGCCATAGAACTTAAGTTTAGTATCATGTAAGAATTTAACCTCTAATCTTTTGAAACTTTAAACAAACGAGAGTTGTTCTTGCAAACTTGAAATCTTTGGCCATAAAGCTCGTATCTTAAACTTGTTCAAAGAAAACACTCTAAGGTTCTTGTGAATGAGCTTTACCAATCCCAATTCGGATCAACTAAACCCACACTTATTTCAAATTTGAAAATTGAAACACAAGATAAGATCCTTACTGAAAACAAAGTAGCTTTCTTAAAATCAAGACCATATTCTTCATTAAGCTCCATCATGATCCAAATAGGGGAATGATGTCTGCTTGAAAATAATATTAAAGACATGATTTCTTTCTTAAACAATGAAAGCCAAAAAGACATTCATTCTTTCTGAAATTTAAGTCCAAAACTTAATTCACAAACAAACTTTCGATGACTTAACTTTGAGTTCAAAACCACTTTGGAAAAGAAATCCATCTGACTTAAATATGCATATTGACGAAGTTCAATATTCTAGCGAATTTAATCATCTGATGAAACGATGGACATGTTGAGGTGTCCTGAAACATGAGAATTCCTTGTAACTTGAATGGGTAGAAGAAAATATTATATTGAACCCTTCTCACGCAAACATCTTCTATAACTGGTAGAAGAACCAATAGAATGCACCTTGATCCCATATTATTGGATTAATAATATGAAAGGATTTGCATGCTAGAGAAACAAGTCAATTAGGATTGAGATGAAGAGGGTAAATTTTGGGGTGCGACACTAAGTATATTTTTCATTTTTCTAGAATTATACTTCTAACTATTAAACTTAATATTAAGACATGTTAGACATTTTGTATCTAGTGTGTGTATTTAAGTTAATAATGGAAGATTTCATTAACACGACTTTTATGGTACATGCATTATATATTTGAAATGTTTATTTTATAAAAAAATATGGTAAAAGAAATTACCCATTTTCACTATTTAACTTTTATGAAATAATTTGTAATTGTGGTTAGATATGACAACATTTGAAAAGTGTTCTCACTCTACCACTTATAGGAAACATTTTTTATTTGTTGCAAGTTATAGCAACATTTAAAAAATATCGCGTAATATGCCTTGAAGAAACGTCCCTTTTTCCTATTGTCTAGGCGACGTTTTAGGAAAGTGTGGCCAAAGATTGATGAAAAACATTGCCTCAAACAATAGGCAACGCTCGCATAAAGAAAGCTTGAAAAATGTCCCCTATTATTTTAAGCAACTTTTTTCACAGTTATGGCAACACTTTTCAGCTATTGTTGAAGAGTAAAAATATTGTAGTAAACTAATCAATTCATTTTTCTCCGTGCACGACAAAGTAATTTCTTAAACAAAAATTTACCGCCCAAGTGTGAATCTTTTTATTTCAATCAATGAGTATTTTTCTGCCATAACACGACCAAGTTCATTTTACATTCAAAATCAACCAACCAACAATTTTTTTGCTACTAAGAATTACGTAGCTTTGAGAGAAACTTTTTTGATACAACGTCTCTTCGAGCACCCTAATAAAAACTTTTTTTTAGTAATTTTCTTTTCATGTAAATGATTTTAATAATTAGAAGAAACCAAACATTTCAAGCAAATTTTTTTTCAAAATTAATTAAGTAGTTCTAGTTGGTTATAACGGATGTCGTGGGATGATAATACCTTCTTCGCGCATAATCGACTCATGAACCTAAGTTTGATTGTGATTACATTATTTATGTTCTTCAAGGGTTTTACCGACGTTTCCCTTTTAAAATTAAAAATTTGGTGGAAAATTCATTGTCATTCGAGCGTTCATTCACTCAGTATTTTTCACGCTACAACAAAAGTATAAGAGTAACTCTTAAGATAATAAGGAAACTCACACACACTTAAATATGTTCTAATTCCTCTCTTATTTGATAAAACACATATAATATATTTATGCGCATTCATAATTGATTAATAACTTATTTAATCAATTAAAAGGGCCTTTTAGTTTAGTTAATCAATTACCAAATTAGGGTTAATCAATTAAGAAATTTGTAATGCCTCCTCCAATCAATTAGATAAGTTTTTAGTCAATTAATGACAGTGTAATTCAAAACTTTTCTTATTAAGGTTGTATAGTCAATTAATAGCTATGGTTAATCGATTAAAACAATAAAAATACATATGGTGATTTCCTTTTTTAGCCAATTATCTTCCTTTAAATAGAGGGTTTATTCTCATTTCATTTCAAACTAGAATTTGAATGAAACTCTTATATTTCACTTTATTCTCATTTCTTCTCTATTTTCTATTTATTCACCAATGTAGCCTTACTTTAGAGGGTTGTGAGTTTTTTTTTGTATCAGTGTTGAACAGAGTTTGCTTTTACTCAAGAGGGTTCTTTCTCTTGAGTTACATCTATGTAAGAAGCTATTGTTTGATTACTTTGCTTAACTAGTTAAAACCCTTTGTTTGGTTCTTGAGCTTGACTAGTTATAAACTCTTGTTTGATTCTTGAGATTAGCCTATGAAAATCTATATTTGATTTTCAATATTAGGTCAAATATCTTTTTTTGGTTATTGAGTTTGGCATATGAAAAGCTCTGTTTGATTCATGAGCTCAACCTCATAAAAACTTTGTTTGGTTCGTGAGATTAGCCCATTAAAATATATTATTTGGTTGTGATATTAGCCAACCAAAATCTATGTTTGGTGGTAAGAATATTCATAAATATATTATGTGAAAAGCTTTAATCTCATTTTAATGGAACTCTCAAAAGGAAACTCTTGAGGATATTAATATGTCGTGTGGTTAAGCTAAACCTATATAAGCTCTAACATTAAAATTTGAACATCTATTTATTTTTAAATTAAAATGTCATAACACGTCGATTTTCCTAAATGTCAAATTTAGCGTTAAAATTCATACATTTAACAAATCCTTTATCAAATCTTCGTCGTCCATTTCATGACTATCAACTTTCAAGACATTACCATTAGTGGTTTGCGTGAAACATAAAAACTTCCATTATTAAAGCATACTGAATATCAAGACTTGTGCCTCTCAAGCGTTATAAAGTTATGAAGAGTTTTAGGTTTGGAAGAGTGTTTTCCATGAAGAGTTCTCCTTGATGGATTGCAAGAGCAGAAAATTATTTGGGTTTAAGGTTTGTGTTCTTAAATATTTATTTGAGCAAAAGCTTATTTATTTATCTAACCCTTTTTTGTGTCTAACCTTTTTTTCATATCAGAAACAAATGGATGTAAAAGCGATTGAAGATCTCCTTGCACACAACATTTGATCTACCCTTTCATTATATGATTTGAAGATCTAAAATCTAAGTCTTGAATGTAACGATTGAAGATCTCCTTGCACCCTGCATTCTGTCAACCCTAAAATTATATGATTTTAAGATCTGAGATCTAGATCTACCCTAAAATTATATGATTTTAAAGATCTGAAATCTAGATCTTGTGTAAAAAAATGAAATATTCTAGGTAAACAATATAACAATTTTAATTATAAAAAAAAAGATCACCCCTCGGTTTTATATTAAAACAGAGATAAAAAGACGCTAGTTTTTGTAAATAATAAAAATGCAATCATTGGGGATCAAACACATGCGATATTAAAATACCCTTCGGTGAGGAAAACACCGAGGTGATAAGTCCATATTTTTATGACAACCTTATTTACCTCGCTTCAGGTGCCGAGGCAAAACACATTTCGTGTCTGACATTAGATGCATTATTTGTAGTAGTGATGTTCTCTTTATTTTATTATTTTGCTTTCCATAAATTTATTTTGCATAATATGTATTTCCTTGTCTCCATCTCTTCTTCATTCTTTCTTTCATCCATTCTGATGCTTAATCTCTATTTGTTATATATAATCAACTTAAACATTTTATAAATCAAATATTTCATAATTGGAATTTGATTTTCAACCAACACAATCCACCCTTTTCTTGTGTTTAAAGTCAATCGATCTACACATATACCACTAGATCCTAACTCATGTTATAAGACTAATTATCTTTGGAGATAATATGATGATTTTAAATGCTTCTTCTTTTAACAAGAAACTTCTCATTAATACGCCTCCATCGTTTGATGGTGAAAGATTTGATATATGGAAAGAGATAATACTATTATTTTTTGAAGTTATTAATTTTGAATTTAAGAATTTTGTTATAAATATCCATTGTTCCTACTCATTTAGTCAATAATATGTAGTAAATAAATCAAGTAATCTTTGGACCGCAGAAGATAAGAGAAAAGCTAAATTAGGTTTTAAAGTTAAATACTTGATGATGAGTACTTTCACTAGAGAGTGCCTATGTTTTTAACTGTAATATTTCCAAAGAAGTACGAGACCCTCTTGACATGATTTATGGAAATCAAGAGAAGATGAACATGCATATTAAAGAAGATAAGACATTAAATGAAAGTGAAGGTCACCTTCAAGGATAATTTTCAAACATTAAAATCCTTTGGATTTATTTCAAAAGCTTTGTCTCTAACAAATATATTTGACTCAAGAACTGTTGAAACTAATTCATGTGTGTCGAAATTGTGTGTGTCGAAGGGAGGCTGCCCAGTCGAAATTGTGGTTCGACAGATTAGATTTGTTTTAGATTTAAATAGATTTGATTTAAATCTAGAATAGGATAGATTTAATTTAGTTCCAAATAGATATTTTGGGCTTTTATAGTTTTGGGCTTTAGCTTAGAGAGCAAGCTAACCTAAATCTATAAATAGAGGGAGTAACCCCAATTTTGCAATCAAGAAGTTGTATTCACAGAATTTGCAGTTGCAAGTGAATAAGAAAGTTTCCATAATTTGTAGGCAGAGAGTTACTCTGCAGAAAATATTTTTCTTCTTCTTCTTCCTTTCTCTATATTTCTCATTGTCATTGTGTGGTGATATCAATCTTGCTCATCAAGATTGTAAAAAATTCATCATAGATTTTAGTGGATTTCTAACAAGAACTAATGTTAGAAACCTGACTTGGTACTTGATTCCAAAGTAAAAAAAAGTTGATAAATTTCATAAGAAATCCAAGGAGGAAATCATCCAAAAAGTTGAATAGATGATCCAGTAACCGAAAGATAAAGGGAATAATTCAAGAACATTTAAAAAATCTTCATCATTTTCATCTTTAGATCTACATGAAGAAAATGTTCAAAGACTAACACCGGAAGTATCATTTGAAAGATTTATCACTCTGTATGAAGGATCATCTAAAGAATTATCACTTGGAAGAATTTTTTAAGAATCATCATCCGAAATAAATTTTAAAGAATCGCCATCCTAAAGAATTTATGAAGTATCATTGTAGAGAAGGTCATTTGAAAAATTGTTGTATCAAAAGTGTATTTCTGTTGGAAATTAATGGACAATTAATTTCCATGGGTGTGTTCAAATATGACAAAGTTAAAGAGGATAAAAATGCCCCATAGACAAAATTGGAAATTGCCTTCAGATATGTCTGAAGGAAATTTTGGTTAGTTTTTGCACTAACATCCATCAGTGGATGTTTAGTGTTAAAACTGTCTGAACGAAATTGTGATCGATTTTTCCACTAACATCCACTAGTGGAAGTGTAGATAAATTTGTCTCAAGCTACTGAAAGTTTGAATTTTGAATTTAAAATACACAACACTTCATGAAGTGGTGCATAATGTTACTATAGACAAACCATTGCAACTTATACTGAAAAGGTGTTGTGTCATCAAGAGTTGCAAACTTGTGAAACAACACATGCATAGTCTATAAATACATTATTCTGAATTCGAAAATCATAAACTCAAAATCCTACATCCTCTTCAATATTCCAAACACTCTTCCTTGCATTCGAGTTCTTCACCAGTCTTGTGCAGACTCGATTCAAAGGTTGAATTATCCTGGATATTCTTACGTTCCAACTCTAAGACAATAAAGAGAATGCTTGAAATACTTATAAGGAAAGTGATTTCGTTCACGATTTAGCCTCAAACCATTTGATTGATATTAATTTTCTAACAATCTTATAAGTATTTATTTAATGGCAACGAGGCTTTCGTTTCAAATATCAAGGATGAGTTGTTATGTTGTAGACACATTTTTCTTGCAAGAACAATTATCAATGTGAATCCGGGTACGTTTTATTATTTCTTATAGAAATTAAAGCATAATGAAAAACATGATTTTATATTAGAGACTTGATTGTCGTTATTGTGATTTTCGATAATTTTTAAATGAAACTTAAATTTAAATCGTTGTACGCTGAAAAGTATATATATTATAAAGATTTACTTTAATATGTTATGGCTATTTATACCATTATTGTGAGTTGTGTGAATATGAATGATGTACTAGATTTTCAAACTTATTTCATCACAATAAAAATGAATTATATATTAAGAAAAGAAATGTGTATATGGTATATAAGCAGTACTTTTCAGAATATGATGTCATATCGTGCAAGAAGATAATGTTGCAGTAACATGCTATGGTAGCATTTCATTAACTATGATAAGAATGTGATACAGTAACATGAATATTGTGGTATTACATTAATCGTTCATATATCTCGTTTTTCTTTATTAATATGTTTTAATGCATTTTATTTATTTTAACAAAATGAGATGAGGTGGAAAAGCTATATGGAATAGTTTGAAGTCACAACCCACGACTTAAGGGGCGGCTGCATTTTGAATGCGAAATGTTGCATACTATTAAAATCCAACAGCAACATTGATATATTTTGAATGCAAAATGTTGCCTACTATCAAAATCAGACAACAACATTGATATAGAGAAATAAACATTCATGTTTATTTACATGGAAAAATCTAATGTAACTATTGAATCATGATGTGAAATTGTTGAGAAATTTATCAAGAAAAAGGAATTAGAGATTTCAATAAATGGAGAACCTTGTGAGAAAGGTTCTCCACGCATTGTTGAAACACAATCGAAACTTAAGATAAAAAAAAGTCTAAAAGACTAAGGATCTAGGACAGAACAAAATTGATTCTTGATTCATTTCCTTTTATCTGGTTGAAGGAAATTGTGAGAATTTTGTTCGTAAGATTCCTATTATTCTTCAAGTGGAAGATGATCTTAAGATTTACAATGAAGAAGTAACTTCAAGAGACTTCTCTTGGAATGATGTTACCCAAATAAAATCAATAATGTCAAACCACTCTTGAGAACTTGTCAATCTACCTAGAGAATAAAATATTCATCGTACTAAAATGGATGTTTGGAAGGAAGTATCATAGTTATGGTACATTAAACAGATACAAGGGTAGATTAGTAACCAAGAGTTTTAAGGAAAAATGAATGTATTGATTATTTCGACGTATATATGCACTAGTAACAAGCAAAATAAAATTTAGAGTATTGTTTGCTTTACCTTATTTGCATGACCTTATAGTTCATCAAATGGATGTCGAAACAATGTTCAAAAATGAATATCTCGATGAGGAGATTTACATGGAGAAACCAAAACGCTGTGCGCTTCTTGGTAATGAACAAAAGGCGTGCAAGCTTGTCAAATTCTTGTATGAGTTAAAACACGCGATAAAACAATGATATCAAAGTTTGACTTTGTCATTGTAAGATTCACCAATAAAAGGGAGACACATGACTTAGGAGGATAATTTTCAATCATTATCAAAGCAAGAATTCAAATATTTTATCATAATCAAAATGGGGAGATTGTGAAGATTACATCGTATATCTAGTTCAGTTTTGATGAAGACAAATATTATCAAAGAAGAAAAGGTTCAAAGGTATCATGCACATCAATGATAAAGTTGACCAAGAAGGTTTAACATAGAAAATCAAGTGAAGATTTGAGAGAAGTGAACATAACTAAGGTACTCATTGAAATTTATATTGTACTACTTTAAATTGCTCAGAATTTTATCTCTCATTTCATCTAAAACTTTATTGCATCATCGTGCATTATTATCTAAAAATATTTCTTCATCTAATTCTTGTGACAAGTGTTTGTACACAAAGTTGTGTAAGAATATTGTGATATTACTTTGTCTCCATGTTGATTATATGTTTATCATTATTAATGAGATAAATGGAACTTTAGAAACAAAGATATTTCTAGATTTGACATTCAGGATGAAAAGATCTTGAAATAGTGGGGGTTAAAAACATAGTCAAACAAACTATCGTGAGAAAACTTTCATATTCAAGATGAAAGATCTTGGACTAGTTTACACTATTTTGGTGATCAAAGTAATACGAAATAGTGAGGGTTACGAACTTAGTCAAGCACGCGTTATTGAGAAAGTTCTTGATAAGTTCAAACTGTCACGTTTCAATAAGGTGAATATTCAATTTGATCTTAGTGTAAAAGTAATGATGGAAGAGTTGTGGCTATATTAGAATACGCAAGTGTAATTCGTCCTTTAATGTAATGTACTGGAACTGACATAACATTTGTAGTTAGTAAATGAGTAGATTTACTAGCAATTCAAATAATGAGCATTGGAAGACCATCATGAGAATTTTGGTTATCTTTTGAGAACAAAATATTTGGCCTTCATTATGATAGGTTTCCTGTCCTACTAAAAGGATATACTGATAAAAGGATATCAAGTTTCGTAGATAATAAATCTATAAAATAGGGTGGATATTTACACTAGCTGAGGTACAATTTCTTGGAAGAGCAAGAAAGAAACATGCATTACTTTTTCAACCATGAAATCAGAGTTTGTGGCTCTCATTTCTATTGGTCAAGAAGCTGAATGGTTGAGGGACCTTCTATTGGAAGTTCCATTGGCAAAAGACAATGTTTCAAAAGTGTTGATACGTTGCGATAGTCAAACCAATTTAGTTAGTACATTCAGCAAAGTGTATAATGGAAAGTTTAGGCACCGAGGTCTTAGACATTATTTAGTGAGAAAATTGATTAAAGATGTAATCATTTAAGTCACATATATATGATCGATCTATAATTTGGCTGATCCATTTACTAAGCCACTGACCAGAGACTTAGTAAAAACAACTTCGAGAGGTATGAGGTTGAAACTCCTTGAGTAAGAGTTCCGACAGCGGTGGCAACCCAGTCTTACGTTAACAAAATATTAACCTCAAGATTCAATGGGTAACAACAAGTCATCGATTTGGATAATTGTCGAATATTTTGTGTTAATGTTGACCTTAAAACGAGGGTTGAGTTTTTATTTTAAACTCTTAATGAAGTTCAATACCGAGAGTACGTGTCTCATGGAAAAAGACACAATATGAATTTCACCTATGTGAATTTAGAGATGGTATCGTCTCAAAGTGAGAGTTGGAGTTTCTCTCATGAAAAATTCACGAAACAGGATAGCATTTGGCCATAAATAAGTGTTAAGCGAGATATGTAGAGGAAGAACCTTAAAAGAGTGTGTGTCAGGTAACGCCGGTCTAATCATATGGATTAATGGTTTAAAAACATTTCTACCTAATATCCTGATTAAACTTTGCGTTATCCTCACTAAGGTTAAGTTTAAAATCGAAAGATACTTAAGTGTATTAACACTCTTTATATTTCATTTTCTGGAATTATACTTGTCATTATTAGAACTACTGGGGGATTGTTGGAAATTAATGGACAATTAATTTCCATGGGTGTGTTCAAATATGACAAAGTTAAAGAGGATAAAAGTGCCCTATAGACAAAAGTGGAAATTGCCTTCAAATATGTCTGAAGGAAATTTTGGTCAGTTTTTGCACTAACGGATGTTTAGTGTTAAAATTGTCTGAACGAAATTGTGATCAATTTTTGCACTAACATCCACTAGTGGAAGTGCAGATAAATTTGTCTCAAGCTACTGAAAATTTGAATTTTTCGAATTTAAAATACACAACACTTCATGAAGTGGTGCGTAATGTTACTATAGACAAACCATTGCAACTTATGCTGAAAAGGTGTTGTTTCATCAAGAGTTGCAAACTCGTAAAACAATACATGCATAGTCTATAAATACATTACTCTGAATTCGAAAATCATATACTCAAAATCCTACATCCTCTTCAATATTCCAAACACTCTTCCTTGCATTTGAGTTCTTTGCCAGTCTTGTACATATTCGATTCAAAGGCTGAATTATCCTGAATATTCTTGCGTTTCAACTCTAAAACAATAAAGAGAGTACTTGAAATACTTATAAGAAAAATGATTCCGTTCACAATTTAGCCTTGAACCATTTGATTGATATTAATTTTGTAACAATTACAACATACAAAAACTTGGTAGCGTCACATGAAACAACATGTGAAAAATGAATCTAAGGAACTTCAAATTCATCAACCAAGAATTCATGCATGCTTCCAAGAATAGGTCCTCATCATGGACAGGATATTAACTTTAATGGGAAACAAATTCTCAATTATTGTTACCTATCAAAGGTTTTGTTTTTTAAAACAATAATAAATGGTTTTGTTATCACAACACGATTTGATAGACCCTTGCATAGCTGCAAATTGAAAGATGCATGGTCCCCTAACTACTCATTATCAAATACTTTGTTTGGTTCATTCCAATTGATGCCTACCTTACATGTAACATAGACAATGCAAGAAAGAGAAAGTAAAAGGTTAATCCAACTAAAGTTTTTTTAAAGTTTAGTGGAATATACCAATCCCACCTTCCTTTCTAACATAAAAAATCTTAACAAATTTGTAGAAAATTGTTTCTTGTGCAGTTTGATCAGAGTCTTAAAACAAACACTCAAAGCATAGTTGCATGTGGTGGTGCTGTGAGCGTGATCTTATTAAATTCCAATATAGGACCACATGCATGCATCTTTTTTTCCTCATTCTCTTACTTTTTCAACTTTGTGAAGTTACAAATAACCAGAACCCGTGATTAATGCTAACTTTTCTTCGTGGAAACGTACAAGTTCTATCTCTTTCATGTAATTGTTTTTTAACAAACACTCCAAATGTGTCGAGTTGGAGGACAGAGATCTTATGTAGCATGTTAATTTGGTATTCCTTTTGAAATGTTTCCAACTCACTCGTGGACAAAAGTTTTTAAAATAATCAAACACGCTTGTAAGAATTTTATATGCTATCTATTTTGGCTATTTTAGTATTGTGAAAACAATAAAATTACATTATAAAATAAGAGTCAATGTTTTATGGGTTTATAAAAACAAGTTACAAAATAAATAATTACTAGTTTTAAGAAAAAATATGAAATTTATAATACCATAATAAAATATAGACAACAAATATAAAATTTATTAAAATATTAAAACTTATAATTAAATTTAGAGGTTAGATATATTTTTAGTCCCTATAAATATGCGACCCTACAAATTTTGGTCCCTATAAAATTTTCTTTCGAATAACAATCCTCGCAAACTTTTTATTCATGCAATTTTAGCCCCTGCTATTTTTTAAAATTTTTAAAGGGTTTAATTATCTTTAAATTTTTAATTTTTTGAATAATTTTTTTCATATGTGTTCAAAATACTATAAAATATTTATTTATTAAATTTTAGAATTTTTTAAAATGAGTAGAATTAAATCTGAATTTTTTTAATTTTAAAAAATATTGATAAAAACAATGAAAGTCTCGATTTAGAAATCAAATTTTGAGTTTTTTTTTCAAGAAACTTTTTATAACGTTCTACACATGTCTGTAAAATAATCATTCAAAAATACACATCGGTTTAACAGTAAGGACTAAAACTACATGCATAATAATTTTGCAAGGATCATTATTCGAAGAAAATTTTTAGAGGGATCAAAATTGCAGAGTCGCATATTTATAGGGACTAAAAACGTATCTAACCCTAAATTTACTTCATATTAAATACTTTTATAAAGATAAAGTGTTTCACATGGACAATTTTATGACTTTTATGTGTGTTGTCAGACTATTTTATGACGCACAAATACCATTAGGATTATGTGTATCATATTGTCTGACAATTTTATAATACTCAAACAACATGTGCTAGAAAATTGACAAAAATTTATGTAAAATTATTATTTATTTTCACTCTTTAAATTGGTGTTTGATATTTATATGCGACACATAAAAAACATGTCTGACAATTCAGCCACTTTTTTTTTTTAATTCTTCTTCACTATACTTTATACATTTATTGGACAAATCACAAACACGTCTAAAGAAGTTAAAGATGTGTCAAAGCAATATTAAACAATTAAGATTGAATAAAAAATATTTATTTATTTATTTTATATTTTTAACAGAATGAATAAAAAGTGTCAAATATCATCATAAATATCGTATGAGTGATTTATATCTTTTACATTAGTAGTAAATTGTATATCCCCGTTTTGTATTAAATATCAGTTCTCACTTCTTAGTTAGATTGTGTACTCTCAAACTACCTTTGGGGAAGGTAGATCAGAGTGGATGATTCAGAGGTTGGCTAATAGTTTGAAGAGTTGGGTGTCTTCCAAAGTTATGGTGTTCTCTTAGTCGTTGTTAAAAAAATAGGTTACATAATAGGCCGAATCTTCTAAGGCGTCATATTTTGACTCTGATAATAGGGTGTGTTGAGTTATGAAAGATGAAGATGATAAGTAACGTGCAACTTCAATTTGATTGCTTGCTGCCATTGTTATTCACCTTCAACCTCCAACCTATGCATATACACGGATAAATCACACATAATCATCTTTTGTCAAGGTGTCATCTAGGCGAGGTTTGATAATGTCCAATTAGGTTTTTGTGTAATCGAGAATATTGGATTGAGAATTATGGGGGATTTCTTCCAGAAAAACCCAGGGCTTGTCCTCCTAGATCTTTGGTAGATTTTAGAGTTTTCTTCAAAACTTTCAAAAGAAGATTGCAGCCAAGTGAAAAGCCTTCAGAGTTTGGTACCCAAGGAAGTAGCGAGAAAATGACGAATTGAATTGAAAGGCCTTGTGATCAATAGGTTTAATTGATTGTGCACGAAAGAGCTTTGGAGTTTGGTACCCAAAGAAGTAGCAAGATTCGATGAATCAATTGATAGCTATTGTGTCTTGGTCTTGATCAAGATCAAAAGAAGAGAAGCGGTTGAATCAAGAACAAACGGTTAGGGTTTGTAGGGTTTCTCTTGGAACACTTCTCTTGTAGTCACTTTTTGCATAGTAAGAAGTTATACTAATTCCAAAATTATAATTGGGGAGAGACGTAGCCATAACGAGGATGATTGGTGAAATTCCTAAATAAATCCTCGTGTCGCTCTCTCTCATCTCTTTACTTTACTTTTTATTGAGCAATTTGTTTAATAGAATTGATTGATTGATCGACTCGTAAGAATTTTTTCGTGACTGCTTTTGGTTTTTAATTGGTTGTTGATTAGATTATAATCACTTTAATTATAAGTGTTTTTTCATATCAATACAACTCAAAGAAAACTCCGAAAATTCATTCTCATACCAAGTGTTTGACAAATTACATAGTTCGTTA
The DNA here is from genome assembly GCA_021764765.1 of Vicia sativa. Classification (NCBI taxonomy): domain Eukaryota; kingdom Viridiplantae; phylum Streptophyta; class Magnoliopsida; order Fabales; family Fabaceae; genus Vicia; species Vicia sativa. The sequence continues at coordinate 86,735,317 of CM038795.1, forward strand.
TTTTTTATTGTTATCATTGGAATTAGTATTACTAGTAACTTGCTATAAACGAATATTGTGTACTTGTTTCTAGTGCATAAATCCCATATTGTTATGGTGTTCATTCCATAAGGCTTAATTGCATACCTGAGGAAGAGGTAACAAAGTGTGCACTCATTGTGCCATGACAAACCACACAGTCTATCAATGCTTCAAAAACCATGGCTATCCTTTACACATGCAGCAAGGATGAACTGTGGATGATTGTAAAAATAATGGTGCTGAAGAGTAGGGATGACAACGGGTCGGGTCAGGTGCGGGTTTCACACTACCCAAACCTGCACCCGAAATCACCACCTGAGCCCGAACCCAAACCCAAATGCTATTCGGGTGGAAAGATAACATTCACACCCGTTGGGTTTGGGTTTTCCCACCCAAACCCAAACTCGTAGCAAAAACACAAAAAATACAACAACAAAATTGAAATTTAAAACACAAGAATTCCATCAAAGTCTCTTAAAGAAATTAAAGAATTAAATTACAACTTACAATCAAGTTTGGTAATATTACAATTAAAATTAAGGTCTTAAATTTGTACATTTATATATATTTAGGGGTACTTATATAATTTTATGTCTAAGCGGGTGTGGTTTCGGATGTGGGTTTGAGTGAACTCAAACCCGCACCTGAACTCAAACCCAATCAACTTGGATTTGGATGAGATGGATCCCGCAAATTTAGGTCTGTTTGTCATCATAGTGAAGAGGATGTTAAATCCATAACATATGAGGGCAATAGTGAATAAAGAAGGAACTTGTACTTCACTCCAGATAAGAAAAAGCTGTGTTAGCTTTTCTCCAACAATCAAGCAAGTCACACCAAATCCTCTGATAATACATGTATCATTTGTGTCACTCCATCACTACCCAATTCACATAATTTCTTCATTTTGGACACATGAGCAACATATCATATTTGTCACTTCATACACGTTTTTCAATACACGAAGAAAATTAAATCAATCCACATTAAACTATCTAATGGCACTTTGGTCACGACAGACCTAGCTGGTACTATCATGTTTGACACCAACTTCTATCTTACCAATGTTCTTTACTTTCCCAATTTTGATTTCAATTTAGTATCTGTTCCAAAAATCACAAAAAGCTTAAACTATTTTTTTTTACTATTTGATGGTTCTAAATGTTTGATATAGGAATCTTCATCCAAGAAAATGATTGATGCAGCTGAAATGAATCCTGGATTGTATGTGCTTAGATAACCATTTGTCAGTTCTATGATTATACCTCATGAACATTGTCTCAATACCTCATGTAAAACCATCAACACCATAGATAGATAAGTGTAATAGGAACAATGATTGTAATTTGTGGCTCAAGAGATTTAGCCACCAATCTTTTGAAAATTTGATATCAATAAAATATTTCCTTTTATCAAAATTGCTAAATCATATTTACCTTACAATGGTGAATCAACATTAACTTGTACATGAGTTGTGTGTTCGGGGAGGTGGAGTCAACAAATCACTTGTTTGTTTTTTGAGATGTTGCATCGCCTATTTGATATAAGATTTTTAGTTGGGTGGATAGACTTGCGCCTCTTCAACAATCGATTTTAGAGTTGTTTTAGATGTTATCGAGCTTAGATTAGGATCGGAAAACGGTTGATTTTAGATTTGGTTTCAATATGTCAATGAGTGATTTGGAGTATTTGAAAAAATAAATGATAAAGTTATTGTTTCAAGAAAATTTGACGGCTAGTTACTAGATAACATCAATTGTTTGTTTGGCTTAAAAGTGAGTTTATTTTCACGTACCAGATTTTGGCTTTTCTCTAGTAAATCGAGAGCAACTCTCACTCATGTGCTTAGTATTAGTAGTCTTGGGTGACCAACTATCCTCTTTGGTTCTCTTGCTTGTTTGTTAACAAAATTAAGAAAGTAATATATTAATATATAACGGTGGTAAACTATCATAGTACAAAATAACTACCATTGGGGAAATTTTCTTCAATCTTCATAGGAAAAATATAGTATGGACATATATTTGGAAACATGTGGGGTTTTAATTAGGCAGTAAATATATATTAAGTAGGTAGATGCTACTGAAAAAAAAAAACAAGAAAAAGAGAGACAGCAATCTAACAATACATCATATGAGACAAAAGTGATGGATGGCACTGTAAACAGCAACACTCGCTGTTTAAAATCACAGCAGATGGTCCAAACCTTGCTAGAGTAATAATAATATTATAAAAAAAAAAGGTACATAAATAAAAAATTTAAACTATATATTATTATGTCCTATATATAATATTTGTAACCCTCTTTCATTTATGTCCTATATATAATATAATCTTTCATTTATATGTTAAGTTTGTAAAGAAGAGAAGAAGGATATGGAATCATGCACCGAAGACAGTTGAAGCTGCCAGCATGATCTGAGCTTTCTTTCTTTTAATTATATTACCTCTCTGAACTTATATATAACCAAAAATATGTATATGTTTGGTTCATATTTAAACCAAATGAGTATGGGTGAATGTTTGTTCTTATATTTAAGTCTAGAGAGAGTATATGTGTGGTAAGAACTAAGAACAGATCATGTCGGAGCTTCACCTGTTGAATGGAAGCATTTCAAGTTGAGATTCATACCAGAAAAAACCAGAAAAGGTTTGATTTTAATTTTCTTTTTATGGTTTAACTTTGTTTTAATTTTAGCTTAATAATTTTGTTTTTAATCTTATATACAATCATGTTTTTCTCTTTATTTTATTGTAAAATATGAGTCTGTCAAATTTTTCTCAAGCTTACCTAATGGAAAAGGAAATTACTATATTGGGATGTTACTAGGAATTGGAAGGAGAGAATATTTGAGATAATGATAGCTTCTATTAAGAGGTTTTACAAAATTGTTTACTTGCTTCTATTTGCTTGTTATTTGCTTTCACTAATTTGATTTATAAATGATAAGCTCTTCTTATTTATATGCTATGAGAGATTTTTAGATACATCCATAAAGTATTCTAAACACTTCAAAAGACAGAGTTCTGCACACTTCTCTCTATTACTTATATTTATGTCTCCAGTCCACTAATATACTTCTATATCTCTTCTAAAACTTTTTCTGAATTTTGTCACTAAATCAAAATGGGTCCAATGGGTATAATCTAACACTTTTTAACTTGATTTGCCAATGTCTTCGTTACTTTAAACTTCTTGTCTTTATATCATTTCATCTTGTTTCTCAATAGTTGCTCGATGTACACTTCTTCCTCAATGACTCCATCCAAAAAGGCACAATCTATGTTGTCGCACCCCAAAATTTATCCTCCTTATCATAAATTTTCTTGGATTTCCTTGCAAGGGCATGAGTTCAGAAATGCGGATTTCTTGATGATTCTTGGTTCTAAGTTAACTCGCCTTTTGGTTTAGTATATGATTGAAGTTCCCCATGTTTGAGATAAGCTGTAGTACAAAGGTTGGAATTACGATCATAACATTTTGGTTTTCTTAGATTCATCTAATGTTTTGATTCGGATTAAAATTTGAATTTGAGAATGATTAGAATTTGGATTTGTGGCTGATTATTTGGGGCGCTAAGTTTTAGATTCGTTCAAAAGCTTATATGTTTATGATGACACAATTTAACGCGAGAAAAGTTTGGAATATCCCTTCATGTTTAATTTCTTGTTACAACCAAAATTAATTCATTCAAGGTTCAAGTGTCATTTTGGATTTTGGGAGTTTTAGTAAAGCTTCAAGTTACATCATGTTCTCCACAAGATGTAAACGAACATTCAAATAATTGTGGCTTAATTTTTTAAGTTATGACATCTATGTTACAGAAGCGTCTCATGTCCCACTTACAACATAAGTATACACAAAAAGGGGAAAGCATTCAAATGTCTTCATGTGATCTACAATTGGTACTTTAAGTGCAACTAGTTTTCGAGCTTATGTGAAAAACATTGAAACTACGAATTATTGTGAATTTAGATGTTTCATTTGTATTCATTATGTGTGAAGAATTCATAACACAAAATGCTTGAATTGCCAAAAGTTACAAATCTTTATTTCTAATGATCAAGTTACAATTAGTTCAAAGGTTCATAATAACTACAACATCAAGTTTAATTTGCAAGCATGGATTACAATGTCATAAAGTTCCTAATGGATACTAATTGCTTTCTAAATATCTTCAAGTTGCTCCAAGTTCCTCCAAAGTATTTACTTTAAGCCTTGCGATCTCCATGCCATCAGCCATACATGAAAGCAAAGAAAAGAATGGTTAGCAATTTAATTCAAGCAAAAACAGATTTATTTCAAGTGATTTGTTTTATAACTCATCATTAGGGATGGTAGCAAGAATCAGAATACAGGGAGATTTTCAAATTATGTTCAAGCTCTAATTTAAGCCTCATACAATTGGAATTATGTTTGATCATTGGCCTAGGGTTTCTCTCTACAAATCACAACAAAAGTTGGTTCACAAAGAGAAAAGAAACTCAGAATTTCATCATAGTTAATAGGATGACACAGAATTTGCAAGCAGCCTCACAAATTTTGGATCATTGGTTGAAAACAGACCTATTGCAAATCACAACAGTTTGGTTCACAATAGGGATAAAACCCAAAAGCATTATAGATATCAGCCAACAGTAAAAGCAGAGAGCAGCAGAGTAGACAAAGCCAAAAATGTCAAAGACAGTAAGCCATTTTATTTTTTCCAGGGACCAACATATCATAGTTTAGGACATAACATGTCAGAACTCCAAAAATGTTAAGACAGCAAGCCCAATTGATAAAGTAACAGCAGGTTTATGGCCAAAAGCAACAGAACAGCAGAGCCAACATCAGAAAAAGTAAAAACACTAGTTCCAAAACACATTTCAAACCCTAATTTCTCAGGATATAACAGGCAGCAACAACAACCAAAGGAAAGGAGGAGATACAAAAATCACATAATCAGAAGCACCATTATTCCATCACAAAACAGAAACCAAAAGTCACCATTATTCCAAAACAAAATAGAAACCGAAAATCATAACCAGAAAACACCATCGTTCCAAACCATACCAGAAAAACCAAGTAAGTCACCGTTCCAAAACAAAACCACAGAAGCCAAAATATAAACAGCCAGAAGTTACAGCCATAACAAAGCCACAGAAGCCAAAATCACCAAAACAGAAACGAACCACAAAGCAACAACCATCTAAACCCCAAGCTAGAACAAAAAACCCTATACTATCATCATTTTCTACTTCCTAATCCCTTCAGAAAAGCAAAACACAAGGCAACAGAGCAAAAAAGGTAAATAAGAAGGATCTCACCGGGGGGTTGCGGTCAGAAACCACCGTCCTCCACCGTTTATGTCTCCAATCACCGTCCATTCCATGAAATAGGCTAGGGTTTGTTGCTGTTCCGGTAGATCTAGGGATTTCCGACCCAAATCTGAAAAAACAGGTTACAGATTAATAATCACGAGAGAAAGATGAAGAGGGAAACGTGAAAAAATGGTAATCGGAGCAAGCCGCCGCCGTGACCGCCGTGAGGCGATTTCCACTGCTGTAGAGAGATTTCCGTCGAGGATTAGAGAGAGATGAGAGTTTTCTGATTCATTTAGAGAGAGAAGTAAAATATAAAATGAAACGTTTTTTGTATGCTGCTTGTTCTTTTTCTTTTAATTAACCTTTTCTGTTTTATCTTTTTTTTAATTAATTAAGTTTTAGTCATGGTTTAGCATGGTGGTGACACTTGTCACCACCCTTAAAAAAAACTTTAATTAAAAAAAAACTTATTTATTTTATTATTTATTTATAACATGTTGTCTTCATGATGTATCCCTGCCATCTCACGGTCCATTCGTTTCGAAGTTTTTTTGGTCTTCTGATCAAGCGATCAGATTTAACCCTCTATGATGCATCTTCTCCTGGTGTTCCACGCTGGATTTTCTTTGAAGGCTTATTGGGCCCTTTATTTGGGCTCAGGATTGTTATCTTTGGATTTCTTTTCGCACCTCCCAAATCTGCTGCATACAGGTTATTTCTGAACTCAATCTTTTATTATTATTTATCTGCAAATATACTGTGATAACTTGTATTAAATAATTATTAGCCATTGATAATTTTTATTTGACAAATTCTGATTAAACTATTAGTCGATTTTATCAAATAAAAAAGATCTAGTCTAACAATTATTTAAATTCCTAATTGTATTGTTTGGTAATTATTTATCCGCTTTATACGCTTATACGATTTATTCACCATTACATACGTCATGCACAATTAATAAAAACAATTCTGATTTCTCTTGATTGGCTCATAAGCCAATTTCTTAAAGGGTCTCATAGTTGGGGATGGGCATGGTCATCCTCACAAGATTGATTAAAGCCCTTGTTGCTTTGATTAATCATAACCCAAATAATTATTAGTCCACATACCAATTTTCCATGCACTAGGGTCTCATGGTTGGGGATAGGAGCACCTATCCTCACGAGATTAATTAAGTCCATATACTTAATTAATCATAACTCGATTCCATTTCTCTCTTCTTCGCGTACCGAATCTTAAAACACTTTCAAAAAATAATATTATTTAATTGAACTTGAATTCTAAATTAATTTTCATAAAAAAACATTTGGATGGGGTTTGTTTAAATCGTTAGATGTTAGCCTAATGATTTAAACAAATTTGAAGTTTTTTAGGTTGTTAGATGATAGCCTAATAAGCTAAAAAAACTTCTACCCATGTTTTAATAAATAAAAACTTAGCGTTGTGACATTCGGTTAAATTGTTGGATGATAGCCCGACGGTTTAATTGAATTTAAAGTATTTGGGTCGTTAGACGATAGCCTAATGATTTAAATACTTTTATTCGCACACTAAATAAATGTGAACTTTGTTTCACTTCATTGTTTTCATAATAAATATTTTGGATGAAAGATGATTGATTGAACTTGCTCTCCAGTTTCGAATACTTGAATCATTAGATGATAGCCTAATGTTTCAATATTTGTCATCCACAACTTAAAATCAACTCAACTCACTCAAATTCTTTTATCGCTCATACGCGATCATCAAACTCTTTTCTTACAAAGAGTGTGCAATAGTCATTTCAAACACGAACGAGGACTTAAGCTTTTCAAACAAACTAAACAAGTCCAAGTTCAAGCATTTGAAATGTCTAATGCACAATTTTTCTTATAAAATCAACACAACCAACCAAGACCTTTTTAAGAGGAACTACGGAGTTTTGACTTTCCCATTGCACAAGGGAATACGTAGGCACACGGTTACGAAACCGTGCCAAACTCAAAATAATAATAAACAAATACTTTTGCTTCTTTTGTATTCATAACATATCAACAAACACACACAAACACTTATAACTAAATGGGTCCCATCGAGTACGATGGATGTAAGGGGTGCTAATACCTCCCCCTTACATAACCGACTCCCGATTCCATATCTTTTGGTCACGTAGACCGCCTTATCCGCATCTGTGGGGTTTTATCTATATTTTCCCGTTCTTTTTAGAACAAATAAAATTAGGTGACGACTTCATTATTTTTAAAACAACTGATGAAAAAACCTGTCATCACACATGTTTATACGATGAATTCTTAACTTATGTTGAAGTGCTTGAGAAATTATAAGTTTTATGATGTTCATTTAAACGACTCAAACAAAATGACTTATTATAGTCAATCTTAGTGTTTTTATTATAGTCTTTTGATTTTTTCCTTGCCATTATTTTTTGAATTGGACATTTTCTTCACCCTTTGTAGCCTTATGCTCTTTCGGAAGCGAAATGAGTTTCAACAAATCCTTCTTCATGAATTTCCTTTTTTTGTTCATTTCTTTTCTTTGATCTTTCATCTTGCGCAAAGTTTCTTGATTCATAATTTATAGAAAGACATAATAGTGTTAAATTATTTGTGTTCATGCATAAATTCACTACCTGAGGTATAAAGGGTAACCTGGATGTAAGAATAGTCGGTTAGGAGATTTCCACTAAAAGAATACATCTTGGTTCATAAGGCTGGACTTGTCCGAGCTGTGAAATCGGAGAGGCCGAGGACTCAAGTCTAGCAGCAGGCGAAGAGGCAAGTACCAGGCATATAACCCAGTTCGACAGTTACGATAAACACAGTCATTAAGAGGATGTTATAGAGAGGTCGGCTTCTCAAAGATGTAACTGTCGAATTACTCTTGACTGCGCGCGTTACACTTTGAGGCCATCATCCATCAAGCGGTGGGCGTTACCTTCCTTAAAAGCTACTCAGTTACACAACATTGGAAGGGCACACTGTTACAAGCATTAATCATGAGGTTCTTGCACCTCTATATAAAGGGCTCCCGATTGAGGAATAAGCATGACATATAGCTTGGAGCTCAAGTCTTACTTGAGCCTCTGAATCTCTAAACATATTCATACAGTTTTTCTACCAAGAACATTTGGCGCCCACCGTGGGGCATTGGAAAAATATTCCTAGGCCACCACATTAGAATTACAACACAATGTCTATGACACCAGAGCATGACCCGTCACCGCCATACTTGGCGCATTTGTTGGCCATAATTGATGATTTGCGTCAGCAGAATGACACTCTTCAGGATAATTTCCAAGTTCTTCAACAAAGGAGCCAAGAGGAAACTGCTGAACAGGAGACAGAGCTCTTGGAGCCATAACCTCTGTCCCAGGAAATCTGGGATGATCAAGTCCCCGAAAACTTTAAATATCCTGTTCTGGCAGCCTATGACGGCAAAACAGACCCTCAGGAGCACATCATTTATGTCTACAACGTCATGGCCTTGATTGGGACCAACGATTCCTTAAAGTGCAAGTTGATGGCTGACACGTTCAAAGAATCCGCGCTATGGTGGTACATGGGCCTACCTTGACTCTCCGTCATTAGCTATCAAGACTTCAATAAGAAGATAATTCAGTAATTCTTGGCAAATCGTCACCGGAAGGTAGCCAATATGCCACTCTTCAGTGTCAAGCAACTTCCGTCTGAATCATTGAGGGACTACATGTCCCGGTTCAACCAAGAAATCATAAAGGTTTATTATCCCAACCAGGAGATCTTTGTGGTCGCATTCCAGCACGGGCTCCGAGTCGGGCAGTTCAACAAACCCCTAGCTTAGAGCCGACGACGAGCATGGATGAAATTATCACCCGAGTGGAATGTTATGTGAAGGGGGAAGAGAGTAACATGGAAAAAAGATCCCGTGATTCTAAAGAAAGGGGTAAGGGCTGGGAAGAAAGCAGCGGACAGAAAACTCGGCCCCGGGATCACCCACCTCTGAAGGAGCGACCGCAAGAGAAACGGATCCAACAGCCATCTCGTCGGCCTTTGAGGCCAGATGAATCTTTTACGCCTTTAAATGTAATCAGGGACGATATTTGGAAAGACGTGAACCACCCAAATTTGTTCATCAAATCGTGGAAACCTTAGGGAACGAACGCCTTGATGGGAAACGACATGGAGGCCTGGTATGCTTATCATCGGGTCCAAGGACATATGATAAAGAATTGTGTACAATTTTGCATGGAGATAAAGAGGTTAGTCCAGAAGGGCAAACTCTTATCTTATGTTAAAAACAACTCAGAGCAGTCCGGCAAGCGCAACCCTTCGATGGGAGACAGAACCTCTGGTTCCCCTTCCAAGAAGAAGGGAAAGGTTGCAGAGGAGGTTCAAGAGACAAGACTGATACAATACACCCTCAACACCATTTTTGAGGGTTTTGCCGGGGGAGACTCTACTAGTTCAGACTGAAAGAGGTATGTCCGGGGCGTGATGCACGTGACTTAGGTCGGACCAGCCGATGATGACTCCGGGATAGTATCCTTTTCCCAGGAAGATGCCAAAGGAATTCTTCCTCATGCTAACGATCTTATGGTAATTAAGGTCCATATTAGAGACTAGAGCGTTAAGCGAGTCATAGTGGACCTGGGAAGTTCAGTTGATGTCATGTACTGGGAAGCCTTCAAAGGGATGGGTTTTGACCCCCCAAATAGTTGCTTCCCTTCAATGGGACCTTGGTGGGTTTTTTTGGCGAGCAGGTACAGGTCCAGGGGCATCTTCTGGCATGAATCACATTTGGGACAAATGAAAATTCCAAAGACGTCCGGGTGCGGTATCTGGTTGTTAATGCATTATCACCATACAACATCGTCATTAGTCGGCCATCTTTCAATGCCTTAGAGGCAGCTTTGTCAACACTGTACCTCACCATGAAGTATACGTTAGGTAAGGTCCAGGTTGGGGTAGTCCAGGGTGACCAAGGTCTGGCCAGGAAGTGTTACAACGACAACATGAAGATCAAACGGATGCCGGTGACAGTTGAAGAGCCGGCAGACCATAAAGTTAATGTGGTTGATATTGATCCTAAGGAAGACCCACATGAGGATATCTTAGCTCCCCAGGAGGAGACAAAAGAAGTATAGATTGGTTCTCAACCCTCTGAAGTTACTCACCTAGGTACGCAAATGACTGTGGAGGAGGAGGCCGAGATAGTTGAGATTATGAAGCAAAATATTGATCTATTTGCCTGGAATCCCTCGGATATGCTCGGAATTGACCCGAGTGTCATGTGTCATAACTTAGCCCTAGATCCTGATGTAAAGCCTGTATCTCAGTGAAAATAGAAGGGTGGTGAAGAGAAAAGGAAAGAAATTATGGAAGAGGTCGAAAAGTTGATGAAGGTCGGGTTCATTGGAGAGATTCAGTACCCGACCTGGCTATCCAATATGGTCATGGTCAAGAAAAAGACTAGAAAGTGGAGAATGTGTCCTCTTCCACGCATAGACCGATTAATAGACGGAGCTTCTGGCTTCTGGCTTCTGGGTTTCTTAGATTCCTATTCCAGATACAATCAAATCAGGATGAACCCGACAGACGCACCAAAGACGGCCTTCATGAAGGACCAGAGTAATTACTCTTATGAGGTGATGCCATTTAGTTTGAAGAACGCCAGAGTAACCTATCAAAGGCTTATGGATATGGTGTTTGATCCACATATCAGGCGGAATATAGAAGTTTATGTTGACGACATGGTTGTCAAAATAGTTGAAGACCGGAAGCATGTTCTTGACCTAGAGGAAACTTTTACAGCAGTACAAAAATATAATACGCCATTGAACTCGGACAAGTTTACGTTCGGGGTACATGCAGGAAAGTTCTTGGGTTTTATGTTAACCAGCCGAGGAGTAGAAGCCAATCCTGTCAAGTGCCAAGCGGGGATTGACATGAGAAGCCTGACTATTATTTGTGAATTCTAGCAACTAACTGGCCGACTGGAAACTTTATCCTGGTTTCTATCTTGTGCAGGTGACAAGTCGATCCACTTCTTTGCAGCAATCAGAAAAAAGGGAAAACTTTAAAAGGACGAATGCACGTGAACAAGCATTATTGGGAGTAAAACAATTCCTGTCAGCTCCCCAAGTGTTAACTAGACCAAAGGAAATCACGCCATTGGTGTCTCGTAGTCTCAGACAATGCCATTAGTTCTGTATTGGTTCAAGACGGAGAGGCCGGAGAATGGCCAGTGTATTTTGTCAATAAAGTATTGAAAGGAGCAGAGTTAAGATATCATAAGATCGAACACCTAGTTGTGGCGCTGGTAATAACTGCGCGGAAGTTAAGGCATTACTTCCAGGGTCATACCATCGTGGTGAAGACAAATTTTCCCGTGAACTAAATATTCAAAAAACCAGACCTGGCCGGAAGAATAGTGTCTTGGGCGATAGAGCTCTATGAGTACGATATCAAATTCACTCCTCGCACCAGCATAAAGTCCCCGTCGGGAGAAGATACAATCATGAAATGGATTCTTTCTGTGGATGGCTCATCGAATATAAAGGGCAGGGGGTTGGTATAGTCCTGGAAGGACCTGGTGATATAATTTTGGAATATTCTCTATGTTTTGGTTTTCAAACTAGTAACAATCAAGTCGAGTGTGAGGCTCTGATAGTGGACATAAAATTGGCTCTAGAGGTTGGAGTAACTCGCTCGTCTGCACAGATTCTTAATTAGTGGCTGGGAAAATGGGAGGAAGTTTTCAAACAAAAGATCTTGTGTTGATAAAGTATGTTCAACAGGCGCTACTTCTTTCTAAGAAATTTCAAGACTTCGAGATTTGTCACATTCCTAGAGAGGACAATGTCTGAGCTGACCTCCTAGCTCGATTAACTAGCAGGAAAGGATCAGGAATGAATAAAACAGTGATTCAGGAAACTTTGGCGCTGCCAAGCATTGAAAAAGAAGAGGTATTAGCCATAGAAGAAGAAATAGGATGGATGACTCCTATCATCAAATATCTCCAACAGGTTATTTTACCCAGTGACAAGGAAGAAGCCAGGCAGATTAAAAAAGTGTCGGCTAGGTATGTTGTAGTGGCTAATAAGCTTTACAAAATGGGGAAAGCTTTACATATGTCACGTTGCATATTGGAGGGCAATGTCGACTTGGTCATGAAAGAATTTCATGAGGGCGTTTGTGGAAATCATCTTGGAGGACGATCTTTGGCTGCCAAAATACTTCGGGCTAGGTACTATTGGCCTACTATGCTGAAGGATTATATTCATTCTGTTAACCTCTTCACTAAATGTCAGATGTTTGCACCTGCCATCCACACTCCGGCCGAGCTCCTTTATTATGTACTGCCACCATGGCCTTTCCATCAGTGGGGGACTGACATCCTTGGGCCATTTCTTATGGCACCTGGGAAATTGAAGTTCCTCATTGACGCGGTGGACTATTTTACTAAGTGGGTAGAATTTGGGGCTGTAGCTCGGATAACGATAGAGAGAGTGCAACAATTTTATTGGAGAAACATTATATGTCGGTTTGGTCTTCCTTGTATTATTGTTTCTGACAATGGAACACAATTTGCAAGTTCCTCTATGGTTGAATTTTGCAGGGAGCTTGAAGTTATCAATAAGTTTATTTTAGTTGAGCATATTTAAGTGAATGAGCAGGCAGAATCGGCCAACAAGGTAATCTTGAACGCCATGAAAAAGAAGCTGGATGAAGCCAAGGGTTTGTGGGCGGAACACCTTCACAAAATCCTATGGGCCTATCACACTACTGTTCATTCAACAACCTGGTGTTACCTTGAAATTTCTAAACATGTTTAAGGGTATGTATCAAAGGCAAACGTCCTTATAAGCTAGGAGTCGATCCTTAACGAATAAAGGTCCCTCAGAAGAATTTATGAAACTAATCCAAGGATGTCAAAAAGAAATGTGTCAACCAAAGGAATAAACAAGGGAATTGTTTGATTCGACCAAAGTATCAAATAAACATGAAAAAGTTAAGATCTGCGGCCAGAAGGGAAAAAGGGTCAAGACAAAGGTGTCGAAGATGAACTACATCGACCGGATGAATAAGGTAAAGAATGTTGGTCGACTTGACAAACTATGGGCTAAGTGAAGGAATCAGTCAAAGTTCAGACATAGTCGGATATGGAGCCTATTGCAACAACAAAGCGGGGAAAATTCAAACTTTGAAGATCGTGGACAGTTACTTCAAGAGATCGTGTATTCTATGCGCCAAGTGGATGGAGAAATCCTTTGAAGCAGTTACTTTTAGTTTAAATTTCATCCGTAGATTTCCTTAGGCAGTTATCTTGTAAATTACTATAAATAAGTCATTTTACTATAATTTTTAGTGTGTTCACTTGTATGCTCAAACTGCTTGCCAAAACTCTGCCCAATTCTACGCTTAAGGAATAAAGAGTTGTTAAGCTTTTGATGTACATGAATCACCACCTTTATTTCAATACAATCAGTTTATTTTTTCTCGTTATCTTTTGAATGTCTTTACTGTTTCGTATTCATTTTCGAGCAAAGTCTTTACGTTTTCTTCTACTTTGCATGAACTTTTCAACACTGCTTGTCGGTCACGAGTCACCAAATAGTTAGTTTGTTGAGTCTTATTTTGTCCAGAACCTTATGTCGGTTACCAGTTAGTTAGTCGAAGTCTTTGTGTGGAAAGTCGTTGTACTTGTTCCCTTGGTCTTAGAAAGTCGTTTCTAGGCTAGGGTATATTTCAATAGAACCAATACAATATCAAAAATCTTAGCACGTGTCTTAAGATCAACTAGTCGATCTTACAAGTAACCCTTAGTTTTAGGACATAGGGAGGACCAACGTTTGTTTACCATTTTCCACAGTAAACAAATTGGCACACCTGGTGGAACCAAGTGCTAAGTTTTAGAGTTTGCCCTTAGATGTCATAGGTGCATGAGACTTAGAAGTGGAAATTTAACCAATAACAAACCTCCTACTAGAAAGCGTATACCTAGGATGTCAAACACCACTTCTGCATCAAACGTGGATGAAATTCCATCACGAACTCTGGGTACGTCCAACCCAGTTGTTACGCAACTTACACCATTTCCCCCATTAAACAACACAATTGTATCAGGGTCAGCTGCGTCAGTGTCAATCCCTCTTCCATAGTTTTATACCCCAAAATTTGCCCTCTCACTTCTCAAGACAATTCACATCTCAATTCTCAAGGATTTCATAAGGGTTGACCAGACAAACGCTCTCCTAAGCAATCAATCCAAGCTAGGGTTTTGCTATTCTCAAGTCAAGATGGACTTTCAATGCTTCAAGTGGTCATCATACCTCATCCTAAGTTCCAAGGGATCACTATGACAATTTTTAAGTCTCACAAGTCAAATTTGCTCATCCAATTGCTCAGATGGTTGAAAATTAATTGTATTAGACAAAAAGTCAATTATGGTCAACATACAGTCAAACTCCATAATTGTTGGTCAACATCAATATTTTGAAGTCATATTCATCATTTGATCAAGAGTTGATCATGATTCATCAAGAAAAGTCAAGATCTGATCAAAAGTCAAAGTTTCCAAATTAGGGCTTCTCTAGACAAAAGTCAACAGACCTTTGACCAAGCATAACTTTTACATACTTCATCAGAAATTTCTCCAACAAAGCTCATTTTGAAGAGAATTCAATTCTCTACAACTTCATGTCTCACAAGCTTGGGTAAAAAATGCTTCATTTGGAAGATATGAATCAAAACATTACAGGTCCTTCTAGAAAAGTCAACAAAAGTCATCTTTTTGCAAAGAATTGTCCATGAGCATGGAAACTCCAATGAAGATGAAACCAAAAAGGCTGGTTATAAGACATCTTGATATTTCTAAAAAGTCCAAGAACACCCAAGAATGTTGAAAATTGAGCAATATACAAATTGTGCAAATTGAGCATTTTTTGAGGAGGTGCATGAAGGAAAATACCTAGCAAAAGCCAAAAAATTTCAGATGGTCCTAAGATTTTATGATTTAAACTTGATCATAAGATTATCCATGACTACTATGCTGCATGCCACGCCTCTCACTCTTTTATTTTATTTTTTTTTGAATTTAATAGCTTAAATTCAAATTTACTTAAATAAAATGCAAAAATAAAAGATAAGGCAAGTTGGGCTAGATATTTGCATTGCTTGGGGTCCAAGATAGCTCATTACAAGCTGTCAATTTTGTGCAAGAAGATTGAGGGAGAGATTGAGCAAATTTGGAAAGATTTTGTGCTAATTTTCAAATCAAATATTCTCCATTTAAGGAGAATATTTTCTCTTAATACCTTGACCTAATTCCGCTCTCCTATATATACCTAGCATTCTTACAAGACTAAAGACTTTTTTTGGAGACCTCTTACACGTGCTGTCAGCCTCTCACAAACCCTAAAAATTCTCAAAATTTTCCCAAAGTTGGCAAACTCGTGTTCTACTTTTCAGCCACTTTCAGTCACTTTTAAGCATTCCATTGTGATCCTGAGGTAAGTCTGAGTAAGTATACATCATTATACATGGCCGTAACACGTTGAAACATGCCATACATACTGCTCCAGTTTGCATTTTTCTTTGAATTCGTGTTTTACATTTGAGTGCATTTTGCTTGCAACTAATGTTTTCAATATGTTTATAGCATGATATAGAACAGATCTGGGCAATCGTTTGAAGTTTTCCATGGCTTAATCGCTAGTTTCCATTGTTAGGACAAGAACTGGAAGAGCTTCATATCTGTAGTTCTAAGCCGATTCAGAACGAACTAACACCACCATTAAACTCGTAGCATCCTATTTATTAGATCTGGATTGTTTTGGTTTGCATTTTCATTGATTTTTCAGGTTTTTAGCATTGATGCCAATCGGAGAAGACGACCGGAGCATTCCTCCGGTGCTTCTGACTCAAAGGCTAACAACACATACATATTCATGAGTCCAACAGTATAAATGGATGTATCATCGCCCCAGCGGTTCACCTTGCGCGCACTATGTCATTCTCTCTATCAGGTCGTGGGTTCAAACCCCACCTTTTGCTATTTTATTTTCACTATTTACCTTGCGGTGTTTCGATCTCCGGCCACGCCTCCGAGCTCCACGGATCCTCTCACCGAAGCGGTCTCACCAGACCAAGCTCCTGGGAGAATCCTCCAGAAGCTCCAACTTCTGGATGGCCCCAAATGAGAAGTCAGAAACTCCAGCTTTTGGACGTCCCAGATCCAGAGTCTCCAGAAGCTTCAACTTCTGGATCCTTTCCAGCATTAGAACACCCAAAAGCTCCAGCTTTTGGGCGCTTCCAGCATCAGAACACCCATAAGCTCCAGCTTCTGGGATAGCCTCTGCCAGAAGCTCTCTTTTGTTTTGTTTTGTGCTTTTTCCATATTTTTGCTTCTTTTTTTTTAAGTAATTAATTAATTAGTAATTAGGTTAATTAGGTAATTTCACAAATGCCTTTCTTTTAACTAATTTAATTTAGGTTAGTATTCACTAATTTTTCCTAATTAATTAAAATCAATCAGAACTAGGTCGTTGTCACATAAATGCTGATTTTCAAAAATACCAAAAATACTAGGGCTAGTCTTTTCTTCTGCTATTTATTTTTCCTTGCATTTTCTTTAAATTCTAGAAAGGATGTATAGGTCGCAAAGTTTTTTTATTCTGTAATAGCGTAGGATTTTACTTTCCGCACCTCCTATTATGTATCTGCCCCAAAGCCATGTAATAGCGTGGGACCCTTTATATTTCTGCAATTTACTTTCTGCACCTATTAAACTACTAGTAACTAGGCGTGTATGGCAAGATAAAATCAACATAGATCACTAATTGCAAGATAAATATCTGAAAACAATACACTCTTCTCACACATGCACCCCCTAGGATATTCTCTCTCGTTGCCTTATAAATGGTCAAGTCCCTCGAACATAGGGGTATCTTAGCACGGTTGCCTACGAAATATCATCATAGTCCCTTAGACTTAAAAGATCATAGTCCCTCAATATTTCCTAACGAATACATGATCTAGTCCCTCAGTTGTTTCCTACAAAAAGTGATGATCGTCGCTATGAATGTGTTAGAATGTCCCTACAAGTTGCCTTCTATGACCATCCGACGTCCCTTCGAATGTCCCTTTACATCCAACGAATAAGGTTACCTACCAACTAATGGTGTGAATAACCTTATTCTAAAGGAAAGCAAAATAACACAGAAACGACCATTCTGAGTAGGTAATAAGTCTCTTTTGCTTGCTCAAATTAAAACATTTTTTTTACACCTCACACTTTTTTTCTTCAAAACACTTTGTATACATTCCAGCGTGAATCATTGCAAAGTCCTTTTCCAAAACAAAACATTTCCAAACACTTCGTATATATTCCGGCGTGAATCATTACGAAGTCAAAGCGAAATGCCTTTTCAAAAATCTTTTCAAACACACACAAAAAAACAATTAGAGTGAGCTAAAGCAATTAAGAGCCCGTAGATAACTACAGATGGAAAAGATGCTAACACCTTCCCTTTTCATAACCAACTCCCTTACTCAGAATCTAACGAAGGTCTTTTCCTGTTCTTTTCGCCTTCCCTTAATTGGATAAAAGAAAAGTCGGTGGAGACTCTTGCTATCTGCAACATTTACGATCAAACACAAAACAAACAAGTCAGTTCTCCCACCGTGTTACACACAGACCACACCGGTGAGTCCGGGGCCTGTGGTGGCCACGAGCGCCATTCCGAACACAACGATACCTCAATTTGGTACTGCTACAAATCCCCCTTATGGAATGTCGTATTCCTTAATACAGGGATATCAATCGACCTCAAGTGCAATGGTGGTGTCTGATAATGCACAAAACATGAATTTTGCAAGGATGCGGTAGGGAAATAGGAAATGCTGTGATTAATGCCACACTTAAATAGTACATCTGTGGCAGTGTTAAGGCAACAAATGGATAATAGTAACTATAAGTTGGTTAATATGTTAACCAATCAAATGGGTAATGTGTTTAACCCTATAGTACAAGAATCGGTTGAGACTAATAGGCAGCCCACTGAAACAAATCAACAAGTAATTGCAAAGTTGACACGTTTGTGTAACTTCTTGGGTGCCCCCAAGTGCTTTCCCAACAGGGGCCGCCAGTTCGACAGGCCACTCCTAATCAAGGAGACATGGGGGAAATAGAGGAGGAGACTATGTATCAAGGTCAAGCTGCAACGCCTCAAAGAAACGTTGTTATCGATCCACCTAGGGTATTAGTTTGTAGACAACAAGAGGCTGACCAGGTTCTTGACCAAATTCGACACGTGGAATTGGTTGTCGAAAATAATTTGACCAATATTGCCGAGAGAATTATGGCCAGAAGTGGTATGAATACCACAATGCAAAGGGCAATGTGCTCTTAAATTTGAGGGATATTTACGCAAGATATCCAAGAGTTGATTTGTTTCATCGGAGTTTAGAGATGCACTGACTATCACAGGGCATTGCATTTCTTCGTCAAGGAACAAATATATTAGATTCTCTAGTAATTCCTTAAGTTTTAGAGGTGGTTTCTTTGGTATCGGATCGGGGGTAAGGGCTAAACATTCATGTAAGTTTTAATCGATGCAGGGGTCCATTTTTTCGAATTTATCATCCTCTACGATATGGGTAGATGGTAATTTAGTTGTTGGAGATTCTCCTCGATCGAGTTCCCTTATGCATTCGTTGATTATGTCGATAGCATAATATGCATCTCCTAGAACTGGTGCCATCAGGAACTTCAAGAGAATGAATTCTATCTTTTCATCACCCACTTCAAAAGTTAGTTTTCCTATCTTAACATCTATTATTGCCCCGGTTGTTGACAAGAATGGTCTTCCTAGGAGAATCAGAATTTCGTCATCTTCTTTAATATCCATAACGATGAAATACGTTGGGATATAGAGTTGACCGATCTTGACTGGGATATCTTCTAAAATTCCTATATGATACTTTACAGACCTATCTTCTAATTAAAAGGACATCTTAGTCGGTTGTAATTCTCCTAGATTTAACCTTTTACAAACTGCCAAAGGCATCAGACTTACGTTGGCTCCTAGATCCAAGAATGCTTTTTCGATAACATGGTTTCCTGAAATGCAAGGAATGGAGAAGTTTCCAGGGTATTTTTCTTTCTTGGCGAGTTTATTACCTGAGATGAAATTACATTCCTGACCATCTTGTTTCTTTTGTTCTACTGATTTTTTCACCTGGTCTGTTGGTGCAATGTCTTTCTTAGAAACTTCAGATTCGTTTAATGCTGGGTTAACAAGTTCATCATAGGAAGTTCCACTTCGTAAAGTAATGGAGTTGGCCTGTCCTTGCGGATTTTGCTGAGGTTGTCCATGAAATTACCCACCAGGTGTAATCCGGGGTGTTTGGTTTTGGGCTACCTGCGAGATCTGGGTTTCAAGCATATTGTTATAAGTAATTATCTGATCAGCCTTTGTTCCTAACTGTGTGATTAGCTCATTCACATGAATATTCTGGTTCAAGAACTCCTTGTTTTGTTGTGTCTGGAAAAAATGAATCCTTCCAAAGTTTTCTCAAGATTTGGTTTTGGGGATACAACTTGTATAAGTTGGTTTGGTTTATTAGATTGGAACCATTGGGGTCTCTGAGGTGAAAAGTTCTGGATTGGGTTATTATTTCTATAGGAAAAATTCGGGTGGTTCTTCCATCCATGGTTATAAGTGTTTTGAAAACGGTTTTCCTTGGGTGTAGTTAACCTGATCAGTGTTGGGTTCATTCAACGAATTACATTTTACCCCTTGATGTCCTTTGGTTCCACAAATTTCACATTCCGACTGGACATGAGTGACAGTTGGTGGATTTGTAGATATGTTCTAAACCTTCAATGCTAGAGCATCCATTTTGGCTTACATTATGTCTAGAGAGTTTAGCTTATGCACACCTCCCTGGGTCTCCTTTTTCTCTAGCTTCTCCATTGAGGTCCGTTCTTCTCCTCACTGATAATGGTTTTGGGTCATGTCTTCGATGAGGGAACAAGCTTTGGGGTAAGGTTTGTTCATTAGTGTGCCACCAGCAGCAGCGCCTATGGTCATCTTAGTATTGTAATGGAGTCCATTATAGAAGGTATGAATGATCAACCATTGTTCTAGGCCATGATATGGGCAAGCTCTTAAAAGTTCTTTGTACCTCTCCCAAGCTTCGAAAAGAGATTCTCCTTGATTCTGAGTAAATCTAGTGATCTGGTTTCTAAGGACTGTGGTCTTACTTTGGGGAAAATATCTAGCAAGGAATACTCTTCTAAGGTCTTCCCAAGTTGTTATTGAGTTGGCTGGAAGTGAATCTAACCAGGAGCGTGCTTTGTCCCTGAGGGAGAAAGGAAATAATCTTAAACGTATGGCCTCAGGTGTAGCATCGTTGGTTTTGAAAGTGTCGGCTATTTGGATAAAAACTTTTAAATGTTGGTTTGGGTTCTCTGTTGCGAGACCTGCGAATTGGTTATGTTGTACTATCTGAAGTAGAGAGGGTTTCAGTTAAAAGTTGTTAGCAGGAATGGTTGGGTTTACTATACTAGAATTAGGTTCCTCGTTGGATGGTTGGGTGAAATCCTATAGTGGTATTCGGTCACGTTCTTCGGCCATAGCTCTCCTAACCCGT
Source organism: Vicia sativa (assembly GCA_021764765.1). Lineage (NCBI taxonomy): Eukaryota > Viridiplantae > Streptophyta > Magnoliopsida > Fabales > Fabaceae > Vicia > Vicia sativa. The sequence continues at coordinate 86,756,283 of CM038795.1, forward strand.
TGGAGCAAAAGGCGCGCATGAGCGTAACGTTCTGGTTCTGCTATTGGGTATACTAAACTTCTGGTACTGCGAGTTCTTCTTATTTACCGGCTAATAAAGCCTTAGTCTAGACGGTGTAATAACGGGATATGAAATTTGGCGAAATTGGTCCCCGGCAACGGCGCCAAAAACTTGACACGTTATTTCGCAAGTGTACGAATCACGTTAGAGTAATATAAAAGATTGTCGAATCCACAGAAACCAAGTGTCGATCAATCGTAGTCTATTGTCACAATGTTTATCTAAGGAAGATCAAATTCAGGTTTGTTTGGGAGTGCGCAGAGAAAAATAAATGATTATAAAGAAATACAAAATAAAAAGACAGGCTCAAATGTAATTTGTAATGATAAGACCGTTCCTAACTGCTTATGGACAACATAGTTACATGGCAATATTTTCTACTTTAAAAAGAGTCAATTTAACGGGAACTGTCGCTTTCACATAATCAGAACCGAGTTTAATCTTTAATCAATCCATTTTACTGTCACTTATAAAAGGCGCGTATTGCGTTAAAGTAGTAAACCTATTTTTAAGAAATGTGACTTCTTGACTTAGTTTAAAAGTGTTTTTAACTCAAAAAATTCAACTAAAGAGGTTCGTTGCTTTCGCTTAAGAACCAGATTTTAAACTCATAAGCGCATCCAAAAATAGTTTTAAAATCAATTTTCTAAAGAGTAAAAATCCTCAATCAATTGAACAAAGCGTTTTCGCTCTTCTTTGATCGGTTGAAAGTAACCAAGTTTATCTTCAGGGTTAGACAGCTTTCGATCTTACCCAACCAAAATTTAAGTTTAGAAAACTTGTATTAAAATTAAAACAGCCCCGAAAGTGTTTATACATATGCAATATGGACTGTTAAAACAGTCCTTACATTCTTGCCTTTAGAAATTTAGCCAGGCATGGTAAATAAATTAAGCATGATAAATTTAGACATGTTAAAAACTTTTAAAGAAAATAAAGCGTTGAAGAAAATAGACAAGCAGTAAAGACATGAAAATAAATAAAGTAAAAACAGGTGCAATAAAATAAAGTAAAAGTAAAGTGAATGCGGGTAAAGTAAATAAAGTAAATGCGAAATGTTATAAACAGAAATATGCTCCAAACGGAGACTCTAATTCTGAAATAACTGGAAGTAAAATGCGGAAAGGTAAATGGCGGCAGGATTAACTTCTATCAAAGTGCTCCAAACTTCATTACAGACTCGATCACTGATGCGTTAACCCTTCGATGTGAGGAGTTTATCGCTTTACAATACTGACAATATATGGCTTAAGTTTGTAACTAAGTTTGGATGAAAATAAACTAAACTGAAAACTTCTATTTATAGAAAAATAGAAACTGGAGCAAATACGAGAATGCCCCTCAACTCCCTTTTGGGTGGGAAAACCAAAGCAAGCATGACGCCCGCTACCAAGCCATGGCGTCTGCCACATGAACAAATACAGAAAGATCGGGGGCAAATGGCAATTGAGGTAGGTTGAGTCCTTGACATGTCACGTCGTCCTCTATGGCGGCCGCCATGCTAATCACCACGTGTACAAATGGCTTGGAAACTTGATTTATTGGCCGATTTGCTCCGTTTTTTGCAGGAAGGCTCCAAAATAGCTAGGTATCTGAAAAGGAAAGAAAAATCAAACATAAAGCGGAAAAAGATAATAAAATATAGTTAATCATGTGTAATCCAAGTAAAAAATGCAATGTGTTTCAGTGTTATCAATTTCTTCACCGTTGTTGGTACTATAATTCTTTTTGGCCCATGCATATCTTCGACAAGCTTGATTCCATATACATTATTATTTACCTCCACATTGAAGGTTTCGTTTAAGACCAACGAATACTTTGTTCTTATCAGAAATCTGGCGACGTCCAATCTTGTGTGTTCCCTTGTTTCGTCATCTGAACAAATATACACGCCTACCATACTTGAAAGAAATTCAAAGAACTTTAGATTCCATGCATGGCATGGAAAGCTGTAACATCTTAACCAAGTTAATCGCTCATTGTCAACATCATTTAGAGACCAAGGATGGATTTCTGAAAACCATTGGCCAATCCAATCCTTAGCATCTTCTATCAGTGCCTTTATCTCACCTTCTTCCCATTCTTCCAACAGACACATGTTGGCCCCAAGAGGGGTGACTTTTACACCAAAATATCCTTCCCCGTGAAAAGCTTTTGGAATGTTGTACGTCATTCCTACGTTTTCGAACACCCCCACAAATGCCTTTTCAAATCTTGCCAACTCCTGCTCCTCTACCTTGAACTGCGAGTGTGCAAAGGTAGGTTTTTTCTCCTTTACCTTTCATCGTTCCACTAGCCTCCAGCCACTTTTTTCACCATTTTTGGCTTATGCATAATTTGTCTCATTCCTGACCACTTCTGGACTATTCACTACCGGTGCATAAGATCTTCCGCCTTTTGTGTGACACCCCGATTTAATTCGAATATTAAATAAATGGGAATTTAATTATTTATTTAATTAAAGTCTTAAGTATTATTTTATTTGGATTAATTGGATCAATTTAATAAAGAAAGGATTGGAGGTGTGCAGAGTAATTAGTGAGTATGAGGAGTAAATTACTCTACTTGTACTAATTATTATTTATGCATTTTATTGGAATAAATAAAGGAGTATTAAAAGGAATATAAAAAGGAAAAGAAGGAAAAAGGAGTCTTTTTGGGAGAAAAGCTATTTCACGTAGAATTGGAGAAGAGAAGAGAAGAGAGGAAAGCCGACGCCGAAGGAATCGAGAATCATCGCGAGGTAAGGGGTGATTTCTTTCGGTTAATATGCCTTATGGGTTTTGGGAATCAACTGGGTAATTGGGTATGTTAGGAAATTGAATTATAGGTTTATAGAATGAAACCCTATTTTGTGTCGGTGTATGGAAATTGGATCATTAGTGTGTCAGATAACTAATAGGAACGAGTAAACTATGTTGTTTGATGTTATAACGGTGTAAAATGGCTTTAGATTGGTGTTCCTAATGTCACAATTCGTGTTGGAAAGATTGGAAATGATTATGGATGCATAAAGCTGTCAAAAATAGTAGATTTTACTGTTACAGGTCGTGGGAACCGGTTCCCTGTGGGGAGGAACCGGGTTCCAAGTGTCAAAATTTCAAAATCTGGCATTTTTGTACATGGGAACCGGTTCCCTGTGGGGAGGAACCGGGTTCCCCATACAAAAATCCAGGGAGGCTCATTTTCAAAACGTGGGAACCGGTTCCCTGTGGGGAGGAACCGGGTTCCCCATACAATTTTCTAGGAAGCGTGTATTTTGAATTTGTGGGAACCGGGTTCTCCCAGTGAGAAACCGGTTACCACTGTGCATTTTTCCAAAACTTCAAAAACTTCAAAAACTCATATTTTCTAAACCGTAACTCCGATTCGAGTGATGTTTTCGGCGTTATTTCTTAAATTTAAATTTCTATCTCTTGGAAAAGAAAAATATTATTTTCTCAAAAATTATTTTTAAAAGAGTCGAGCTCCCGATTTTGAAAAGTATGGATAATTACGGATAATGGGAATTTAATACAAATGGTCTGAGTTACCGGATGAGAACTAATGCGTACAATGTTGTGTTTTGGTATTCCTTGTGATTGAATACGATACATTGGTGATTGACATTAAGTGAATTATGTTGAGATCAAAATCTGGGAATTGGTTTAGATTGTTCTGACAGGGTGAACGAAGACTGACGCTTGTGTGTTGGTTTCCTTGTTGTCTATTCATGATTGTATTGATATCATGTGTTGTTGTCGATGTTGTTTATTCATGATTGTATTGATATCATGTGTTGTTGTTATTGTATATACTGGTGATGGTCTTACTGATTGAAGAGTAAGTGTTCGGCATATTTATGCTTTGTGATAATTATTTCATGATTATGTTGTTATCATGCGATATACGTTGATGTTGACATTATGTGGAATTATGTTGTGATCATAATCCGTTGAATTGATGTTGCATGCTTTTATGATGCATGCATGAACATTTGTTAAATTGGTTCATTCCCATTGTGCGGAAGTGAGCTTGCAGAGCCAATAGACTTACTTGGTTGGAGGTAGTGAGGCTAGATTCTTGACCCAATGGTTGTGGGCGAATCATGGATTACACTGTCTTTCCACATGTAAACGGAGCAGTGGGTGAACTCGGTTCACGTTTTGGTACCACATGCATAGAGTCTGCATTGCATATGGGATTGTAACATGCTAGGATGGTTTCCAGTGTTGCAATTTCCATTGTTTGATTTATACATGATCATTGTGTGAACTGTTTTGTGAATTGATTATGACTTTGTGTTTGGTTAATGGATTAATGTATCCGATTATTCTGTTGTATTTAAAAACGTATAATGCATGTTATATTGAATTGAAATCTCACCCTTACTTTAACGATTTCAGATCCGAAGTGATTAGCTGCTTGGAGTTGGTGAGGATAGCTCTAGAGTCGAGTCAGTTAATTAGTCCGCGTGTCAGTGTCGTGCTCTGGTAGATGTAACACTGGGGAAACAGTTGTTTGAAATCCTTTAATGGATATTTTTAATAGTTTTGAATCGTGTTTTGATTACATATCCTGGAATAACTATTGAATGATGTATTCGGGATGTTGGTTATGTTTCATTTCCGCTGTTAAACATAACTTTAAGTATGATTTATTTAATGATTATTCTTCAGTGAAAGCATGACAACTGTTTGGTCAATTTTTATGATTTTAAATTGAGATGCCTCTCAATTGTGGATAAAACTCTGATTATTAATTCTATAAAACGCGGGTAATTAGAAGGGGTGTTACATTTTGCATCCTTGTGTCTGCTGTAGTCTCTCGTAACACCTTTTAGTTGAGTCGTTCTGATGTTTTCCGGTTGTTCCACTCTCCTCAGACGTCCCTCATGTTTCCCTCTTTGAAAGTAAGGGATGTTTGCGTATATCTTCTTGCCTTTTTATGAATATGTTATCCAGCCTTATTGCGAGTGAACGTTCATTCAATACATTTCTGAATTTTACAAATTCGAACTTGTTGCCTCTCCCGTCTCTCTTAGGGGGAATCACTACATCCACAACCAAACCGTACTCCTTGTATACTTCAAATAGATCCTTTGCCTCAAAATATCTGGTATTTCTGTGAAGAAGAAGTTTGATACCTATTCATCTGCTTTGTCTTCCTTCCATCTTCTAGCCTCCCAAAACGAGCCTCTAGTGTTGATTCTTCAGTTTGATCTTTGTTTTACTTCTATCCATTCTTCTTTCTCCTTGTTGTTGAGGTTCCAAGCCCTAGGTTGAACCATTTTGAATGTAACAGTATCATAAAAAGGAGAGAAATTGGAACTTCTCTCTCTAAACTTTCTCTCTCTAACTTTTGCAAAATATATTTGGCAGGGGATAAATGACATTAACCCTTTTATTTTTGTATTTCTCTTTTTGCTCTTCTTTCAAATCAAGAATAATATTTATTAATGAATACTCTTCTCATGTAGTAGTACTTCTCCATGATTTACTTAATGAATAAGTTTGTTATTGTTGTTTCTTTTCGTTAATGTTTTGCTACCTTACCATTGACAGTATGAAAAAGCAAAAAGAAGATAAGTCATTAGAAAAGAATGAACAAAAAGAGTTTATCAACATGGAAGTTCATGAAACCAAGTATTTAGACTCCATTGGTAAATGAGATCTTTGCAAAGGATGACATTCGGAGAATACCAAGTTCGATTCTTGGAAAAAATAGTATTCATACTTCAGCTCACGAGCTCTGGATTAATAAGGCTCCATTCTCCTATGAAAAAAATATATATATATATATATATATATATATATATATATATATATATATATATATATATATATATATATATATATATATATATATATATAAATTCATGATGCAAATTGATATTTGAGGAAGAAAAAGGACACCAACTGAATTGTACTCAATCTCTATATACCTCAAGTAATAAGTTTTGAACCAAAATTCTACTATTTATGTTTCCTTCTTGTGAGAGTCTCAGTATAATTGCTATTTTCTAGATTTTTTTTCCTGCTTTGTCTATTGGTATGATAAATTACACATTAAGACATTTGTTAATAAAAAAACCTAATCATTTTTATGCCAACCTGTATGAAATGTTTATATTCGTTGTTTAACCACTTTGAGCCAGGGGCCTTCTTTCAGTGACATAGACGATTATGTAGTCATTTGAATTGAAATATTAAAGTTTTCCACTCTATTTGGAGTTGGGTAGAAAGTTTAGTTTCCTTATCATATGAAAAAGAATAAATTTGAGATTGCTCTTGGTAAAGAATTTCAATGAAGGATAGATACAAAATTAGAGCATACTATAATAATGAACAATATTCAATAATGATTTAACATGTTTTCTCATATTAATCAAAAATTAATATGCAATATAAAATATCATTCAAAACCTACAAAACAAAGCTTAAAAACTTGAGAATACACATTCCAAACCTTCAAATACTCAGATTCTCCTGCAATAGTTGTGGATGCCTTATATTCTTATTTTTTACAAAATAGAAATGAAACTACTATGAATAAGCACGAGATCTTATACATAGCTTGAACAATAATAGAATACAAACAAATGTAAAAAATAAAGCAGAAAAATACCAGAGCATACATACACCTAGAAATATAGTTCTCTTAATTAAAAATTTACCAAAATCTTTACTTACAGTAATCAAATCACTATACGCAAATAAGAAAAAAAAACCAACCCTAATTTAATTGTAACAAACCACATAGACCTAACTGTAAAATATTTATATTATCAAGGAAAAAATCAACCATTCCTTAGATTACCAGAGAATCAACTAAAGCAATGAGTTATCATCAATTGAGAGGAATTTATTGCTATAAAAAGACCCAAGACCCAAAATTATAAAAGAAGTGGAAAGGTAACAAAAAGTTGATAATAACTAATCCACACCATGTTACAGACATGATAAGCTAAAGAGAATACTGATCCTCCTTCTTACCCGACAACTTCACATTTGGAACAACATGGATACCTCAACCAAATCTTAGATCTGACGAATACATATTCTGAATCGCATCATCAATAACTTCTCCCTCTTCAAATCACTCAGATCCAAAATGGAAGAAGCCGAGGAAACTCAAATAAATTTCCAAGACGAAATGAAACAACACATCTAGATGAATTACCTCAAACATAATGGAACAACTATGAAGATATAAGAAGTCAAGGAAGGAAATTGGTGAAGGTTAGAGGCACAAGAAAACGAAGAGAGAGAGATGAGGTTATGGTTTTGTCGCATGAGAGACGAGAGGTTAGAGACTTTTGCAATTGTATTGAATATTGAGACTTTGTTTTACCCGGATAAAGGCGTGACAAATTTTGGTTTCAGAGAGAGAAAAGAAAGGGAGAAATGAAAGGATTTGTAGTGTAATGAAAATCATAGTGATTGTTCACGGATTCTTCCATAAAATGGTTTGTTAGGGTAGAAGAAGATGAAGGCGGGAAGGAGACAAGAGAGAGAGTGACAACTTTGGTTTTGAAAAGAGAAGAGAAAGTGAGAAATGAAAGGGTTTATAGTGAAATGAAAAAGAGATGAACAAGTTATTACTTATTACACAAACCTTTTATTGGTAAATTATTGGCTACCCTTTATAAATTTAGGGATAATTTACCTTTTATGACATGTATCAATCAAATTTTATCATATAAATTAAAATTTTAAAATCACATATTAGTCTAAAACCTTAATGAATCAAAATGAAACCAAAAAAATAATATATAACTTGATTTTTGAATAATAAGGTGTTGGTATGTTAAGTGTGAGCAATAATTTTTACATTGAATGAAAAAGAGTATGTTAAAGCTTTTTGTAGATGAAAAAATGCGTGCATAGATATAATATCCTAAGGTTTTAGATTAATATGTGATTTTAAAAATTAATTTTATATGGTAAAATTTCATTATTATTAGTCATTAAGGATAAATTACCCTTAATTTTTTTATAAAGGATAACTTAGGCCTCACCCTTAATGTTTTAGCCGAGCAATGAATTAATACTATAGAATTTGAAAAAAATATTGACACTTGGCACAATTAAATCTGATTAGTCTGACTATTTGATTTTGAAAATTACTAAAAATATTTTTTATAGTGCAGTTTTTTTTAATCTAAAACGTAAGAATGGAAATCTTAAGCACCTCTTATTATTCTTACTTAGGTACTAAATAAATTATTATTATGATATTTTAGTGTGTTTATGTTAGGAGTGTTCAAAATATAGTTAATTGAATTGTATTTCTGCATTGAATTTGATTGAACTATAAAAAATACTGAACCATTTAGTGGTTATTAAACTGAATCATTTATTCAAAACAATTTTAATGCAGTTTTAAACTAATTCAAAACTAATTTTTATTATAAATTGGTTTTATTATAAAAATTAGTGCTTTATAAAAAAATCAAATAATTTTTTTTTCTAAAAAATTAAAAAATTTATTTTAAGAAAATTTTGATTTCGAAAAAAAAAACTGAAAAAATTTGTTTTTTTTGAAAAATAAAAAACCATAATTATTTTTTTTGAAAATATAAAGAACTGGAAAAAAAATTTGAGAAATAAAAAAATAAAATTTCAGAAAAATAAAAAAAACTGGAAAAAATTTCTGGAAAAAAAATTGAAATATTTGTTTTTTAAAAAAAAAACTGAAATTATTTTTCCGAAAAATATAAAAAAATGTGTATTTTTTTTTAAAAAAATTAAAAAAAGAAATTGGAAAAAATTTTCGGAAAAAAAGACTGAAAATTCTTTTTTTGAAAAATAAAAAAAATTTGAAATTATTTTACCAAAAAATTTAAAAAAATTTGAAAAATAAATAAAAAAAGAAATCTCAGAAAGAAAAAAATTTGAGATTATTTTATCAAAAAAGGATTTTTTTTGAAAAATAAAAAAATGAAATTTTAGAAAAAAAAACTGAAATATTGATTTTTTTTAAAAAAAAACTAGTAAAATACCCGTGCGTTTGCACGGGTACTAATGTTGTACGAATATTTGGTAATATATTTATAAAGTTTGTGAAAACAATTTATTGTAAAGATCAAATTGAACCGTGCAATTAAAAAAAATTATAAGAAAAACATATAAAATAGTAGTTGTAAAAAATAATTGATGTTGTTAAAAAGTAATAAAGTTGAAGAATAAAAGAAATTACACAAAATACTGTAAATAAAATTGATTTGTAATAGTAATTTAGCAATCCTAAAGAAAAATTGAAGTTGATAGTCCAAATAAAAGAATTAATATTGATGGTGTAAATTCATGGTTGATATTTTTAAGTAATTGATATTGTTGCTTTGTAGTTTCATGATTTGGTTAGTTAATGTAATATATTTGGTTAGTTAAATCAGAAAAATTGATTTTGATGTGAAACTATATACGCGTGAAAAATATCGGTAACAGAGTGGCCGGCGAATGATGAAAATGAGACGTCAAATGTGTTATAAATAGAAAATTTTATATTGATAGTCTAAAAGGCACTAATCAAAACCAAAACTGGGACATTAAAACACAAATATATAAAATAGCATTATGGTATTGAATTGTTAATACAACTAATAAATGTAAATAAATATAAAAAAAAGGATGGCATGGTTTTTGCTTCATTTTTAGTCTAGCAATACAAAAATATCATAAGTATTTATACAAATAATTTATTTCAAAAAAAATCTATGTATAGGTCGTAGTTTCAAGTTTAATCCAGCAATAATGAAATATCAGCCAACAACTAATGATATGCAGATGAAGAACCAATGCTTGACCTGTAAAAAGGATAAAAATGGTTAAGAAACAATAATTAAGAAAGAAACATAACTATATATATATACCACAAATTGACTCACAATTACCATTTAGATGTTGGCGAAGATTTCTTTGTATACGACGTTTGCGGTACACGACTTTGGCTTGTTTGTGTCATCGTGTATCAAAATTTTGATACCCTTTTTACTTGTAACCCTTGAAATAGCAACATATAATTGCCCATGACTAAAAACATCTTTAGGTATATACAGTCCAACACAATCCAACGATTGTCCTTGAGATTTGTTGATGGTCATTGCATATGATACAATGATCGGGAACTGTCTCCTGCTTAATTTAAACGGCCAAGGTGAATCTGAAGGTGATGTATCCATTCTTGGAATGTAGATAACCTTGCCATGGCCTATTCCCCCCATAATTTGTGCTTCAAGAACGTGATTGGCCATTTTTGTTACTATAAGCCTTGTACCGTTGCACAAACCATTAGATTGATCAATGTTTCTCATAAGCATTATGGGACAACCGACCTTTAATTTAATGTGATGGTTTCGCAATCCAGAAGTCCTTAAGGAACCGAAATTCGGACTTAGGACTTCAATTATGTTGTTGTCATGTATTTCAGATCTGTCAACTGAATTACAACTATAATAATCTTTTGATTCTCCTATAAAAAATATATATAGTTAGTGAATAAAATAAAAGTAGTAAGTAATGAATATATAAAAATGTAAATAGGCATGCAAAAGAGACCTGGCATCATATCTAGTATGTGATTGTTAATTTGATCAACAACTTCAATGGTTGATGCTAAAATAGCCCGACTCCTAAGGTAGTCGTAAGATTTGTAATTATCCATGAAAGCAGGATAGGTACTTTCCACAATGGCGACAATAGGGTCATCAAAGTCTTCAATTAAAATGTCACGTGGAATATCAATATCAGCATAACCATCGTTAGGCTCTGAGATCCTACCTTCACCCAATTTTAAAAGCCATTTAGAAAATTCAGCAATATCATGGTTTTCTTGATCAGTTTGACCAGATTTCAGACGCATATTTTTCGTTAAAGTCAAGACCTCAACAGAATGCCATATGTAAGATGCATTGATCGTAGAGTGAACAATATCCGATCTACTTCCTCTAGGGATAACCGGTAAAATTTGTCTGAAATCTCCACCAAAAACTACAACCTTACCACCAAACACTTGATCAGAGTTACTATAACTACTCATGACATCCCGCAAAGTTTTATCAAGAGCTTCAAAACAAAATTTACTTGCCATAGGGGCCTCATCCCAAATAATCAACTTACATTCCCGAAGTAGTTCGCCATAGTCATCATCATAGTTAATATTGCAAGTTGAATTCTCCAAAGTTGGCACAGGAAGTTTAAATTTAGAATGAGCAGTTCTCCCGCCCGGCAACAATAGAGATGCTATTCCACTGGAAGCCACGGTTAATACAATGTCATGTTTTGACCGCAAAGAAGTTGCAAGCGTTTTCCACATGTAAGTTTTTCCTGTACCTCCATATCCATGTAAGAAAAAAACTCCTCCTTTCTGATTGTTGACTGCTAACATGATCTTGTCATAGATGTTTCGTTGTTCATCTACGAAAATATTATAGGTAAGAGTTTAATAAAAATATGTGTTAAAATAAAAGGAAAATTGTATTATTTAATTGAAATAAACACATTAGTGCATTGAAAAGTGTATGGAATTCGGATTTCATGAGTGCCACATCATAACTCCTCTCTTCATATATTAAGCGGTTTCCTAGCTGCTGAAGTACATAACCATTTGGATATGGAATAGGTTTAAAATCAGATAGTGACCTTCGATTAGCTTGAAGTAATTTTTCAATCTCTATTAAAGTTAAATCCTTCAACTCTTCTTCAGTGAGTTGCAATTCTGAGATAGAAAAAGAATGTTAGAAATAAGTTAGTTTTTCTACATCAATTTGAAAAATATAACCTTTTTTACATATTTATAAAAGACTGTGTTGCAACAATAATTCAAATTATAATATGAGAAATATGTAAACAAATTTTTCAGCAGGAATATAGTATGTAACTCTGTTTGAGCTATTGAATGTTAATAACAAAAAAGTAATCAACAATATACCTGGGTTGTAGGCCAAAATTCTTTCCCGGTGCAGAATGCCATCTGCTAACAAAGTCCAGATTTCGTTCCATACATGTGCGGGTCTGCTTATAGCACCAGACAACAACATAATACTGAACAACTTTCTAAGAAAATGTCCAGAACCCCATTGGCTGGCCTCTTTAATTGCACCAATATACTCCCTGTCATCCTCAAGGAAACCCATGGCAAAGCATGCTTCCCTAAAAGAGTGATGTTGTGTATCTCCTACCTTACGAATTTCTTCGTAAGTTTTTGGTCCTTTTACAACAGTGAGCATCATCCTTAGATAATAGAGTTCACCGGTTGTAGGTGGAACCCAAATGAGTCGGCCTATAGTAAATCCTCTTTTCCTTGGCTTCCATGTTCTCTTCTTTTTATCATATACAAATTTGGATACGAATTGCGCATAAGTTAAGTTTGCAGCATCTTCAAACTGTCCATTTGCTGTCAACCATGAAGTGAACATAGATTCAGTTACACTTGCTTTTTCTAAGATGTTCTCCATCCGTGCATGATCGGTATAGTAGACTGCATTCTCACCAATAAGATGGTAAAACATGCGTTCTACTGCCGGTTTTCTTCCATGAATTTTGTAGGAAAAGATCCTCCAACATGCCTCACTGGGTGAGACATATCTACAGTCAAGGTATTCTTTAATTTCGTCAATTATTTCGGGATCTTTAGAAGATGGTCTATGTGAAGGAACTACAGATGCTGTGATCCTATCATATCCTTTGTTGATATACTTGAACAGGTACTTGATGGAAGTACTCTGGTTACACCATTCCATATTGATGTGTGCTTCATATTTTAGAAGCAACCTTGTGTTATATGGAACCACGTACCTATTGTCCAAGGATACACCATTTTTAATAATATGATGTGAGTTAGAACTTCTCTTGTAAAGTGGAAAGCCGTCGTTATCTACAATGGTTTCTTCATTGTACTTTTTGGGGAAAAACTTGGAGCATTTACTGTTTTTCATGCACGGCGACGATAGGCGCGCAAGACCACAAGGACCATGTATCATGTGTGTTTTGACTAAGTGATACAACCTTGGATGAATGTCAGGGTCAGGAATTTCTGCAGAAATGATGTTGTCAATGTCAGATGGTGAAGGATACTTGCTTTGTGGATGTAGGAAAAGAAGAATGTGAGCATGCGGCAACCCTCTTTTTTGGAATTCTATAGTATAAATGACTGTAAGAAAATCCATAAGGATTGGATATCAATATATTATGTATAAGAATACTAATATAAACTGAGCAACTTGTATAGAATGAAAATTATCTGAAGAAAGTTACTTACATGCTAAAACCTTTCCAAGAACATGCCGCTTGGTCAAATCAGCCAAGAGTTCGTCCAACTTTATCTTGAAGACCTTACTGATGATATCCGGTCGATCATGTGGCTTTAGATTGCTTTTGCTAAGGAGCCTTGTAATTTCTGGCCAATTTGGATTGCATGTAAAAGTTATAAATAAATCAGGAAATCCAAGTGCACTGGAAATAGCCATTCCATCAAAATAAAGTTGATCCATATATCTCTTGGAACCTACAAATGACGAAGGCAAGACAACTCTGCGGCCTGTTTTCTTGTGTTGGCTATGCTGGCCTTCTTTACATTGTTCATTCAACTTTTGGTATTTTCCAACTCTAAGCTTGGATTGATTATGCCTCAACCAATTTAGACGCTCGGTCTCCATCATGGCGTAGCCATCTACCAAAAATTGTTGGAATAGTCTTCTGGAATGCAGCAAAGTTTTAGCCTCAAGTGTACGTTCTTGTAATCGAAAACATAACCAGTCTTTGATTGTTTGACGATTTTTCTTGGTAACAACCTGTTCGTGTTTATACTTGTGTAGTATTTTATCCCTATAACCATCTTCACCATAAGGAAAAATCAAAGGGTATTGGTAGGCTAGGTAAGCTGAATGGAACTCATTGATTCTTTGTAATTCACCATCACGATGTTGAACAATGATGTCTCTTTTGTTGCGAATCAATATCCCTACTATTAGAGCAGAACTTCAAACGGTGGGACGATTATAAATCGATTGTCGAGATCTATCGAATTAGCTTGACTTCAAGTCTTGGTAAGGATTTTGTTTCAACATATCCCTTGCCATTCTGAAAGCTTTTGCATGAGGATTGTTTTCATCTAACATGAATTTCAAATTGGTAACTATTGTCTTTTAATATGTTCGTGTCCGTGAAAACCGTAATAGTTAACTTTGCAAGAAAAACATGAATGACAATAAAAGTACTGAAGTTGTTGGTAAGAATACCTGAAACACTTCATTCGGTTATCTACTTCATTGTCTGTGTCGAAGATATATAGTTGAGCATACTTCGGAGGCTGGCCTACCTCAGGTAGCAAACTTCCAATCCGGTGGCATGCTTGACCATGTAATCGCAATGAAGGAGGACCTATCCCCTTTGAATGGGTTGTGTCAAATTTCATTCCCGGCGAAGTAAACGAAAACATTGAGTTGTAAGTCCGAATGTTATTCTGAAAATTCTTTGCATCGGGATGGTTGTGATCAAACAAAAGATTGTTTAACACCGACGGTGGTGTTTCAAGCTTTGGAAGCACAATTTTTCCTCCCTTGCAACAGAGTGGAAATTTAGGGACAGTTGTATGTCTTGACTTCCCTTTACGCTCTTGATACCACATCAATGCCTGACAGTGTTGGCATTCCCAAACAGGGTCCCCAACATCAGTAAATTCTGCACTTAATAAGAATCAAATATTATGTAACAATATATATCAGTATTCACACATTTATTAATGTCTATTGCAAATAATAATTTATACTAAGAGCTGAAATAAATAAACCTTGGTTATTTGGATTTCCTAAAGCAACAGTTGTATTACAATCATCTGAATTAGAATCTCGGTCGTCCGAGTTGTTAGAATCTGTGGTTTCATCAGTGGATTCATTGACATTGTTTGAGTTTACAGCATCCGTAGTCGGTATGTTTCGACCAAATGAATGTGATGCAATGTGGTTACGCGAATGACGTACGTTGAAATTAGCATCTTGAGACGGTTGAGCAGAATTGAACTGGTTGATAAGATTCAGTCCTTGTTGTATAGCAGATCTTGGCCTCTTGAAAGTCTTTTTGTTGGAGCGATGACGTTCGGATGACACAGTATGAAGTTTATTTGTTAATGTTGTTGTAAGAGGTGAATGTTGCCTATGAGGAAAGATTGCAGTGGGTGTGAAAGTTTGAAGCATTGGCTGTGATGGTTCCACATTTTCCTTGTTCAAGTGAATGGAACTTGTGTTGTTGTTCAACAATGTAAGTCTTCTTTTTTTTCTAGCAATAGATGCAGGGGTATCTTTGAAGTTGATATTATCACCTTCCATTACAACTGTAAGAGTTAACACATGTATTTGTTAGAAAGAAAAGGCAAAAACTCAATGTAAAGAAATTAATATATATGCTAGAACTGTATCAGATTTCATGAACAATGTAGGCAATGCTTACATACTCAATTGTTGATAGAAGTTTTGATATTTGTTTAGAACATACACTCTTCGGTAAGCCTTGTGAGAAGAAAAAAAAAGTAGTAGTGCTAGGGATACGTGAAACACTTTTTGTTTTGACAAAAAAATTTATATGGGAAACTGTAAAAAGTAGAATAGATAAGCCATCATGATTGTGTGATATGACATGTAGAGTGTTTTGATTAATATTCACTTAAAAAGGGGCAGTAATAATGTTTCACAGTAAAGTGTGCATATGTATATATTAAGGGTAGAGTGTCCAGAGGTATAAACATGTTGCATATTTTGCTAATAAAGTGTGTTAAAGTAATATTATAGTATGTCCCGAAACCTTCTCGAATTCGGACTTTTTAATTTTTTTAACGTATTTTGAGACATGTAACCATAGTAAGAAAAATTGGTATGTGAAGAAAAGTTATAGACACATATTCCATTAAATGAAAAGCTAATGACATGCCACTCTCGGCAAGTTGTGCAAGAGTTCTCGATCGAAGCGTGTTAGTTCTCCCACGGTAGTTCAAGTATGCAGCGCATGTGTGTTCTGATGGGAATTATAATTATCATTTTTCATCCAGTTTCGTCGCAACATCATGTGTAATGCTGGTATTTTTTAAGGAGCATTTGAAAAGTCACAAATAAAGATAATATAACAGGAACAAAACCAAGTACATAATTTAATTTGATTAATTATACTGATATTGGTTCTTAATTATCTTCTATTCATTCTGTACATAAAGAAAATAATGTTGGAAAACTGATGTATTTTGGTCTCTTCTCTGGCCGAAATGTATCATTTGTTAATGTTTTCTTTATGATTGTGAAATCTTTGGCAGATGACAATGCAGGAAAGGAGCGCTTCTCCTAGCCCTCAAGTTGTTGGCAATGCTTTTGTGGAGCAATATTATCATATTCTGCATCAATCGCCTGACTTGGTGCATAGATTCTATCAGGATTCGAGTCTCTTAAGCAGATCAGACAGCAATGGTGTGATGAAGACTGTAACGTGAAGGACCCTGTGTGGATATGAAGGATTATCACGTGATGTTTTTCCGTCTCTCATTCGGTCTTGGATTTTACCAACCAGAAACTTCCTACCCAGCGTTTCTCCATTTAGAGGAAACTCGTTGTCTCTAGTTTCCTTGAATTTATCGAGTAATAATACTCAGACATATGAATCTAGAGACCTCCATTGTGATTGTTGCTAAGATCAACGCATTGTAAAAGAAAGCACCATGAGATATTTGGTAAACTTGCACAATACCCTATAATTTCACCAAATTCACCATCAATCATAACATTGACTAAGAAGAAATAACAAATTGAGAAGAAGAAATAACAATTTGAAAATGCTTAGGTTGGACGTAATTTACCTTTATATTTTCATTGTTGCAGTATATCCCAAATGCCGAGTTTTGTTACCTTATTTACAAAGCAGCCTAACAGCACAATGGTACTAATTATACTCTTGCTAATTAAGTTAATTAGTCAAATTTATTGATGTTAGTTTTGTTTTGATATCTTTCTCTTTTTTTTTCTTCTTTCTGCTGTAGTTGTCTTGGAAATTCTCTAATTGGTTGGTTTTAAATACCATGTTATATTTGAAAATATTAGGAAGAAAGATGTATACTTGGTGTTGAAGTGGAATGATCATGGCTTATTGTGGCTAAATAAGTCAACCATTGAGTTAAGCAGTGCTTGCTAGCATTCAAAACAATTCTTGAAGACAAAAACAAAGTGGGATATAGAAAGTGTATGATATAAAATATCTATTAAATTTGGTGTTACTGTTATTAATAATCTTGCTCAAATAGGTGTTGCTCAAGGGTGTTGAAACTGGTGTTCCTATATTATTAATAATCTAGACATGAAGATTATCTACAGATAAATATCTGCCACAAGTTATTGTGGTTCTCATCCTAATGACAAATTTGATTCTAATGTTTTACCACTTTTGAATCACTTTGTTTTACAAGATATGTAGAAATAGAATGATATAAGTATGTTGCTTCTCAAAGAGAGTTTGGCTGGCTATTTCTGTCAGTAGAGTTTGTTTAGTTTGATACTGGCTACCTATTAAGGTACAAAAACTGATTAATTAATTATTATAATAGTATAATAAATCACGAGAATAGGGTGGTTGAATTTAGACTATAAAACATTTAATTTGTTTTGTTTTTTAAGTGTAAATTTATGATATTACTTTTTTTTACAATGCAATTTAGAGTTAACAGTGCAACTTTATGCTATCTTTGTTTTACAATGAAATTTAGAGTTAACAGTCCACAGTAATACATCAATCGCAATTTTGTGTTAGTATAAATCATATATATTATCAATCGTTAGATACATATTAATATTTTATTTTTATATATATATATATATATATATATATATATATATATATATATATATATATATATATATATATATATATATATATATATATATATATATATTAACAACTAAAATTTTATCATTTTAGTTTATAAATTATAAATACACCAAAAATATTTTTTTTCTCATTAGTTTTAACCTATGCCTCGCACGGGTGTACACACCAGTACCCTATAATTTCACCAAATTCACTGTCAATCATAACATTGACTAAGAAGAAATAATAATTTGAGTTGATAAATTCCTGTGTATTTAATTCAAACCAAAACCAGCTCAATA
This sequence comes from Vicia sativa, assembly GCA_021764765.1. Classification (NCBI taxonomy): domain Eukaryota; kingdom Viridiplantae; phylum Streptophyta; class Magnoliopsida; order Fabales; family Fabaceae; genus Vicia; species Vicia sativa. Next base: position 86,774,461 of record CM038795.1, read on the forward strand.
TAATAAGCTATAGCAAAACCGTAATTATGTCGAAACTGCAAAAACAAAGCTTATCGTGTTTAAACCGTAAAACTAATGTTGTAACATAATTCTGTACCAAATTTGAATGATGTAATGAAATGCAACGCAAACCAAAGTCGAAACAAAACAACACCTAATTCGAATACAGTGAACTGGTGAGGCTCTGGCTCAGAGGAATAGAAGTAAGCAATTTTTTTATGCAATGTACTCTTCCTCCTTCATATAATATTTGAAACTCAATCACTGTCATATAGGTTAACATAAACAATAATATTTGAAAGCATGTATTGAAAAAACATCCCTAATAATCACTTACAAAATAAAGAATGCAATAATCAATAATCACTAAGAAGAATGCAATAATCACTTACAATAATCCATAGTGAGTAGCTCCTTGTATATTTTTTTGCACTTGTGATACTCTTCTGGTCTTTAACATTTGTTAACTTATTAAATTTTGCTGATATGAAGGTAAAAAGTAAAACAACATCTGGTCAAGTCTATGTTCCCAACCGAGGCAAGAGGCATCCGCTAAATCCAATCAACAATGGCATGCTACAAGAGTGGCATCTTGAATTGATGAGTTTATAACTTCATGTATTATAGTGGGTTACATAGTTTGAAAGTAGACTGACTTGCTTTTTGCTACAGCTGAAGGTCATTCCATATACAAAATACTATTGATTGGGATTGCAGCACTTTTAATAAGAAGTGTGTTATTTAAAATGGTTGCAATGAAAAGTCACAAATAAAGATAATATAACAGGAACAAAACCAAGTACATAATTCAAAAGAGAAATACTTAAGGCCATAAGTCAAAAGAGCATTACATAAGGATATTAGATAAAATATTAGTAGAGCAGGCCATTAGTGTTTAGACATTAACACATAGTTTTCAAAACAATTAAAATATGAAGCAGCAACTCTCAAGGAGGACAGTTCTCCAACTTAATAATTTTTTTCATTTTAGTTGATGATTCTTCTCCTTCAAAAGAAATAGAATCAACTGTGTCGTACGCGGATACTTGAGGTGCAAGTCTTTTCGAAGCTGTAGACGGTGTAGCCGGTAGAGGATTATGCTCAGAGGTTATGTCAACATCCTGCAAATAGGCAACAGCAATCAGCATCATGAAAGCAACAAAGTCATGGTTTAATAGAACAGGGCATATCAATCAAATGTGGGAAAATGATGTTACATCAACAACATTCCAGTCTTCAATTGGCAAAGGCTTTTCTACATGTTCATTAATCTGCATAGAAAGAAATAGAAGAGATGTGTGAATGATGTTTTCCTAATCAAGAAATGAGGTATAATAAATAAGTTATATCATAACTAAGAGTGACCTGTAGTTTCTTTGGAGTTGCAGATAATGTAGATGGTGTCTTATCGGAAATAAAAAGATACAAATAAGTACAGTTGTGTAATGGGAACTTTTATATCAATGGAACAAATAAAAATTTAATTACCAAAGATTGATTCAAAGTTTCCTGTAGCTGTTTGATGACACCTTCATCCCGATAGATGGAGACAACTGTTGCATTACCCCATGAATGTTGCCATTTGACCTTAAATGCAATTGTGAGGCCGACCAAAGCATCGAGTTCTAACGGAAATTCCAGGGGGTTGGTGATTCCAGCCTATTGAAATTGAGATAACATAGGTATTAGTAAATGAATATATAACATAAATATAGTTAAAAACAAACGCAGCTACCTGAAGCATATTTTTGCGCATCTGAGCAGATGTCATGTCCAATAGCTGCAAACATTCTCGGTCCCATAAAACAAATGTAGATTGACAACCATGTTGTACAACATCAATCAGAATTTTAAACCTATGAAAATCAAATGAAAAATAATTAGAATCTGACACTTGTAGAAGTTAATTGAAAATTGAAATATATTCGGAGGAGTAATTTAAGTAAATTAAGAATCTATAATAAAATGAGTAGGAAAAGAAACCTAAATATTTCAGTCTCAGTGTTGTGACCAGAACCACAAACAAATGGTGGTTGATCTCCCTTAGCAACCATTGGACATGCATGGCATGCTCTGTAATGCCAACCACCCGGAGCCGCCTTTAGTTTGGTGGTGGTAGCAACAGTTACACAGTGAGTAGCCTGGAAGGGTAAAAAACTTATTACAATTAAGGAAATATTGATAATCAAGTGTTGTAATAACAATCATTAGGAGTTAAATTTGGGTAAGAGATATAGTCTTACGTCTTTAGTTTTACGATATCACTAAGAGGAGTACTATAGCCTTATACATAAATTTGTCGTATGGGCTGGAGTACTACCAAGTTTCGGGAGTGGTGACACTTTGAGATGAACCTTCGACGAATGCAAGTTTAGGGATGCTAGGATAAAAGATAAACAGAGTAAACATGAGATTCAAAATAAAATTAGATGAATAGTGAACAATGAGGATGATGACAAACCTATTTAAAAATTGTTGAATCTCAGGAAGATCATCATTGATGTGCAATTTAGTAACATTGAAAGTGTTTGAAACACACAATGGATATTTTGCTATATAAATACAAATGACGAATAGATTAGTATTGGTGTTTGGAAAAAAAGAGGAGAAATGAAATAATCTTTTAATAATACAGACCATCTTCTTCTTTGACTTTAGCGAATTGCAAAACAATTACAGTAGGTATAGATAAATCTTTCCTTGACTGATTGTAATCATTAAATTGCAGCATAACCCTCCCACAACGTCATTGATAGTGTTGTTACTACAACAAAGGCATCAATTAAATATAGAAAATAAATCATTTGTAGTTATGTATAGATGATCGCAATGCATACATACCCCAAATCCTTGAGCACAAAATTGATTTGTTGTTTTTTGTTCCCGTTGTGAATTTGGGTGTATCCAACTTCTGTAACCATCCCAATGACATCTGAAAAACATATTGCAGATTAAGTATAGGTATTTCGTAGTAAATGATCTCAAAAGTGAGAAATTTTAAAAAATAGACATATATGTGTATACCTATTAAAACTCCCCTCTTCCAATTTCCAGTTACAATATCAGCAAAAGGTGTGAAAATAAGGGGTTTAGGAGGTATTTCATGTTTGTTCTTGTCAGTTACATACGTCCCACCAGTGAAAGTCAAGATAAATTTGTGGTCAGAAGGCTTGAACAACACATCATTCAACGAAACTTGAAAGTTTGTTATGGTATAAGTGTTGTTGACAGTCAAAACAGAATCATAAATTTGTTTAAAAGCAGTAGGAACTTTACAATGTATATCAGATCCCTGAAAGTAAAAAAGAAGTACATGAACGGACAGGTAACTAACAAAATAATATGAAACAAACATAAAGTATGATATATGAAACCAAAATAACACAGACCTATATGAAACGAAACACATAGTATATTTATATGAAACCAAACACAAAGTAACTACAAACGAACTATATAAAATGAAACAAAAGCATACATTATTTTAACAAAGTAGAGTTTTATGCATGAAAATAATATTATTCAGAAAACCGTAAAACTATTAAACATTGTAAACAAAACCTAAAACTTTAAAACCGTAAAACCGATGAAGTAGAAAGTTATTCCAACCAAATATTATTCTGAAAAGTATCAAACATTTGAAAGGTTTTATATGAAAACCGTAAAGCGATGAAGTAGAATGTTATTCCAATGTCAACAAACTCATATTCTGTAAAAAACCGTAAAAACCGTATAACAATAAACCGAGAAACTTACTTCTTTATCAACCAATGTCATCTCAAAGTGCTCTTTACTCTTGGAGATAACTGTCCATTTGTGATGGATTCTGACCGCTATCTTCCAGAGCTCCTTTGAATCATTTATGTCCTTCACATTCTCAAAAGGTCTTGCCATAGTGATGCGGAAACCAGTTTTGGATGTTGGAAGATTTTGTTGTTTTGGGTAGAAAAGTGAAGATGAAACTGAGTTGAAGAATCAGAAGAGTTTTATGTATTTTATAAGAAGAAGGAATGAGAAGAGAGATAAGTAATTGAGATAGTGAATGAAAAGACAGAAGCGTGTAGGTATTGTATTTTAGGAAGAGTGAGAGACTTTTTTGCTTCACGTGTGATATCAGTTTGGAAGAAGAAGAAGAAAAAGTAAAACTTTATCAATATTATATTTCCTTTTGTAATCATACAGAATCATTCATTGCATTCTTATATTATATTAATTAATAATATATTTCCATTTGTAAAAAAGAGTAAAAAAGTGAATTTCAGAACAAAAAATATTTGGAATAAAAAGACATGTTTAACCCCATCTTAAAGATGAGATTTGTAAAAATCACAAAGGGTGAATAAGTGAATTCCAGAGCATCAAATTTTCTTATATTATAGATATATTTTCCAAAAAAAAATTTGAAAATATCTTATAAATTTTTTTTAAAGAAATTTTTTTTTGAAAAAATATATATCTTTTTTAAAAACTGAAAAAAATATTTTAAAAAAAAGGTTTTCAACACCAATTTAAAATTTTATTAAAAAAATTAAGTTTTTCAACGAAACTAGTTTCAAATTAGTTAAATTATATTCAACTGATTTTTTACTATAAATTAGTTTGAACTAATTATAAACTGAATTGTAAATGATTTAATAGATTAACTACTTTTTTTTAAAATGGTTTTTAATAATTGAATTGAACCATTAGCATAGTTCAATTCAAATCAATCCATAGTTTATGTTGGGGTGGATAAGAAGATAGGGAACTGAAGTGCGTTACTTTTGTCGCGTCGATGTCGTACCTTTTTTGAAACCAATCATAGTTGACCTATGCACCCCTGCTGACACACTCAGTGACGATCCATGCACATCACATTCATCTACATATAACATCTCTTCAAATGGGATCTGATACATGCACAATTCACAGACTTTATTCATTCATCAACCCAAATGGCAACAACAACTCAACTGATTCCTCATGTCACTCTTGGAACTCAAGGCTTTCAGGTATCTTTTCATTACATCAACAACCATATCTACCATTATATTCTCCTTTCTAGAATCTATACTAGTATTAATTATTGTACTGATTTATTTAGGTTTCAAAACTGGGATTCGGTTGTATGGGACTCAGTGGTGCCTACAATGATCCTCTTCCTGAACAAGATGCTATTTCCGTTATTCACTATGCATTCACTCAAGGTATCACTTTTTTTGATACTGCTGATGTTTATGGAGTCAATGGTTCCAATGAAATTTTGGTTGGAAATGCTTTAAAGCAATTACCTAGAGAAAAGATACAGATTGCAACAAAGTTTGGTGTTGCCAGAAGAGATGCTTCTGGTATGATGAGCATCAAGGGTTCTCCGGAATATGTGCGATCTTGTTGCGAAGCTAGCTTGAAACGTCTTGGTGTTGAGTATATTGATCTTTATTATCAACACCGAGTCGATAAATCTGTGCCTATAGAGGATACAGTTAAGAATTTCTTCCTATGTTGAAGACATTACATTACATATTTCAGTAGATGCATATTGTTAACAAGTTTGTTATGTTATAGGTAGGTGAACTTAAGAAACTGGTAGAAGAGGGAAAAGTGAAGTATATTGGACTATCTGAAGCTAGCCCGGATACGATAAGGAGAGCACATGCTGTTCATCCTATCACAGCTGTACAAATAGAGTGGTCTCTATGGACTCGCGACATTGAGGACGAGATAGTTCCTCTCTGCAGGTTAGTTTGAGCTCCTCGGATAGCTCTTGGTTGTGTTTTTTGGTTAAATGAGACTTTACTTATTTAAAGCTTTTGTTGATACAGAGAGCTTGGTATTGGAATTGTACCATATAGTCCTCTTGGCCGTGGTTTTTTCGGTGGCAAAGGAATTCTGGAAAGTGTGCCTGCAGTTAGCAACTTGGTATAGCATTATAGCACTTAAATTTAATGTGTGTTTCTGTTGCTTGCCATGGAATTATTGGTAAAATGTGCCAAATTATGTAATAGCATTGATCAAATCTTAACAGTGAATCAAATACTGATTGGTTTGTAGTCTTAGTAAATAATTTCAAATGCTTGTGTTTTTAAACTAGAGTAACAATAGAGGAGATATCATCCTTATCTGTTTTTCTCACATGAATGATGTTTAAATTCTCCTGACGAAGTGCATATTGTTTCCTGATGATTATTTGGGTTATCAGACTTCTCATCCACGTTTCCAAGCTGAGAATTTGGACAAGAACAAAAACATATATGATAAGATTGAAAGTCTTGGGAAGAAGCATGGATGCACTCCTGCTCAGTTAGCATTAGCATGGGTACTCCAACAAGGCCAAGATGTTGTGCCTATTCCTGGTTAGTGACAAAAGTCTTTGATACTAGCTACTCGGACATAGTATCCTAAATCCTGATACTATCAACAATATGATTGTCAATCCGAACAAATCAATATACAATGCATTTCTATCATTGTGTTTGTGCACTGATCCAATAAGCGGGGAACAATATACAATGTCGTCTGAGCGGTATAATTATTATGGCCGTGCATTTCATATCATCTGATGTAACAAGGTTACTGACTGGCAGTTCTTCTAAGTTATTAAGTTTTTTCTAAACTTGAAAACAATGTGGACTTGTTTTATTCACAGGAACAACTAAGATAAAGAATCTGGATCTAAACATTGGTGCGGTATCAGTGAAACTATCAGAAGAGGAACTGATCGAAGTTTCTGCAGCGGTTCATGTGGATGATGTAGCAGGTAGTAGATACTACAATGGATTGGATCACTTTTCTTGGAAGTTTGCTAACACACCTCCAAAAGTTTAAAGGTTCTCAACCTGAAATTTAAAATCCCTTTTAGTATGAGAATGCACTCATCATGAATTAAGTGCAACAATCATTTCTCTCTATGTACTTGAACTCAATTATGACATGCTTGATGAACAAGTCAAGACTGGGTGTATACATTTGTTCTGCTGTTTTGATTCAATAAATAATAAGGGATTTCAATTAAATTCTAGTAGTTTTCTGTAGTTTTCTGTAGTTTTCTGTAGTATTCTGTTGTAAGATTGAATGTGCATTATTGAATAAAAATGAATATGGTAAAAGAAACAAACTAATAAAAATGAATATGGTAAACTCAGCATGAGAATTGTTTAAAGAAACAAAATCATGTCTCCCGTCTAAAACTATAGGCCCATAATTTTGGGTATTTCAAGAATAGAAAATCTCACATTGCTCACTCTTCAAACTATTAAGGAAAATTTTCAATCCACTTTCTAATAATAGCAGAGATCTCTAAATTTTTAATTTTGACTCTTTTTAAAAGTATCATCACGATTATTTATATTTTATAATCTAAAATAAATATGCTACATAACTGAGGTTATTTAGTGCAAATTTTCAAAAAGCTTTGAGAAAGATCCCTTCATTTCTAAAACAAAATAAACCAACAAATTTGATGTTGTCTATGTTTTCAGTTTGTTGTCCGTTTGCTTGCTCTCGTATTATCTTGATTATATTAAGAGGAGAATTAAAGATTCATGATTGATATATAGAAATTAGGAAGACCTTGTTATAATTGGATACAGTGATGCTCAGGGACGGAGCTACTTACGGTTGAAAATTACATCTATGAAAAATTCTGAATCGATAGTGATAAATAAGAATCAATTAACCCGACCAAACATATTGCAGCCTAAAATCTAAAGAAGGAAGTTGTTTGTATTAAAAGTTCATTAGTGAACTTGGCATAATCTCTAGCATCATGGATCCTATTAATCTCTATTGTGATAATAATGGTGCTATTGCACAACCTAATGAGCATAGATCTCGCCAATGATTAGGCATGACAAATAATTTGATCTCGCCCGATTCCGGCCACCTCCGTCCCAAAATTAATGGAGAAAATCTGATTTAATTGGGGGCAGGTGCGAGGAAAATGCAGTTATTATTTACTAGGACTCATATGAGGGATGCTAGTACTCCCTTGTTGAGGGTGAGTGTGAGGATCAATTATTAGCCTCAAACGAGTTTGGAGACGAGGGTGGGTTTGGGCCTAGGGACGGGTTTGGATTTGCTTAAACCCCTTCTGCTTCGCTTCATTCTCGTGGCTATCAATGATTCAAACATGTATTTGTCATACCCAATTTTTGACTTAAGATACCATCTTATATCATCTACATATGCATCATTGCATCACTAACAATTACTAAAGAAGATAGCTTGTGTGTTTGCTTCTTATGCTAAATCAGGGTTTTGATCAAGAATCATTCATCAGTACAAGGTGTGACCAATTAGGGTTTGGATCTCCATTCATCTCAATTGATCTATCTTCATCAACAATCAACATTTGATTCTCAAATTCTAATCATTTCATCAAGATCAATTTGAATTGACCAAATTAGGGTTTTTGACTGAGCAAATTGTGTTGTGAGGCTTGAAACTTAGCATGAAGATATTTTGAGACACGTGAAGAAGTATAAAGTCCACTTGAAGCATTAGACACCATTTTTACCTTAAGGAAAAGAAAACCCTAATTGGAGATCCATTGATTAGGAGAGGGTTGGTCTGGTCAAACCTTGAGTAGCTCTTGGGCATGAGGAGGTATCTTAAACCAATTGACCTTAAAAATGGGAGGGAAAATTTTAGGGTACAACATCCGTTTATCTCCGATGGGTGATTTACAAACTCATTGATGAACGTCTCTTTGGGTGATTTACAAGCTCATTGATTAAACGTTTTTTCAGTATTCCAATGGGTGAATTACAAGCTCATTGTTGAACGACTCCGATAACTGTTTGTGACAAGATTTCCTTTACCGATGAATGGTAGCCTTGTCATTATGGGAGGTAGTTTGTCGAAGATTTGCTTTACAGATGAATGGTAGCCTCGTCATTATGGGAGGTATTTTGCCAAAGATATGATTTACCGATAAATGGGAGACTCGTCACTATGGGAGGTAGTTTGTCGAAGATTCGTCTGAACGCTCCAATGGGCGGGATTTTGGCTCGTTGACTGAATAGTCAATTTGTTACCCTTTCTAGATGAAATATCTTGATTAAAGAAGAAGTTGAATCCCTTTCTTGGTGAAACTCCAGAACCCTTGGGAAACTTAGTCCATCACCAATGTTGTTTTCTCAACCACTATTGGTCAGAAGTTCTTCATTGTTTGCACTGGAATTGATGGTCTATTATCTTAGGAAAGTCGGGATGGCTCTCTTGTTTTTTCCAGCTCCTCTATAAGGAGATATTTTGCCGTCTATCTATGGATCGTTGCTATTATTTCTTTTTCTTCCTCCTCTTGTATTGAGTCGATGTTATTATGTCTCTTCTTTGGAATTTACCCCAGAAAAGTTGAGTTCCCATTCCCCAGTGGATGTGTTTTTTCTTCCATAAAATCAAACTTCTTTCCCCAGTAGTTCGTTTTCTTGGATAAGTTTTCATTCTTAACATGAAGTTATTATTTTTGCTTCCCCAGTGGTGTCCTGTTTCCCCTGTGAAGTTCATTCTTTTGCATTGCATAACCATTAAGCATTGCATAGCATCTTAGGGCCAACAATAGGGCTTGTGTTATATTTAAATATCTTCTATCCTTTCGAAGCGAAGGTTTCCTTCTTATCTCCGGATAGAAGACACTTAAATAAGGGAAGCTGTTGTACCCTAATTTTTGCCTCTATGATTCTCTAATATCTCATTCTGTTGCATTGCACAAAGATCACAAAGTGGGACTCTCTGTCTCTCTCTCTCTCTCTCTCTCTCTTCTTTGGGTTTGCCCTTGGGCGATCACCAAGCACCTTTGATTGTGTTTATTTCTTGTGTTTGATGATTGATACTTGGCTAATCATGATGTGTATATCATTTTTCTCTAGATGTTGTGATGTAGGTGGATGATGCAAGAGTTTCTTATTCAATGAGTCAATAGGTTCATGAGTTTATTTCCATGCCTTCTCTCCCCATTTCTCAATGTTTGGAAATGTTGTTTCTCATTGAAGATTTCTCTTGACATATACTATGGTCTCTCATCTTGAGTGTGTGCTCCATATGTTAAGAAGATCATCAAAGTTGAAGAATTCTCCACACCTTAGTCATCTACTTTGAAATTAGGGTTTTGAACTTCTGAGGACCATATCTTGGTGTTTATGTGAAGTTTGTGGATGATTCCAAAGACATTTGACTCTTAAAAGGACTTATAACATGTATATTATTTGATCCAAGGATTTTAATTGATGAGAAAATTATTTTGAAGGTCTATAATTGCAAACTCTCTAGATTGATACTTCATCTATCTTGTATGACTTCAAAGGATCATAACTTGGTCATCCCTTGTCTCCTTAAGCTATTATTTTTTCACAATGAACCTAAGGATGTCTAATGCAACTTAGTTCAATTGGTAGGAAGAGAAAATGCTTGGATATTTGCCTAAGAAGTCAAAAGATTATAAGTCATTGATGGATTTCTCAATTCTTGATCAATAAACTTCAAGAGATCATATCTTGATCATCATTTATAACCTTGAGGTCATTATTTTGCACAACAATCTTGAAGATGTGAAATTTATATCCATTTAAGTTTAAAAGATTGAAAGTGTTTGGAAGTTTCTTGGAGAAGTCAAAAGATTATAGGTTATTTCATGATTCTTCATCAACTTCACAAGTCCATAACTCTCTCAATTTTTGGATTTTTTGGTTGGTTCTTTTTGCAAACTTCTCTTTGAGAGATCTAATTAATATCATCTTTGATGGCCAAGAGCAAATTTTGAGTGGAAGTCCATGTTTGAATTGAAAAGATTATAAGTTATAAGTCATTTTTTGTGAAAGACTTAGAATTTTTTCTAAGTGTAGAAAATCAGATGATTTCTCACGATTTCAAGAGGAAACAACTTCTAGCTCAAGATACCAAATGACAAATTTCCAAGCACAGTGCAAAGTAGGCAATCTCATCTTTCAAAAGAGTCCAAGATTGCATCATAAAGGTCCCTGAGCAATGAGATATACATGTTTGAAGGAGGCACCATGACATCCAATTTTTGCTTTGAATCAAAAAATTTACTACAAGTAAACTTGGATTACAAGGCGAATTACTCAAAGATTAGATGCTAAACATGTTTAACTAATTGCCCATAAGTGTTATGATGCAAATTGCACTTGAAATGAAATCGTTTTGATGTCATTCGAGTCATACGTTTTGCATGATTTCAGCTTGCTTGGTTTGCATGATTTCACCACAATTTCTCCTCACTTTCATCACCATTCACTTCCCTATAAATAGAGGATCATTCCTCACTCATTTCCTCAAGATTTGAGAGCCAGAAAATCGCTACCAAACTCACTCCAAATCTCACATTTCTGCAAATTTATTTTCACTCTTAAAGTCTTTCCAGTTTAAAATTAACCATTCATTATTCTTCCTTAAACTTCACTAAAGCTACCAGAGTAAGAATCGTGCCTTGAGGACCCCTGAATCGTGTTATCCAAGTCATGTTTTAGAGCTCTGAAAGTGAACTTCGTTCAGGTAGGATTCGTGACCAAATCATTTCAAATCAAGCACTAATTTGTTCTACTCATCTCCCTGATCCTCGTGATCTTCACCATTTGCATTTTCATTGAGAATTGGCTCTAAATTTATGAAAACAAGTGTTCGCTATTTTTCTGTTTTTCTTCAAATTGTCCTCTGTACAGGTGAAATAAATTTTTCGTGATGGTACCATTAGAATCGTCTTGAAGAGACGAATTCAATGGTACCGGAATTTATTTCACAATTTTGGAAACACGAATTGGAGATTGCTGGAGGTTGAAGACGACCTACCTGTCTGTCTTCAGCCAATGACGTGATGCCATGTAATTTTTTCAAATCTGGTTCGGTGTGCTTGCCTTAACATGCGCGCGTTATAGGAGCCTTTGGATCTGATTACTTTAGTGAGTTAGACTCGATCCAACACGCCACATATTTTTGTTTTATTTTAATTTTAATTTCTAATTCAGTGTGAAAATATCAAGCACAATGCGTCTAATCCATTGGATTAGCTTACTAACGCATTTTGACTATGATCCAATGGCCTACATTTTTTTGACTTTTATTTTATTTTCTGATTTATATTTTAAATGTTTTACACTTCAAAAAATCATAGAAAATTCATTTTTGACTCAAAAATTATGAAACAATTCACAAAAGTATTTTGAAATATTCTCTCTTTGATTTTAATTTTTTCATAATTTTATTTTCAGATTTGATATTTTTTTATGATTTTTCTCTTTTATTTGATGTTTTTAAATGTTTTAACATACTTTTTGACATTTAAAAATTATGGAAGGATCCAATAGTCATTTGACAAATATTGGTGAACTCAGTTTATTTTTATTTCTGATTTTACTATTTTTGTAAATTTTTGGTTTGTTTTATTAATTTCTTTACTTTTAAAAAAAAAAATCTTTTGACTTTTAAAAATTCTGAAATATTTTGTCAGCACTTGTTGACTTTTGTTTGACCTTGGATAATTTTCTTAGAATTTTAAATTGGTGCTTGGATACCATTATGTATTTCATCAATTAAAGTCCAATTAAATAATTCATTTTCAAACAATTTTTATTTGTTTTTATTATTAAAAACTCATTGTTGATTTTTGGATTTATTTGGAGTCATAAATTTCCTCAACATCAATGGAACTTGGGTGTTGATAGGTCTCATGACCAAATCCACCAAGATAGTTGGTTGATTTTGACGAAGTTAGACCGAATAAATTCATCTGACGCATTGAAGATTTTGTGATATACCCTTTCCCTATTCATCTTTTTTATTTATTTTACATGTGTTGACAAACATTAGAGGATGATCTACATATCATTCCTCTTGTTTGCTTTTTCAACACATAAATCATATTTGACTGGCCTCGTTGTAGGGTGACTTCTACATAAGTCACTTGGCGATTGCTTAACATAGCTCTACATTGCTTCTTTCTTCATCTTATTTTTCTTCTTTGTCCTTAATCAGAAAATGATCAATTGGTGGTATAAACTTTATATTTTGCAAAAGCCCTAAAAGATGTTGGAGTTTTGATCTTGGTTCATCATTTATGATACTTGTCGTGTGGTCGCTATGATTTTTTAATCAAGCTTCTGGCAAGTTTTCACTAACTTTGTCCATTTGAAATTCCCAACATTCTTTGATCAAGTGTTGATTGTTCCAAATAGATGATATACTTGACAAAAAGCAATTGATACACTCTAGGGCTGGACAAAATTTTGAAAATCAGCCCAATCCGACCTATCCATGAGGCCCGCTAGGCCACGGTTCGGGTTGAACGGTTTATCGGGTCATCGGTCGGATTCAGATGTCTTGTTTTGGCCCATCGGAATCCAAAATCGACCGTCCAGTAAGGTGTTTTTTGAGATTCAGTTTATTGGGCTTATTATCATAGGATTAGGCTGAATGATGATTTAGTTCATGATCCAAACCAAAAAGACCAACACAAAACAAAGCAACACACTACGAATTTCCGCCGTCGTCCATTCAATATCTCTCTGTTAGGGTTTCTTCTTTGTCACCTTCCCAACGAATTTTCGCCGTCGTCCATTCTAAAATGTTAACTGGTTCTTCTTCCTCTCACTTGAGCCTCTGTTAACCTTTTATTTCTCTCATATGTCAATCTTTGTTTTGCACATGTCTTTCAATCCTTCTTTCTCTCAGATCCTCATTTTCCAGAACATGAAAATGTAAACAAATCAACTTTCTGTTATTGCTTCAACTCATTTATGAGATATGGTAGACATGCATCTTCAATGGCTTTGACCTTCATTCTGAATTGCTTTAATCTTCAGGGTTTTGAATCAGTCCACCGCAAATAGATACCTTCAACCATATTCATCAGATCTTTATTCATCAGATCTTACTTTGAATAATATTTATCAGAACTAGATTCTATAATATATTTTTCTTAGTAATAAAATACCTGCACTTTATTTTGAAGAATTATTATATGCTTTTTTTTTCATCAGATCTGACTTTGTCTCTTAATAATTATTGAATAAAAAAGAAATGTTATGTCTCTTAATAATTATTGAATAAAAAAGAAATGTTAGTGTTTTCTGTGTTTTTTAAGGTTTGAGTTTTATATTTTTTTAATTAATTCATGACCGAATTATCCGATCCGAAGAACCGAAATGTCCGATAAACCGTAAATCGTTAAAACCGTGATAAAAATTGTCGAAATTGGGCCTCTTTTTATCATCCATGGATTGAGCTGGATTGAAGATTTTGGACCGAATCCGATCCAACCCACCCGGCTGTCCAGCAATTACACTCTATATATATCGTTCCTTTTTGGGTATAAAGAATAAGGAACAAATGGCGTTCCTTTTTGGAAGCCTATGATAGTTGACCTGACCAAGATACATGAAAGAAAAAACCACAGCGACACACTCAACGATGAAACTAGACCCCCGCTGACACAATCAGTGACGATTGTTGCACATCGCATTCATCTATATATATAAAATAAAATATTGCTTGCTTCAAACGGAAACTCATACCTGCACAATTCATTCATCAACCAAAATGGCAACACCAACTCAACTAATTCCTCATGTTACACTTGGAACTCAAGGCCTTCAGGTATCTTTTCCTTACATCAACCATTATATTCTCCTTTCTATACTATACTAGTATTAATTATTGTACTGCTATAGGTTTCAAAATTGGGATTTGGGTGTATGGGACTCAGTGGTGCCTACAACGCTCCTCTTCCTGAACAAGATGCTATTTCCGTTATTCACTATGCATTCACTCAAGGTATCACTTTTTTTGACACTGCTGATCTTTATGGAGTCAATGGTTCCAATGAAATCTTGGTTGGAAAGGCTTTAAAGCAATTACCTAGAGAAAAGATTCAGCTAGCTACCAAATTTGGTATATCTAGAGGAGATGCTCCTGGTTTCAGTGGTGTTAGTATCAAGGGTTCACCAGAGTATGTGCGCTCGTGCTGCGAAGCTAGCTTGAAACGTCTTGGTGTTGAATATATTGATCTTTATTATCAGCACCGAGTCGATACATCCGTGCCTATTGAGGATACAGTTAATGATTTCTTCCTATGCTGACATTCTATAACTTATTTTACTAGATTCATTTTTTGGTAACATGTTTGTTGTGTTATAGGTAGGTGAACTTAAGAAACTGGTGGAAGAGGGAAAAGTGAAGTATATTGGCCTATCTGAAGCTAGCCCGGATACAATAAGGAGAGCACACGCAGTTCATCCCATCACAGCTGTACAAATAGAGTGGTCTCTATGGACTCGCGACATTGAAGACGAGATAGTTCCTCTATGCAGGTTAGTTTTTGAGTTCTCTACAAGTTTGAACCAGTTGCTCTTGGTTGTGTTTGTTTTCAACGAGACTTTTGTTGATACAGAGAGCTTGGTATTGGAATCGTACCCTATAGTCCTCTTGGTCGTGGTTTTTTTGGTGGCAAAGGTGTTCTGGAAAATGTGTCAGCAGTTAGCAACCTGGTATTATATTTTAGTACTTCAATTTATTGTGTGTTTATGTTGCTTGCCATGGAATTGTTAAAGGTGTATGTTGTTTGTTCGTGTTTATTTTGTTTATCAGACATCTTATCCCCGCTTCCAAGCTGAGAACTTGGAGAAGAACAAAAGCATCTATGACAGGATTGAAAGTCTTGGCAAGAAACATGGATGCACTCCTGCTCAGTTAGCATTAGCTTGGGTACTCCATCAAGGCCAAGATGTTGTGCCTATTCCTGGTGAGCGATAAAATATGCTTTGTTAGAGTCTGCTTTTCGTTTAAGTGTTCATTTTCAAAAAAAAATTCATTATTGAGAATTATGAGAACTTCTTTCATTCTCAGGAACAACTAAGATTAAGAATTTGGATCAAAACCTTGGTGCCTTATCGGTGAAACTATCAGAAGAGGAGGTTAGAGAAATTTCTGCAGCGGTTCCTCTGGATGATATAGCAGGTAGCAGACACTACCTTGGATCTGATCACTTTTCTTGGAAGTTTGCTAACACGCCTTCAAAAGTTTGAAGGATCTCAAACTGAAGTATAAATCCTATTAAGTTGGAGAATGCATCAGTCATGAGTAAAGGAGAAACAGTCATTTCTCTATTTGTACTTGACTCAATTATGACATGGTTGATGAACAAAACATGATTGGGTGTTGTTTACATTTGTTCTGCTGTTTTGATTCAATAAAAATAATGAGATTTCAATAAATTTTTCTTAGTATTCCATTTTAGATAATGTCAATGAAATTTTTTGATTCAGTAAAAAAAAAGAGAGATTTCAATCAAATTTTCTTAGTGTTCTATTTTAGATGAATGTTGATGAAATGTTTTTCTTTAGGTAATGTGAATGAAATGTTAAAATAAAAAAAACTGTCAGAAATCAATGTAGAAGAAGAAATTAAAACAACCAATTGATTAGCAAATTATAAATAAATTATACTCCATTATTGAATCCCACTATGTTAAATTAAATGTAAATAAATTAAGAAATAGCACATAATTATAATAAAAGAAATAAAAAATATGTATGTATACTGAAGTGTTCATTTCCAAGTTGAAAAGTGAGTTTATGGTAGAGTGACCTTGAAACTGTTAAAGGGAGTTAATAGTAGGAGCAACCCTTGTGAGAGGCACACCACATATCCACCTAAAACCTAAGGTGATAGGTGTGTGGGTTCTCTCACTTATATAGTGTTCAATCTTCCCTTTTCTAACCAATGTGGGACTTCTTCCTCACACTTGATTCTCAACACTCCCCCTCAAGTGTGAGTCACAATGCTCCCCCTCATATGAAAGCTCTCTCTTCCACATACACTTGTATCACTGTTGACACTCTTCAACGAAACACCTTGTACCCACCACCTACGGGAAGTGTTTCGATACAAGTTAGTCGATCCCTATCTCGAAACCATAGGCTCTGATACCACTGTTAGGGGACAATTCCGAAGAGGGAGCATTTACTAGGAACACACCTTTTGTGAGAGGCACACCACATATCCACCTAAAGGTTTTAGGTGGACAAGTGGTGTATCTCTCACAAGGGTGCTTGTTCCTCAACTTTATATCAATGCTCTTACTATTAACTCCCTCTAACAGAAATCATGACTTACTTTCTTGGTATAGAATTCCATAAGTCAAAATTGGGACTGCTCATGCATCAAAGAAAGTATGCTCTTGAGATTTTGAAAAGATGTGATATAGAACATTGTAATGTGGCCAATACACCAGTTGAAGTACAATTGCAGTTGCCCAAAAGTGAACATGAGGATGATGTGGATCCAACACAGTATAGGAGGTTGATTGGACCGATACGTTACTTGTGCAATACGCGACCAGATTTGGCGTTTAGTGTCGGTATTGCAAGTAGATTCATGGAGAGACCAAATGTTTCTCTCTTGCCAGCAGTTAAGAGGACCCTAAGATACATCAAAGGAACTCTTAATTGTGGAATTTACGAGTTACTCGATTACATGGATTCCAATTGGTGCAGAGATAAGGATGATCGAAAGTCTACGTGTGGTTATGTCTTTATGTTCGGTGGAGCTCCAATCTCTTGGTGCTCTAAAAAGGAACATGTGGTTGCACTCTCTTCTTGTGAGACCGAGTATATCGTTGCGTCGACGTGTGCGTGTCAAGCTATGTGGCTTGTGAATCTACTGAAAGAGATGGGCAACAATGTAGAAAAAAGCTATCACACGTTTGGTTGATAACATTTCAGCCATCAAACTTGCAAGGAATCTCATAACACATGAGAGGAGCAAGCATATAGAGATGATATTTCATTACTTGAGGGAACTGGTATGTGGAGGCCTACTGAGGTTAGGATACTGTCGAAGCGAAGAACAACTTGCAGATTTGTTGAAGAAAGGCATGACAAATGATGTCTTCAAGAAGCTTGTGAGGAGTTTAAGAATGAAGGATGTTGAGCATTTGAATTAAGGTGGTGTATTGGATGTTGATAATAATTCAAACGCATTCTGAAAGTTTTTGTGATCGTTTCGTGCAAAACAGCTTATTTGAAAATCACTTCTGAAAAGTTGTAAATTTTTGTGTTTGGAAGAAGAATCTGGTTTCTTAGTTTAAGGAAACCGGTTTCTGTCCAGTACTTTCAGCTTCCTGGTTTATTTTGCAGTTGAGAAAACTGGTTCCCTGTTTTGGGAAACCAGTTTCTGCCGCAATTTTTGTGTCTTTCAAACTGTTTGTGGGACTGTTTTGGTTCCAAAGCTATGTTTTTGTATCCTCTATACAAACTCTTTTGTAATGATGTTTTAGTATGAGATTAATTTCAATTATAATTTTCTCCTCAATTACTCTCTCTCTAATCTTTAATATTCTCTCTCAACTTTTTTTTTTCCAATTAACTATTTTTCATCACAAAGTTAGTTTTATATATATATTCTAATATATATAACTTTTAAATATATGAAATTAAAAGTATGAAAAAGATAGAAATATCGATATACAGTATCAAATTCGATTGTAAAATATAGAGTGTTGAAATAGGATTCCTCTATTACTTCGATTGTAAAATATAGAGTGTTGAAATAGGATTCCTCTATTATTTATATATTGATATTACATTTTAATACAATTCAAATTTTAAGCCTAAATTCTCTTTTCAATTAAGCGTTCGTGTTTCAACAACTTTATCTTATAAAACCAATTCATCATGTAATTGGTGCAAAGTCAATTAAGATTATTTATTTAAGAAAAATGGTAAAAGAGTCTTAAAGGCGTTGTTTTTTATAAAAAAAAGTTAGATGAATTGAACTTCGGAAATTCACCTAACATATTTCAAAATTAAAATATTTTTATTGACCATATCAACTTTTATAAAGATTTTTTTTTTATTATAGATTCTAGAAAATAAGGTAGTTGCGGGGCTGGTGCATTATGAGACTTCACCTACTACCGATACCAACCAACATATTCTTCAAGAGGAGGAAGGAACAAACAGAGAGAAAGAGATAGTCTTGAAAATGGGAGATACTACTACTACTATTCATATTCCTCGAGTGAAGCTTGGAAGCCAAGGCCTTGAAGTAAGTAACGTTTGACCTTCATTCAATTCAAAATCATCAAACTTTATTGTTCCTGCGAATGTCATCAATAATGTTTTGTTGTTTTTGTGGTTGCAGGTTTCTAAGCTTGGATATGGATGCATGGGCCTTAGTGGAGTATACAACGATGCTGTTCCAGAAGATGTTGCTATATCTTTGATCAAACACTGTTTCACCAAAGGAATCACTTTCTTCGATACATCAGATGTTTATGGAGCTCGTACCAACGAAGTTTTGGTCGGAAAGGTACTACTAGCTACTACAACAAACTTCAACTTCGTACCTGTCTTTTTTGTTTTAACATAAACATTGTAATAACTCTCTCAGGCACTAAAGGATTTTCCAAGAGATCAAATTCAGATTGCTACAAAATTTGGGATTGTTAAAATGGAATCTGGTCAAGTTTTTGTAAACGGTAGTCCTGAATATGTTCGATCATGTTGTGAGGGTAGTCTTCAACGTCTTGGGGTGGAGTACATAGATCTGTATTATCAGCACCGTGTTGATACCACTGTTCCCATTGAGGATACTGTGAGTAACTAATGCAATGTTTTCCTCTATTCTTCCAATTTGTTTGGTTTTTGTGTTTTTGATTTGGTGTTTTGATTTTGAATCAATCACAGATGGGAGAGTTGAAAAAGCTGGTTGAAGAGGGAAAGATTAAGTATATAGGATTATCTGAGGCTAGTACTGATACGATCAGAAGGGCACACGCCGTTCATCCTATTACCGCTGTTCAAATGGAATGGTCCCTTTGGACTCGTGAGATTGAGCCAGATATTGTTCCCCTTTGCAGGTGTATCGTCGATCGATAGATTCTGATACCATATTACTTCTTGACTTAATGCTTTTTGATATCCCGCGTGATATTCTTCTTTAAAAGATTTTGATTGTTTGGTAACAACTCTTTTAGGGAACTTGGTATTGGATTAGTACCATATAGTCCCCTTGGCCGCGGATTTTTCGGAGGCAAGGCTATCATAGAAAGTATACCGGCAAGCAGTTTTCTGGTATGGACTTGATCCTAATTGTTTATGATGACAGTAAATGCATAAGCTCTCACAAATGCTCATACTAGTAAATTAGTTCAAATGAGTAAATCCAAACAAACCCTTATTCATGGTTTATCAACATCTCGATTTTCACCAGGCAATGCAACCAAGGTTACAAGGAGAGAACTTTGATAAGAACAAGATATTTTATTCTCGGATGGAAAAGTTGGCAGAGAAGCATGAATGTACATCTTCACAACTTGCTCTTGCATGGCTTCTTCATCAAGGAGACGATATAGTGCCAATCCCTGGTAAGTAATTTTCCATTTTGTGACCTCAGACAAGTTAGGTACTGATGAAACTTACTTGCGCGTTACGAAACCTTTTGTTGTTACCAGTATAATTTTTTTTGTAACTTCTCATGTGTTTTAGGAACAACCAAGACAAAAAATCTTGAAAGTAATATCGGTTCACTTAAAGTGAAGCTCAACGAAGATGATTTGAAGGAGATTGAAGATGCCGTGCCAATATCAGAGGTAGTAGGCAATCGTACAACCGATGCTTTTGTCCAATGCTCATGGAAGTTTGCTAACACTCCAATAAAAGCATAGTTTGATGCCAGTTTTAATAAAAGCGTAGTTTGATGCCAGTTTTAAACCTCAGTGTTTGAGATTCTAGTTTTTGGTCTCTTTGCGTGATTCAGAAATTTAATCTCATACGATTAAAACAGTTTGTTGTTGGTGGAATAAGGATTAACTCATAAAAAATGTCTTTCATGCTTAATTGTATACATATTTTAAGCTTATTTGCTCTGCATATTATCCGTTCAACAAAAATGATTGATTTCCACAGCTGCAGTGGTATAGTTATTTGTATATTTGGATCTCAATGAAAGTTCCAAATGTGTATACTCAATGATTGAGGCATACGGCTCGAGCATTAAATTAAGTATCCATTCACTGCACGCGCTAGTATAGATGGAAGTCTATGCAAAACAATGAGTCCCACATGGACAATATTAGATTGAGGGGAGACTCGGCGGCAATATCAATGGGTGATCAAGAAGGCCCATGGCCTAGGATGGTGACCTCCCTTGATAGTTGATAGCATGATTCTAAGGGAGTACATAACCAAACTATGTGTTATTCTCCCTGCTTGCAGATGTGCATCATAAAGAAGAAAATTTTACTCTGGTAGAAAATCTTGCATATTAACACTTTGGAGCAGGTTAGAACTATGAAGCATGGAAACCTCTAGGAGTAGGTCTGTCGCGGTCTCCGGCATGCATCGGTATCTGACATACGATAGTGACCGACACTTATATGACACTTGTACGACAGGTGTTGGAAAAGCCAGATAGATGTTGGAAAAATCAAACAAGTGTCCCAAAACAAAATGGTTTTTTCTTTGCTTCAATACATTTTAAGTTGGTGTCCAACACACATAGAAACCTGAACAAGGCTCAGCTACCAAGCATCAGAGACAGTTTGGGCACTTGATATCTAACCATAAATCTAAATACAACTTATTAGATCCAGAACAACTTGCAAGTTTTTGAAACATCTTGATAACTAGCGTTTATTTGATAATCACAGATGGTGTTATTAAACTCATCGACTGTATTGATACACAAATCTGCAATAATTTCTTATACAGAACTATTGCAGCTGTGGAAATCAATCAATTTTGTTGAACGGATGATAAACGTTTCAAAGCTAGGAGTAAATAATCTAAAATTCGAATTTGTGTATGCTTTTTGCAAACTGGTTTAATCAGATAACATGAATTTCTGGTATGGACTGGTGCTAATTGTTTCCGATGACAGTTAAATGCATAAAGCATAAACATTTATTATCATAAAAGATTAATTAAAGGAAGATTGTTTTCGTATAACCTATAAGT
This sequence comes from Vicia sativa, assembly GCA_021764765.1. NCBI lineage: Eukaryota > Viridiplantae > Streptophyta > Magnoliopsida > Fabales > Fabaceae > Vicia > Vicia sativa. Next base: position 86,796,408 of record CM038795.1, read on the forward strand.
TGTTTTCATAAGTTATTGAGTTAATGAATTTATTTCCATAATGCTTAAATTATTTGTTACTGCAATGTGCATATCTATTATATCCGCATCAGCATCTCATCTAGCACACCTGAGCAGCATCTTATACTAATGGTCTATTAGCATGATAATTGAGACACTATCTGAACTTAAGTAGAAATTGTTTTCTGTGACATACAAGGGTCATGTAAAGTGGTCTTCTAGGCCGCTCATGAAAAATTAGTCATCATAAATTGAGATCATAGCCACCCCATTCTTCTTTCTGGCAATCTAAAAATTGATGTTGTTTTTAACTTTCGATCACGTCCACCTCTTACATGTCAAAAAAGAAAGTGTCATGAAACATCATTACCGAAACCTAATACCCTATCTGGTTAGCCAACGGGGTTTTGGTAAGAAAAGAAAATAACAGACGGCGCATGTGTGCGGATTTCACCGATCTGAACACCTCTTGTCCTAAGGACCAATATCCACTATCAGACATCGATCGTCTTATTGATGGATCTTCAGGCTACCGCGCGTTGAGTTTCATGAATGCATATTCAGAGTATTGAATGGATCCACTAGACGCCCCCCACCCAAATAGCTTTCATGTTAGATCATGGCAACTACTACTATAATGTCATGCCATTCAGCCTCAAGAGTGTTGGCGCCATGTACCAACGACTCATGGACATTGTGTTCTCTCATGAGATATGGCGGAACCTAAAGGTCTATATTGATGACATGATAGTGAAAACTATCGAAGGACACATACATGTTAAAGATAATGTTGTCAGGAAATACGATATGCGCTTGAATCCTGTGAAGTGCTCTTTTCTTTTGGAGTGGAGGATTGAAAGATCATAAGATTCATGTTGATGAAAAGAGGCATTGGAGCTAATCTAGATAAATGTCAGACATTTATCGCCATGAGAATCCCCACCAACATCAAGGAAGTGTAGCATCTTACAGGTCACCTTATTATCGTATCTCGCTTCCTCTCATGTGCAGAAGATAAGACATTCCTTTTCTTTGCGGCCTTTGAAGAAGAAAGAGAAATTTGAATGGAATGCTGAATTCGAGGAGGCTTTCTCGAAGCTAAAGGCTTTCCTTGCATCACATCCCATTCTCACTTTCCCGAGTGACGAGTCTCCATTATTCCTTCACTACTACAAATAACGCTCGTAACGTCGGACGCGAAATGCGATTTACCTCAGATATCCAGACGAGAGAAATAAGGTTGCCATAAAAAATCTCCACTTAACACTTTGGTGTTTTAAACACTGATATTATAATTGAAAGGTCATGAGTTCGATCCCTTGGAACTGCATATTCTTATTTTCTATATTTTGTTGCGCGTGTCGTATCGCTGTTAGTTTTATTTATAATCCGAGATAATTAGGTATTCATTTACCTCGGGTTAATGTAATAACGTAAGGGTTTAAAATGAAGTTTTTTTATTATATTTATCACTTTCACTAGCCTATATTATTTTTTGTCTGTATCATTTTCACTGGCATGTATTATATCATTATAATAAATCTATCAATCTATTAGTATAATTTTTTACACTGAAATTACAAAATATGCAACAAAATTGGAATATATCATATCATTTTAAACCAAATATGTAAATTTAAACTATTATCGTCAAGACTGAATACACTCATTTAACATGATCACATCTGTTTAATTAAAATATTAGATATATATTATTAGATCAAGATTTACCTTTTAATTTTATAAAAAAATAATTATTTTATCACTTCAAAATTTAAATTCTCTAATTTATTTACTATTAAAACTTATATTTAAATATAATAATATAACCAATGAAGATTCTCTCTTATCTAGGCAATTTTTTTTATTTTCAATTAAGATAACATTTTTTTAATTAAGACATTTAAAATTTACAAACTCACAAAAATAAATTGATATTTTTAGAAATTAATGAAATAGAAATTCATTTTTTATTTTTTATTTTTATATATTATAATCATTGTAGTGTATTAGTTGCACTGTTAGTGATTATTAAAATAAAATTTATTTTTTATTTTTTAATTAAAATAAAAAATAAAAATTTTATGAGTTTTATTTTTTTAATTTATAGTTGAAATAAAAATAAAAATAAAAATATGAAAAGTATGATTATCATTATTATTATTCATAACATAAATTATATCAACTTTAAAATATTATAATTATAATTTTATTAATATTTATAATTTGAATTATTTTTTTGAGATTGACACATAAGTTTTTATCTAGAGTATTGTTTAGGGTTGTGATCATGATAACATTAGATTTATATTAAGTAGATAAGGGTATAAGAGAGTCTTAAAATAATTCATAAACTAGAGCTAACACCCGTAATCACAAAGCAAATTAACTTATAAATAAGAATTAAAAAAAAATAAAAATTACTCAAATCTGCAGTTTTAGTGCGAAGCAGATATCTCTCAACTTAGACCTTATATTAAAGATTTCAACGGTCAAAAGTTAGATACAAGTATTGTGAACCTGCCCTCCAAATTTAAACTCAATCTGACAAGAAACAAATTTGAGATTGTTGATTTAGTGAGACTGATTGAAAAAAACATAAATGAGTTTCTCTACTCTTTTCTCTCATTTGAATTCTTAGTTTCTCTCTAATTCTCTCAACCATAAATTGATAATTTGTACTTAAATAAGTTAAACAAATAGATTATTCATATTTAAGCATTTATTTGGAGCCCAAATTCAAGATAAATGACTTTCTTTATACTTTATTTAATTTTTTTAATAAATAAAACAAAACATAAAATATGGTGTGAACCGGTATATTAATCTAAGAGTCTTTTTGGTAACACTAAAAATAAATTTAGCTTTTAACTTTTCAAATCACATTAATAAAAAAAAAATTGTTTGGTAACTCTCTTTTAGCTTGTAGTTTTTTTTTATTAGTTTTTAGTTTTTTTTCTCAAAAATTATTTGAAATAGTTTTTGAATTTATAGCTTTTAACTTGTGATTTTTTCTTCTATTTATACCTTTATTATTTAACAAAAATTTATTATTAAATTTATTAATTAAAATATCCTTTTATATTATTTTATAATTATCAACTAATGAAATAACTAATTTATCAAACAGACGTATTAACTTATCAACTATTAGCCATTAATCATAGATTATTAACTATCAGGTATAAGGTACCAACTAATTTTATCAAACCGAACCTAAGAATGAGATTAAGAAAAAATTATTGAAATAATATACAAATGTGAGTAAGTGAGAAAATAGTCTCACATTAGATAAAAATATGGAGACTTAAAATATATAAATAGGATACAAATGGTGTGTAACCCCATGACATATGCTTATATTTTTCTTGTTTTCATGAGTGGTAATGCAATAATGTTGAATTTAACATAAGGTCGTAAAAAACCAATGTGTTAGTAAATGTACTTAAAGAGTTAGAATTAAGTTTGATCTTTCAAAAAAGAAAGTATACAATAAAATACTTGGAAGGCATAAGAAAAAAAAATTAAATTGAAATTTTATTTTAGATATATTTAATAATTAATGTATTTAGTGTATATATTATTCAAAAATATTAATTATTCATTATATTTAAAAAGTAAATTTTTTTTTTATAAATAAGACCGGACATAGTATTATTCAGAAAAATGATATTTTAACATTTAAATTTAGATGTTAAAAAAGTATTAAGTGTAATTTTTAAATGTATGATAACATGAATTTATATAGCATATTTGATTTAATTCTCATAAATAGTGTTAGTATTTTCGTGTAATTGATTTATTTTATTTTAGTATTATGTTGGTATTTTTATTGTTTCAGGTATTTAGATTAAATAGGATTGCTTGATAAAAGAAGGCAGAGTTGAGAAGAAATTGGTTTAAAAAGCAAAAGAAATCAAGAGAAATAGAAGGGAGGTGTTATACAAAAGGAGGAGGTGAAGAAGAAGAAAAATAACAAACTGGCCACGTGAAGACCCAACCCAATAAAGGTAAAAAAAATCTCACCTCACTCAAGGGAAGCCCACGCCTCCAATCCAGAAAGCCAAGGCATCCGCCTCACATACCCTTCAAGTAAGGGGCACCCGCCCCACAACTTCAACAACCAGGTTGCTGCCACGTGGCCCGGGACGCCCGCCCCACTATGTTGTGGCCCCTGCCACGAGTTTCTTCTCCAAACGAGCCTATATTTCCTCTGTTTCTTCAGCACGTTCTGCTCTGATTTTTGCTGAACAAATAACTTGGAACGTGGAATGGGAAACAACGGGAAGATAGGAGAAGCAGTTACAAACCTTCGTTATAAATATAATGCTTTGGAAACTAAGGAGGGTTCGCGGAATTTTACCCAGTTTTATTTTATTCTTTCGTACTATTGTTCAGAACTTTTCCTAGTTTAATTTTTAAGCAGTTTTCAATCCCCACCTGTTAGTAATAATTTTCTACACTGGAAAATTGTTACCCTCTTAGTTTGATTCAAAAATTCTAGATTTGTTAGGTTATTTTCAAATTATTTCCATTCCTACAATATTGTACTGCCAAAGATTACTAGTTTGAAATCTATTCCTATTTCCAGAATTAATCTAATTTTTAAGTTTCTATTATTGCTTAAATATTTATTATATATTGTTTTGCATGAAATTTATTGGTATGTTGTTATTTACTATGGTCAACATACAATCAAACTTCATTATTTTTGGTCAACATCAAGATTTTGAAGTCACATTCATCACTTGATCAAAGGTTGATCATGATCCATCAAGAAAACTCAAGATTTGATCAAAAGTCAAAGTTTCCAAATTAGGGTTTTTGGACAAAAAGTCAACAGAACTTTGACCAGACATAACTTTCACATACTTTATCAGAAATTTTTTCACAAAATCTCATTTTAAAGAGAATTCAATTATATACAACTTCATGTCTCACAAGATTTGGCCAAAATTACTTCATTTGAGAGTTATGGATCAAGACATTATAAGTCCTTCTAAAAGTCAACAAAAAGTCATCTTTTTGCAAAGAAGTGTACATGAACATGGAAACTTCAATGAAGATGAAACCAAAAGGAGCGTTTATAGGACATCTTGGTCTTTCTAAAAAGTTCAAGAACACTCAAAAATGTTGAAAATTGAGCAAGATACAAGTTGTGCAAGTTTGACATTTTTGAAGAGGTGCATGAAGAAAAATACTTAGCAAATTCAAGTTTTTTCTAAATGGGCCTAAGCTTTTATGATCCAAACTTGGTATTGACATTATCCATGACATATAAACTCAAGGACACGCCCTCCTCTCATTTATTTAATTTATTTTTGAATTAAATCATTTAAATTCAATTTAAATAAAATAAAATGCAAGGAGTGAAGTCATGACATGTTGGACTTATTTTCCAAGTATCTTGAGGACCAAGGAAGCCCAATCAAGCTACCAAATTCGTGCAAGACTTGATATGAAAGATTAGAGGCCAAATAAGGCAATATTTGGTTTTTATTTTCAAGGAAATATATCTTAATCTATGCAAGATATTTTCTTCTTTTGTTGACCTAATTCTACTCTCCTATAAGTACCTCACAAGATCAGACCACAAAAAAATGTGCATGCTTTCCTCAAGAACAAACCCTAAAAAAATTTCTCAAAACTAGGGCAAATCGAAATTCAATTTGCAGCCTTCCTCAGTCAATTCCAAGCATTGCATCGTGTTCTTGGGACCTGTAGGAGTTTGTTCTAATCGTTCTTGAAGCCTACAACAAGCTGGAACTCTCCATCCAATCCTCACCAATTTTCCTAATTTTCTTGAACTATATCTCATAATTCATGCAATGTAAATAAATTTTAAGCATTCACATATGTTCATGATCATGTTTAGAATGATTTCGAACCCTTAACCTTGAGGTTTAGTGCAGGAACAAATATCTGCCATTGTTGAGGCCGATAGTTTCGCTTTCTTCGTATCGTATGTTGCAGGGGTTTTCAGATCAAAACGGCCTTACCATTGAACTCGCAGCATGCCAAATAGGGGATCTGGGTCGCTAGAACTTTCGTTTTCATGCTTTTTTCACAGGTTTTAAATTTTTTCTCATCGGAGAAGAAGAAGAAGTAGAAGAAGAAGAAGACCGCCTTGAGCGACGGTTTGACTCACCGGAGTCGTCTGACCTAGGCGTGTAATCATGCGATTGGTCCATTTAAATCCTCTAGCCCCCACTTGCACGCGTTTGGTTTTGATTTTGATTTTCAGAAGAAAAAAAACATCACATATATATTTATGAATGTAACATTATGAATGGATGTATCACTGCCCCAGCGGTTCACCATGTGCGCGTTATGTCACTTTCCTCCCTCAGGTCGTGGGTTCGAACCCCACCTTTTGCTATTTTTTCATAATTTCTAATTTTACGCAGGTTAACACATACATATTATTGGAGGCATGATATGAACATCATAAGCACATGGCGTAGTGGTCCATTTTTGGACATGTGACCTTCAGGTCCTGGGTTCAACACTTCCAGGGACCAAACTTAATTTTTACCACTTGTTTTCTAACCTTTTCTTTTCTTATTTTTTTTCTAAACTAAGTTAATTTCTTTTCAATTAATTTTTAAACTACTCTCTAAATTCCAAAAAATATTTTTAATTTTAGATTTAGGTTTCTAAAACCTTTATTTAATTTTTGACACAAAAACATTTATTTTTTATTCACATTGTCAATTATTTTTCTAATTTAATGCTAATTAAGATAGAATTAGGTTTTATTCATTAAAACCAATCGCAAAAACTCCAAAAATTATTTCTTTTCTAGTCATTAGGGTTACTAACCTAAAAAACCTTTTTACTAATTTCCAAAACATTTTCATTAAGATTTTTCTTATTATTCTTTATCTATTTCGCATTTACAATTCTAGAAAAGATGTATAGGTTGCAAAGTTTTGTTCTGTAATAGCGTAGATTTACATTTCTGCATTTACTTTCTGCACCTTCTATTATGTATCTGCCCCAAAGCCATGTAATAGCGTAGGATTTACATTTCCGTACTTTTACTTTCCGCATCTTTACTTTACTGTATATAGTAACTGCTAGCTAACTAGGATTTGTATGGTAAGATAAAATTAACCCTTAGATCACTTCTAATATCAAGATAAATATTCAAATCAATCATACTCATCACACTTGCACCCCCTTAGGGTATCCTCTCTTGTTGCCTTTTGGAATACAATGGTCATGTCCCTCGAACGTAGGGATACCATTAGCAAAGCTGCCTACGAATAACATCATCATAGTCTCTTCGATACAAAGATCATAGTCCATCGATGACCCTCGATGTTGCCTACGAATATATGATCTCGTCCCTCAATTGTTGCCTATGAAAAAGTGATGATCGTTCCTATGAATTGATAAGGCATCCCTACATGTTGCCTTCTATGACCAACGATGACCCTTCGATTGTCCCTTCACATCCAAACGAATAAAGTTACCTATCAACTAATGGTATGGATAACCTTATTCTAACGGAGAAGGAAAATAACATGGAAACGACCATTATGAGTAAGTAATAGACTCCTAGTTGCTTGCTCAATAAAAATACTTTTCACACCTCACACTTTTCAAAAACTTTTCAAACATTTTGTATACATTCCAACAAGAATCATTACAAAGTTAAATATTTTCCAAACAAACATTTCTGAACACTTCATATACATTCCAACGAGAATCATTATGGAGTCAAAGCGAAATGTCTTTCAAAATACTTTTCAAACTATACAAACACAGAAAGGAAATTTTCAAAAGTGAGTTAAGCAACTAAGAGCCCATAGATAACTACGGATGAAAATGGTGCTAATACCTTCCCTTTTCAGAATTGCCTCCTGTACTCAGAATCTAACGAAGGTCTTTTCCTGTTCTTTTCATCTTCCCTTTATTGGATAAAAGAAAAGTCGGTGGTGACTCTTGTTATCCGCAACATTTGCGATAAAAAGCAAAACAAACAAGTCAGTTCTCCCACCGTGTTACAGACTCTCACAAGGGTGTTTGTTTCTCAATTTTATATCAATGTTACTGCTATTAACTCCCTCTAACATGGTATAAGGTTTTAGGTGGACAAGTGGTGTGTCTCTCACAAGGGTGCTTGTTCCTCAACTTTATATCAAGGCTCCTACTATTAACCCCCTCTAACATGGTATAAGATTTTAGGTAGACAAGTGGTGTGTCTCTCACAAGGGTGCTTGTTCCTCAACTTTATATCAATTCTCCTACTATTAACTCCCTCTAACATGGTATAAGGTTTTAGGTGGAAAAGTGGTGTGTCTCTCACAAGGGTGTTTGCCTCAATTTTATATCAATGCTTCTACTATTAACTCCCTCTAACATGGTATAAGGTTTTAGGTGGACAAGTAGTGTATCTCTCACAAGGGTGCTTGTTCCTCAACTTTATAGCAATGCTCCTACTATTAACTTCATCTAACATGGTATAAGATTTTAGGTGGACAAATAGTGTGCCTCTCACAAGGGTGCTTGTTTCTCAACTTTATATCAAGGCTCCTACTATTAACTCCCTCTAACATGGTATAAGGTTTTAGATGGAAAAGTGGTGTGTCTAGGTGTTTGTTCGTCAACTTTATATCAATGCTCCTACTATTAACTCCCTTAAGATAATCCTATATACTTAATCTTTCCCTTTTCAACCAGCTTTTCAACCAGCTTTTTCAACTCTCCCATCTGTGATTGATTCAAAATCAAAACACCATCTCAAAATCACAAAATCCAAACAAATTGGAAGAATAGAGAAAAACATTGCGTAGTTATTCACAGTATTCTCAATGGGAACAGTGGTATCAACACGGTGCTGATAATCCAGATCTATGTACTCCACCCCAAGACGTTGAAGACTACCCTCACAACATGATCGAACATATTCAGGATTACCATTTACAAAAACTTGACCAGATTCCATTTTAACAATCCCAAATGTTGTAGCAATCTGAACTTGATCTCTTGGTAAATCCTTTAGAGCCAGAGAGAGTTACTAAAATGTTTATGTTACATCTTTTATTTATGTTAAAACAAAAAAAAAAATACAGGTACAAAGTTTATGTTTGTTTCTATTAGCACCTTTCCGACCAAAACTTCATTAAAATGCGGTCCGTATGAATAGTATTTGTATCTCCCATTTCCTGTGTTTCTCTAGCAAAGGTTGACTTAATCATTAAATTGTTGGTTGAACCTTGAGATCTGTCATGATTTTGTGAATCTTTTAAGTCTAGCTTGCATGATTTTTTTTGTAATAAAAAACATACTCCTATAACTCCACTAGCATTCTCCTTAAATAAACCAATTTAGTTGACTTTGCACCAATTACTTAGTGAATTGGTTTTGTAAGATAAATTTGTTGAAACAATCACCAAAGACTTCTGTAAAAAGTATTGAGCTCAAAAATTGAATTGCATTAAAGAATCTAATAATAATATATATAAAATATATGTTTGGGAAACTTCAATATAACAAAAAAAAAAGTTGGCCAAGAGTGTTATTTTATACTTTTTTTTTGTTTGAAAAATCTAACTTAATTCTAACTCTTTATCTTGAAGTATCTGTTATAGTCTTGTGCAATATAAACTAACGAACGAATGTTTATTCATATTTTCAACAATATCAACTCAACTATTAATTTAATTAACAGGACATTTTCTCTAGGTAATTGCTGGATATTTATGGTTGTTGGATGGATGTTGCAGCACTAGAATAAAGAAGATGTTGATGAATATCGCATTTAAAAATTTAACGTCGAATTTCATTCAAAATATTTTGAATTCTTTAACGTGAATCGTACAAAAACATTAAACTTATCTTTTGATAATTAGTTACAAAATAAATGTTTCATATATTTTACTCATGCATTAATGAAATGAATAATTATCTAACGTTAAAAATATTTTAAAGCATTTTGTTGGTTTGGATGATACATGCGCAACTTTGCAACCAACAAGTGAGTTCAACCCTCCTGGTTGGTTCATTATTACTATTAATAAATCAAGTTTATTAAAAAAATTACAACACCTTTCTATCAAAATAAGCATGTCTTACTTCTAAGTCATTTATAAACATAATGTAAAAATATTGCTTCCAATTATTATAGAAATACAAACCTCCAAACAATATTTTGAAAATCTCTTACCATCATTTATAAAAATATAATAAACATAACGTAAAAATATTGCTTCCAATTATTATAGAAATACAAACCTCCAAACAATATTTTGAAAATCTCTTACCATCATTTATAAACATATAACTAAATCTAATATATTGCATACTAATTAAACTCTTTTTATAACTATATCTAATATAACTATATTGCATAGTAATTAAACTCTTTTTAAAAATATCATGGTTTCAACTAATCATATTTAATAATTTGAATCATTACATAAATTAAGTTTTTATTCATTCTCAAATAAATTAATAGATAAATTTCGAACCAATTATTTATTAGAACAGGCGTGCATAATTCACACATGAAATTTCAATAATATCAAAAGAATCATAAAAATTGATGCATTTAATACAATATCGTGTCATGTACCTTTTTCAAGAGAATTTAAGAGTAAAATCCTTTTACTCTATGAAGCGACCCCACTTCATTTTTGTATAGGTAGAATGTATAAGAAATGCACACACAGTTATGCACTCCAACAAACATATTATTCTGAATTAGGTCCGAGCACGACCCAACTCACCTCCATGTTCTGAACGGCCTAAATGATGACCCAATCTATTGGGGCTCCAAGCTAAAGACGCGTTGTCCACGTGTCCCTCGTTCGAGGACACGTTGTCAACGTGCTCCGCACTCTTTGGGACCGTTATGCCCTTCATAACGGATGTGGTTAGCCTACTAGCCGTGAGGTCCACGGAGCACTTGACCCTGGATGATGGACACGTGCTGCTCAACCTCAGTACCACGTGAGAATCCTGACACCCATCCATTATGGGTATGGATACCCATCCCATAATGAAGGTCATAGGCCCGGTGCTGGGGGCTCTAGAAATACTCTCATACACAAGAGAGTCAGGTATCTTATTCATAACTCTCATACTCATTTACCTCTGCATTGGACTGCATTGTAGGTGAACCCTCATCCGAGGAATAACTTGATCGACAAACAATTGGACCGGCCTCACATTTACTTTTCTGATCTCGGTAAGATCAGTGGTGCCGTCAGTGGGAACTATTGTTTCCCCATATTCTTCTCCTCCAAAACAGAAGATCAAAACAAAGAACTAAAGACTGGTCATGGTTGGACCAAATGATAAGAATGACACTCCAGACACCGTACTCTCTCCTTCCCGGAACGACAACGACAAGATACCTCACCTGAAGAACATCACACCAAGGAGAGACGGGCACACTGCTTCCCTTTTCTCTAAAGATGTCGAAGAGGATATCGCATTGTACGTTAAAACTTGCAGGGACCAAGGATCCCGGGAGCCAACTTCAGAGACGTTCCAACCAATTTTGGTGCCCCCAAATGTCAACCTGACAATGGTGGCTCTTTTTGAAGCAATTAACTAGACGAACTCGATAATCCACCACCAGAATCAAAGTAGCGGAGCGCTCGAAAGGGACCGTTGTTCACGTTCTCCCCTACGGATACACCAACGGTACGAATCCCGAAGTCCGCCCCCAAGATAAATAAGAAGGCACCCGCCGTTACAGAGGCAACATCCATTGGTGACCAAGAAGCGCGGTCAAACCCCTCCCCGCGAGGGAAGATGCTCCCCGACAACCAAGAAAAGTCGAGTAGGAGGCCGAACAGGGAACCGCGATTTAATCGCGACTTTATCGTCTATTAATCAGCAGACTGCAAGTGCACAGTCCTATCGCGTAGTTTTAAAAGATATCGAACCCACAGAGACTATAAATCGATCTATCGTTATCCTAAGTTACGATATACAGCTAAGGCGAATAATTCTTAAAGAAATTGGTTAAGGAAAATATAATAATTAAACAGATATCGGTATGTAATTGGTCTAACTTAAGGGGATCTGAATTTCCACTGACTTGTTACTCAAGTTGATAAAAATCCTATTTCAGCAAACAATATTCATCTAAAAATCCTATCTCAAACTCTCGCTCTATTGAATCGGATCATGTAATTAAATCCTAACGTATGCTCTCGCTATCCCGCCGAATTTAAAAACACTTTTTGAAAATAAATAAGGTTTAATCAGTTTTAAAACGCTTTCGCAGTCTTTAAAATCAATACCTAGTATCCACTATCTGGTTCTAAACCTCAAACTCTCGCTCTGTTGGTTTCTAACCTTAGTCCAGTTTATTAACCTCAAACTTTCGCTCTGTTGGTTTCTAAACCTTTTAATAAATTAAATTAGATATCTAAGTCAGAAAGAATATTTTTAACAACGTAACATTATGCCAGTTTATTTAGGATTCCTTTGGTTCGATTAATTTACATACCAATATCAGAAAGATTTAGCCAGACATATTAATTAATTCAGACATGCTTAAATAATACGGTTCGATATATTTAAACATTTCCACAATCAAATAAATGATATCAGGCAACAGTATATTAAATAAATAAAATAATTAAATTAAAAACCTGAAAATAAGAATACTGGAAATAATCTTGTTCTTCGAAATAAACGAGCACTCCACCACAAGTCGGTTGGATCTGCTCGGAGACTTCTTGAATTCGAAGAAAAGAAAATACGGCAAGGAATAAAAAAGCACTAGATCTAACGTAAGGTTAGATCAGTGAAGAACTGAAATAAAACTTAAACAAAGAAACTGAAAACTAAAATAAATTCCAAAGTACAAAACTGAAATAAAATTGCAAAATAAAGAAAGAACTGTTGTTCGGTAAAACTGCCGACCCTTGCTCTGAAACTTGTATGTTGTATTTATATCTCACTTAGCAACTGCCTTTCCTAAACTTCGTATGCAAGCAAATGTGATCGTGAGAAAATGTTGCCTTAAGATTAGGAGGCGGACGCCTCCACGTGGAGAAAGGAGAATGAGACGAGCGTCTCATATTGTTGGAATATGGTGGGCCCCACTTGAGGCGGGCGCCTCCTTGCTAAGTGGGGGTGTGAGACGACCGTCTCACGCAACGTGGCAAGAGGGATTGCATTCTAGTCTTGCTGGGCCACGCATGATGGGCTTAGTCTTGGGCCTTCGTTCACATAATTGTTTTCTCTATTCTATGACTTCTCCTTTTTGCTATATCACACCTTGCTTCATTTCTTTGACTTTTTAATCCGATTTTTCCTCGATTTTACTTCTTTGCTCAATTTATCTTTATCTAATACAAATACCTGAAACATTAAAAATACCAACGTAATACAGAAATAAAACAAAATAATTAAATAAAAATAGAAACATTATCTATGAAAATTAAGTCAAATATGTTATATAAATTTGTGTTATCACGATTCACCTCCCTGCGCCGCGACTGTAGCCATAGATGAGGAAGACGCAACTGGTCTTCACCACTGTCACCAATTTGGAGTGGCAGAGACCGGCCCAGCAAACCGCTGTCTCGGAAAGTCATGGACACACCCATTCTCGTTAGACTGGAAAAATCATTAAATTTGAGGACGTACGACACAACAGCTGACCCAAATGACCACCTCGAGAACATTGATGCTTTCCTTGATTATCGCACCATCAACAACGCCGTCAGATGAAGAATATTCCTCACCACTATGCGATAAGGTGGTATGATATGGTACAAAAGTCTCGCTAAGGGGTCCATCGCTTCCAGGAAATACCTCAGAAAGATGTTCTCAAGACACTTCACCGTTTTTCGTCGACATCCCAAGACAGAAGCAATGCTCAAAGTGACCGTCCAAAAAAATACGAATGTCTCTGAGCCTACTTCAAGAGATTTAACCGAGAATCCGTACAAGCCTATGGGACTGACGACATGAAAAAGTATTTGCTCGAGCAGGTTTTGCGCCTCATATCAACTTCACCAAACTAGTTGGCATCGAGACATCTGTTTCGGTGCAGACCCACATCTTCAAGGCCCAAGCATACAATCGGTACGAGGAGAAGGAAGCCGCCAACACTGCTCGAGATTCACGGTGCCAGGAGAGGGCCCGAGTTTCGAGGCAAGATGACCTGATACCTCGTCGAGGAGTGGAGAAAAGGAATGAGGACAAGCCCCACGAGCCTCGAGAACACAAAGGACATTTTGGTTGCTTCTTTGATTACACCCCATTGAGCGTCTCTCGAGAGCGTATTATATCCGAGTGTGCGAGCTTAGAATTCTGCCAGGCCAGAGTCCGCTTCCTGAAACAAACGCCCCAAAAGTCTAACATGCACAAGACTAAGTATTGACACATCCACAAGAGCCACGAGAACATTATCGAGGACTGCATCCACCTAAAGGATGCAGTCGAGATCCTCATCAGGGACGGGCATTTGAAGCAATACCTGAGAAGGGAAACTCCCCGACAAGAGGCCCGAAAAACAAAGAGGATCGAGGAGGAAATACCATTCTCCAACGACGCCAACCTCCAGTTTTCCATGAGCATCTCGCGTCCTGACTTCGTTCCCCACGGGGTTGATTCCCCCCTCTACATTGTGGCACACAACACATTAAAGTCTTTTCACACTACCATGGTCATATCTGACGGTGGGTTCAACAATCTCACGGTAGGTTCGGTGAAACGGAAGTTTGAAAAAGATATAGACGCAAGCTCGAGCTAGAGCGTTACTCTCGAGAGGTACAAGGGAAACTCAAACTCTATCACTTTCCACCGAGAGGAGCTTCCCCAGGGTTCCCCCAACTCCAACATCATCTTGCTCGTATGAGCACGAATGATGAACTTTTATGTACGCTGCATTTTGGTCAATCAAGGGAGTTCGGTCGACATCATGTACGCGCACCTATTCAAGACCATGTAGCTCGACGAAACACACATCACACTCTACATGGGCTCTGATCTGTAGGGCTTCAACGGTACAACCACAAAAATGTGGGGCTACGTCAAACTAATAGTCACCTTCAAAGCAGTCGATACTTCCAGAGCAGTCAAGACCCAATTCCTGGTAATAGACTGCCCATCTCTATACAAGTGCATCATGGGGAGACCAACCTTGGCCAAACTGATCACCGTTCCCTCCACAGTTTACCTAAAGATGAAATACTACACTACCAAAGACTTCATCGCCACCCTTCACTGGGACATCGAAGCTACAAGGAGATGCTTCGAGAGTACTGCAAAGGGACATAACTTTATCAACACGTCATCCAAAATCATCGATAAATCTATTTGTCCTACAGCTCAAAAGAACCAAAGATGATTTATCATGTCGACTCGGTTGATCTAGAATTTTAACATAAGCCACTAAATTATTTCTTTCACAGACTCAATATTTAAATGTATATTTTAAAAAATAGTTATAACTAAAGTCAAATTCTAGAAAAACACATGTCTATTCAGTAAGTTATCATTGTCAATCAACTTATAACTTAATACAAATATTATTTCTGAAGTGATATATAATAAAAACTGAGGCGTAGCTTTTTTATGTGTTTTGAAAATGATCGAGTACTTTCTTCTGAACAATTAAATGCACAATAATGAAAGAGATAAGTCATTGAATGATTTTTTTATACATATAAATTGAATACTTATTTTAATAAAATATGAAAATAAATATATTTTTGACAATATTTAAAATAAAAAATAAATAAATATAAAACACATAAAGAATAATTATAATTTATAAATGTATTTTCAATATTTTAATCACATTAAAATAAATATTTTTTTAATATACCTTAAATATTTCATCTTCTATTAATTCTTTTAATTTATCTTTCTCACATATATCATTAATTATTACAATTTTATAAAATACATTTACTCTCTTTTTGGTACGACAATAATTACATTTCTCGATACATTTCAAAATATCAAAACAACTTATGATATAAATAGATATAGTAAATTAACTTCATTAATACAAAAAAAGAAAATTTATTTCATTAATATATTGAAAATAGTTTACAAAATAATAATTAATAAGATACTCATACATAGAATTACATTTATTTTAAAATAAATTTTAACTTTAAGCACAAGTAAAGTAGTAATTAATTATTTCAACCACAGAGTATAATCTTTGGTTCAAGCTTCAATATTTCCTCATCCTTGCATAGTTTATCAACTTCTCCTTCTTGCAACATCACTATCACATTTCTTGCAAACCCTCCTTCTGAAGAAGGCATCACCATAACCAAACCTTCACCACCAACGTTCCCAACATGACACGAAACATGAGCTGGTTTTTCATTATCACCAAACATTGATTCATACAACAAAGATTCTGTCTCTTCATCTTCCATGCAAACACATGTTAACTCAGAAGAACCATACATGCATTTTGGTGTCGATTTTTTTTCCGACTCAAATGATTCTATAGAAGACAAAATTTCTTTCTCACTAACATCTTTCATGTGCATGTGTATTAAACTTGCTATGTCTTCTAATTTTTTTTCATTATTAATTTCTTTGGAATTTAGTGAAACTTTTGAAAAATGTAAAGCGTTTCCAAAATAACCAACAGGGAGATTCGGCTTAATAAGCTTTCTGAAGTCTCGACAGATCGATAAAGAATGATTTTGTTTACACATTTTATAATCCTTCAAAACACTAACACGAGACCAAAACAAAGCTGCAAGGACATCAAAAGTCGTCGCACCGGCACATTTTGAGGTCAATTGTTTTATGATTGAACTTGAGAATTTGAAAGTGACTGACGTAATGTTTGTTTGTGGTTTTGGTCCGGAACTCGGGTTCATGTTGTTATTGCTATTGTTGTTTGGTGAAGAAGTGATTGAAATCGGAGTGAAGAATGGTGGGTGAGAAATGGGAATCACATGACGGTAAATTTGTGACCATGATTTGAAGAAAGATGATAAGAATGTTAGGTCAGCTATCATGTGAGTGCAACTAACTCCAATCGCAATTCCACCTTCCTTGAAGCTATTTATCTGCATCACAACATGCAACATCATCACGAGTAACACGCTCGATACAATCAAAACCAGATGTTTCTATATAGCTATCAATGATCAGATGATTTAACTTATCACATGACTTAATTATAAGTATCAGATGACTTAAGTGTATGGAAGATTGAAGGTGTTGTGTTAAGTGATGAAAATTAACTGTATTACCTGAATTTGGAAAGGAGACCATGTACTCGTATCAAGAGGCATATCATCCCAAGCAATAAGCTGGACCTCATCAGAGCCACCCTTAGAAGAAGATAACCATTCTTCAATAGTACTATCCACATTAGCCTTTATGACCCTAACACCGGCATCGTTACACCTAACCTCCCAATCACCACCTTCCTCCGTCTCCCGGCCCAACCGACCCGTTACTGTCGGATATAACGACAAAACCTCCGACAGTGATTCCCTCAACGGATCCAATCCAAATGACTCAAACCACTTTTCTTCATTCTTGTAGTAAAATATCACATGTAGTGTATGATAACCCATGCCATGGTCCACTCCCAACAACTTATGAGCAATACCCGATTTCACAGGTCTACTTGAAACAACGGTTAGCTTTGAATCAAGTGTTACCTTAGAATCTGACATCCTTGGTTCCTTATTCTTTGCCTAGCTCAAAGACAAGAATACGGTTATAATGTTGGGAGAGAGAGAAAAAAAAAGGAACAATCTGAATCTCAAATTAAGTTTCTATGTTTCTTAAATGAACAAGTACATAGCTTCATTACTATTTTTACCTATTTATAACAAACGTCAAGTGCTGTTCTACAGTAGAAACAAATAGCACAAAAATAGAAGGTGGTTTGAGAGGTTTATTTTAAAGAAAAACGGTTAGGAATTTATTATGAGAAGGTGAAGGTTGGTGGTTTTATTTAAGTCCGTGGACCTATACTCCATTACTAGCTTCAAGATTCAAACAAGTTATCAATAATGCTAAGTTTCAACTTTTTAGCTACTATGTTCACATGCATTCTTTGGTTAAGTCATGATCGTTACGCGTTTTCATTGGCTAATCTCTTTGTCAACCACTTCGCTGTTGAGATTAGTGGATTAATTAACTAATGTAGATGCATGTTGTTAAGATGTCTATCTTATGCATTTATGATTTGTTACTATAAAATAGTCAAATATATGCGGTTACGGATATGCATGAATCGCTAAATATTTTGCACTAGAAAGCAAACTATCCACCATTCAAACAAGGATTAGGAAAGCACAAGTACTACTATAGTCAAAGCTATAGAGTTATCATGGATTAAAAAACTTATTCTAGATTTTATTATATGATTTTTTTTTTAGATTTACTGAATATATAATATAATGTATTTAATTTATATTTAGTTCAAATATATTAATTATGTAATAAATTAAAAGTGTTATACCTTAATTTTAAAGTGTTGTTTATAAGTATTTGAATTGTAGATATACAAGTTAGTTGAGGACATATACTTATTTTAGAGGTGTTGTTTATAGTTTATACAATAAATAAGATAGAACAAAAATGGAGTGGTGGATAGAAAGAATGGCAGGCTTATATTTTCATTCATGATTGGATTCCATAAGTAATTGATTGAACTTTATATATATATATATATATATATATATATATATATATATATATATATATATATATATATATATATATATATATATATATATATATATATATATATATATATATATATATATATATATATATATATATATATATATATATATATATATATATATATATACCACATTATTTCGGATTAATATTTTTAAATTGTTGATTGAAAACACCATCATACAGATCATACCTATAAAGTTTGATTAATTTATAATGGTTTACTATCGATCAAGATATACAAAAATTAACATCAAAATGAACTTTCATATAACGTTAATTTTAAAGTAGTTCATTGACATAGTAAATCATTGTAGATTAGTCTCAAACTTTATAGGTATGATCTATATGATAGTATGTTTCAATCCAACTCGTTTAAAAAATATGTAACCTCTCTCTCTCTCTCTCTCTCTCTCTCTCTCTCTCTCTCTCTCTCTCTCTCTCTCTCTCTCTCTCTCTCTCTCTCTCTCTCTCTCTCTCTCTCTCTCTCTCTCTCTCTCTCTCTCTCTCTCTCTCTCTCTCTCTCTCTCTCTCTCTCTCTCTCTCTCTCTCTCTCTCTCTCTCCATTGAAGCACCGCCCATAAGATAAAGGTATGTGTGGAAAAAGAAATCAAATAATTACTAACAGTTCTATTTCATCTTATATATGCATAGAAAGCCAAAATGCATGGATCCACCACGTTTTATCTCTTGCATCTATTTCTATGATATTCCAGGTAGAAGAAATACTTCATTTTTCATGATATTCTCAAACAAAGACACCCTTAGAGTGTGATTGGAATGAGAGAAACAAAATTCATCCAGCAAAGAAAGCTTTTAATTTTTAGCTTTTTAGCTCGTATTAATAAAAAATAAATTGTTTGGTAACTGTCATTTAGTTTTTAATTTGTAGTTTTTTTTACTGGCTTTTAGTTTTTTTTTCTCAAAAGCTATTTGAAATATATTTTGAGCTTGTAGCTTTTAACTTGTGATTTTTTTCTTCTATTTATATCCTTATTATTTTAACAAAAATATATTGAAACTATCAATTTCTTAATTAAAAATATCCTTTTACGTCATTTCATATTTATCAGCTAATATAACAGCTAATTTATCAAACACTCAAACTAATTTATCAGCTATCAACTATTAGCTACCAACTACCAACTATCAGCTATCAACTACCAATTACCAATGATAGATTTATGAGAAGTTTTGCATTCTCAATGAAGAAGATGAAAATCAAGGTTTTCTGTTACAAAGTATAGTTCTGCATTCCAGTTTTTACAACCACTCTTAGCCACATATATACACACCTAACCAACTGGGTAAGGTAGCTTACTATAAATAGAAAGAGTGTGCAACCCAATGACACACAAGCCCACTATATCAAAAACTCTAGGCCCAACTATGTGAACATTACCATATACTCTAATACCCCCCCCCCCTCAAGGCCAGTGTGGATACATTGGCTCAGGAGTGAACTTGCAAATTGGAACAACGATGACCTTTAACTTGCTCTTGAGATCTTTGAACGCAGAGCTGGAGAGAGACTTAGTGAGCATGTCATCCAGTTGTGTCGAAGATGGTACATGTTGAATGCGAAGCTTGTTTGCAACAACTCTTTCGCAGACAAAATGTATGTCCAATTCAATGTGTTTGGTGCGAGCGTGTAGAACATGGTTATGGCTCAGTAAAACCGCACTAAGGTTGTCACAGAGCAAAGTTGGAGGGAAGCATTTCACCTGTAAATCAGTGAGTAAAGACTGCAGCCAAAGTAATTATGTTGTAGTGTGCACCAATGCCCTGTAAACTCCGCTTCAGCACTCGAGCGAGCTACAAGAGTTTGCTTCTTAGAGCTCCACGAGATCAAGTTAGGTCCAACAAATATGCACGTGTCTGATGTTGATCTTATGTCGTCCACATCGTTCGCCCAATCTGAATCACTATAAGCTCTCACTGACAGCTCTTGACTAGCATTAACAGGTGACAGAAGCAAACCATGTGTTGTAGTTCCACTGAGATATCTGAGGATACGTTTAACCATGCTCCAATGACTGTCTAAAGGATTAGCCATGAACTGGAAAGATTTTTCACACAATAAGCTATATATGGTCGTGTCAGTGTGATGTATTGCAGAGCACCAACAATTGATCTGTATATTGAAGGATCTTGCATTTTATCCGTGCCAAACCTGTTGGGTTTGCAATGGCTGAGCATGAGAACATCTACACCATTTGCTTCTTCCTTGTTGACTTTACTGAGCAAGTCCCTTATATATTTTGTTTGAGTGAGAACAAGAGTGCCATTGTGCTGATATTTGACTTCAAGACCAAGGAAGTATTATGGCCTGCCAAGTTTCTTCAAAGCAAATTCACTATGAAGCTTGGATATAACTTTGTGAATTAATGCAACAGAGGAACCTGTGACAAGTATGTCATCCACATATACCAAGACATACAAAGTGATTCCTTGGTGATTGTACACAAACAAAGAATGATCAGACTTACTTGCAACAAACCCAAACTGAAAGAGTGTCTTGTGCAGCTTCTCATACCAAGACCTTGGAGCCTGCTTAATGTTGCACCCTAAAATTTATCCTCTTCATCATTTTTATTTTAATTAGCTTATGCTTCACCATTGCATGCAAATGCATTCATATCATTGATTATATGGTTATTGATTTGAGGTGACTCCTAGTGGGTTTTCTTTGAGCATAAAAGATGGTTGTGCTATCAGTTATTCCAAGAGATTTGAAGATAACAAGGGTTTGACGGTGAATCTTACTTTCTCACATCCATGGGCTTTTGTGCTTGGTTTTTGATTGTTAAAGCGTGTCACGTTTATCTTGACGAGTTTTTAGAGCATTATCATTTTGAGTTTTGAGTTTTGTCTCAATACATCTTCAAATCAACTAACGATTCATCAAAAAATCAGAACCTCTTAACGGCCAGAACTTCTGCTCCTAACGGCCAGAACTTCCGCTCCTAACAGCCAGAACTTCTTCTCCTAATGGCCAGAACTTCTGCTCCTAACGAACAAAACTTCTTCTCCTAACGGCCAGAACTTCTGCTCCTAACGGCCAGAACTTCAAAATTCCAAGAGACCTAACATTCAAGATTCATCAATAAATCCAATTTTATGGCATTCAAAATTCAAGCTACAAGTTTCATAATCAATACCAAATTATCTTATTACAAGATTCAAAATTGACATAAGGAAATGTAAGCGTGGATTACAAGGGAAATTTGTTCTAAGTTACAAAACTTTGTGTTTTTTCTTAAGTCCTAGCCTATGAAACAAAACATTAATGTTGTCTTGGATCACAAATCTTCCATGCTAAGTTCCATGTTTTTTCCAATAGATATCCATGGTCTTTCTTCATTCGTGGTCTTCAAATTCATAAACCCTTTGTCCATCGCCATTACATGTTTACATGAAACAAAAAGAGAAATATGTGGTTATCAACATGATGTTATGAACATAAATAAGAAAACATTCAAGAGAATAATTTCAAGCAACTCATCATTAGGGTTTGTTGTTTGGAGTCAGGAAATAAGGGTGGCTTTCAATCATACAAGCTGCCAAGGCCTCATTAAATTCAATCATAGGCCTAACTTTTTCTTTACTACAAATCACAAAGGATATTGGTTCACAATAAAGACAAAGAAATGGAGGTACAAATAGAAACAATTAGAATTACAAGTTCAACATATCAGTAACAATTCCAGCCTAACAAATGCATCAGAAGAGACAAAAAGTCAGCATGTCCAGCTGTCGCACCCCAAAATTTCCCCTTTGTTTTACCTCATTGTTTCAAGCATAGATGTTCATTTATTGTGGCTTCAGAGGAGTTCCTACTGGAAAATTTTCATGAAAAAATGTGATGGGTTTCGAAGGAAGATTTTATTTTGTTACTGATTCAATTTGAGAATAATTCAAAATTCAAGGGGTTTCAATTTATTTTAAGAGGAACGGTTTCGAATTATTGGTTCAAAAGGAACTGTTTGGAATTATTTGTCCGAAAAGGAGTTATTTGTTTTTTTTTTAGGAATTTGAATTCAAAAATAATTATTTATTTTAGAATTTAAATTTTAAAAGGATTTCTTTGTTACTTGGTGAATTTAAATTCGATGGAGGGAAAGAAGTCGTTCTTGGTGTTTGAATTCGCTAGCAAAAATATAGTTACAAGAAGTTATTCAATTCATATTGGATGTTACTCATTTCAAGCAAAGGTACTCGGGCTAGGATTAATTTCGTTCTTTTTGTATGAATTTTCGTTCGATCGAAATGCTATGCAAATAGTTGGTATTCATTCATCTCAAGATACACAAAGTGGGAATTACAAGTTCAATGTTGGAAAAGGAAATTCTTATTATTATTTCATTGGAATTCAATTACAATTTTAAGTTACAAAGCTACAAAAATACAAAAAATATCCTAATTCTACTCTAATGCCACAAGTTTCTAAGGTTTGTTCGAGCAAATTGTTGTTTCCTCCAAGCCTTTCTTCACATCCGGGCTGCCCCTTTACCGTCTCCGTCTTCATCGCATCGTTACATGAAAACACAAAAGAAACAGGATTAGTAACTATAATTGAGCATCAACATAAATCAAGAAAATCATTTCGTTTTCGAACTCATCATTAGGTATTTCTGGCGGGAATCAGGTTTTTAAGGTTGTTAAGCCTCATAATCTTATTCAAGATTAATCATCGGTTAAAAAGTGAGCCTATTTGCAAATCACGAGTTAATTCGGTTCACAAACAAGGCCTAAACTCAGTTATTTGTCATAGTTATAATTTAATCCAACAGTTCAAGAACCCAACAGATCAACCCAACAGTTCAAGAAATCTCAATTTAATCCAACAGTCCAAATAATCCCAACAAGTTAATCCAACAAGTCAAAGGCAACAGGCAGCACAATACAAAGGCAACAGGCAGCACAATACAAAGGCAACAGCAGCAGCAAGTAAAACAAGGATATGGTTATCAGCACCAGCAGTAGCAGGAGACATAGCAGAGCCCAAAAAAGTAAACCAAATGGTGCAAGCAAAATACAACAGCAGCATTATCATAGAAAAGGAAAAAAGTTGGTTCCAAGGATGTTTTTCACTTAAGGTGAAAAGAGTAAAAGCCAGCATTGCTGATGAAAATCCCAGGGCAGAAGGGATGTGGTTGACCAAGACAAGCAAGCATTTGTTCTTAAGAGATATCAAGCAGAAAAAAGGAAAGAGGATCAAGTGTAATATCCAGTTCCAAAAGAGAGATAGAGACAAGGATAGCATCTGCCAAAAGAAGATATAGCCAAGACCACAAGTATCTGTTCTACATAGTTTTGAAACCCCAGAAAAACAAATACTATCAGTTCCAAATTACAACCCTCATATACCAGGAAGAACAAAACTGAAAAACCAGAAAATTACAACCCTCACACACCAGCAAGAACCAAAAATTACAACCCTCAAACAACCAGCAAAGATACCAACCAGAAAACAAAACAAAATGATATCTATTCTAAACCAGAAAAAAATTCGAGCCTAGTATCTATTCCATTCACAAACCAGAAAAAAGCAAAGCAAGTCTAGTATCTGTCAAAACAGTTCGAAGCCAACAGAAAACAAAGCAAACCAATCATCAGTTTCCCCAGAATACCTTCAGAGTTTAGGTTTTTTCAAAAACATCATTCTGAACAAAGAAAGAAAGAAGAGGGTTAGAACAATCTCACCTGAAACAAGCACTGAAGCAATCCTCCATCATTGACCCGTGTCCAAGGCTCAGGTATCCTCACCGTGGCCGGAATCGCGTCAGAGGCTTAGGGTTTCAAAAACCCCCCTTTGGATTTCACCCACATGCTGTAATTTATCTGCAAAAATCAACATAAACATCAAAGTAGGAAGAGTGAAACATGCAAAAACACAGAAATATGGGGGTTATGGGCCACGCCGCCGTCGGAACCAGCATGAGGCGATTTCCGGTGCGGACCTTTTGTGTTCCGATGAGAGACAGTGAGAGACAGTGAGGGAACGACGAGAGACTAGTGAGGAACGAGAGAGAGCGGCGAATCCATGTGAGGATGGGATTTCTGGGTAAGAAGATGAACGATACGAACAAGAGAGAAAACAAGTCTGATCCCATTTTGTTTTTAATATAATATAATTTAATGTTAATTTGTTTTTGTTATTTATTTAGTTAAGTTAATTATTTTTTATTGTTTTGGTGTCTAGGTCTGGTGGTGACAAGTGTCACCACCTTGTTTCCTTTTAATTTCTTTTATTTTATTTCTTTTCCTCTTTTTTTTAATAATTATTTAATTGTTTTTTTTAAAAAAGAAAATATACAAAATATAAATATGTTTAAATATTTGGTAAATACAATAATACATCATTTTGGCCGTTGGAGTATTTTGGAATGGGATCCGTCGCATCCAGTTCGCCAGCACGCGTTGAAGTCTTGCGGACCAGTCGTAGAAGGAACAGATGGATTTGTTTTTCGTACCTCTCGGAATCACTGCAATACAAGCTAATTCTAAACTTTTATCTCTTCAATTAATTTATTTTTATGCGAATAATATTTGTTGTGATGTACTAAATAATAATTGGTTCTGATAGTTTTTATTTGATGATTTATCGATTAAACTATTAGTTGATTTTTCATCAAACAGAAAAAATAATTTCTAATAATTATTTAAATTTCCGATTGTATTGTGTGATATTTGTCTGTTTATTTGCTCATTCAGTATTTATTCACTATTGTACACTTCATACACTAAAATGTTAAAATTAATCCGATTCTGTTTCGATTGGCTCATATGCCAATTTCTTAAAGGGTCTCATGGTTGGGGATGGGCATGGTCATCCTCACGAGGTTGGTTAAAGCCCTTGTTGCTTTAATCAATCATAACCCGAAAATAACATTGGTCTATATACCAATTTTCCATGCACCAGGGTCTCATGGTTGGGGATAAGAGCACCTATCCTCACGAGGTTAATTAAGTCCATATACTTGATTAATCGTAACCCGCTTCCATTTCATCTCAGCACGTATCTCAGAATGCTTTCGTAAATTCCAAACCTCGATCCAATATCGAGTTTCTTTTCAAAAATACTTTCATAAATAAATATTCTATTTCTCCCTCCTCCCAAGCATATGGTAGTCAGTCCAGTATTGACCCTCGACCGTATGTTTGGTGTCTTAATTGAATTTAATTAACGTGAATCATGCCTCACCTCACCTTTTCTTAACAAAACTTTTGGGTAGAAAAAGATGATTAGGATGTTTCTGTCCACTCATCCGAGTAATTGGGGCGTTAGCCGTTGAACGCTTATGGTCCAATACTTGTCTCCCGCATAAAAATAAAATAACTCATTCAAACTCTTTTATCGCTCATATGCGATCATCAAACTCTTTTCTGACAAAGAGTGTGCAATAGCCGTTTCAAACAAGAACGAGGACTTAAGCTTTTCAAACAAACAAAACAAGTCCTGGTTCAAAGCATTTGAAATGTCTAAACGCACGATTTTTCTTATAAAATCAATACAACCAATTAAAACCTTTTTTAAGAGGAACTACGGAGTTTTGACTTTCCCATTGCACAAGGGAATACGTAGGCACAGTTCAAACCGTGCCAAACTCAAAATAATAATAAACAAATTCCGTTTCTTTTTCGATTATAACTTAGAGATTAGCGAATATACACACACACTTAGAACTAAATGGGTCCCATCGAGTACGATGGATGTAAGAGGTGCTAATACCTTCCTCTTACATAACCGACTCCCGATTCCATATTTTTGGTCGTAGACCGCCTTATCCGTATTTGTGGGGTTTTATCTATATTTTCCCGTTCCTTTTGGAACAAATAAAATTAGGTGGCGATTTCACTAGTTTTCAGAAATTTAAATGATTTTTGAAAATCGAGTTGCTTCACCAGCCCACATGAGCATAGGTCAGAACTGTAAGTTCCAAAAAAGAGAAAGGCCATACGAGCATAAAAAAACAGACTTGCAGCCCAATAACATATCAAAAGAATCAGAGGGTCCAGCAGCAAGTAAACCCAATTTCTAACATTACAAAAGCATTGAGTGGCACAGAAATCAAAGGAGGAGGATAATGTTCACGCAACCTAAACAGAAACAGCAGCAGGACTGCTCATACACAGAAAACCCTTGTCGTAACCAACAACAACAACAAAAAAAAGATCATCATCATTCATAGTAATAGCCAGCAAGCCACAAACAGAACCACAAACCCTAACATATTAACTATCATCATTTTCCAAGGCCATAAACCCTTCAGAATCGAAAAGAGAAAGAGGATAAGAAGTTCAAAAAGAACAATCTCAGCCGAAACAAGCTCAAAATCGGTATCTCCGTTGTTGGAATCCCTAAGATTTCCAAACCCATTTCAAGATCTCGGCCAAATCATGTATCATCTGCAAAATCAAGCCATATAATCATAATCAGAAGGACAAAACGAATCAGAAAATTCAAGAAAGTTCAAGATCGAAGTTGTTTCGGCCGCCTCCGCCGTGGAGTCCACCGCGAGTCACCATCTTCCGCCGCGAAGGGCGATTTCCAGCGAGCTCCATGAGAGAGAAAGAGGAACGAGAATAGCAGCGAGAGAGAGGAACAAATTCTGAAACCTTTGTTTTCTTTTTTTCTTTTAATTAAACTTGTTTTATTTGTTAATGTGTTGATTAAGGAAACTAACCCGGTGGTGACACTTGTCACCACCTTTAATCATGTTCTAGAAAATATCATGCAAATATGTATTAAATAATTATTAGTTTTTTATGATAGTGTTTATTTGGTAATTATCAATTAAACTATTAGCTGACTTTTATCAAATAAAAAAAATCAATTCTAATAATTATTTAAATGATTGGGCTTGTATTGTGTGATTAATTTTAGTGTATATCTCATATGCTTGTGTGTTTCATTCACGATTGCACACTTCACACACTCGTAAATAACTCTGCTTCCTTTTAACCTGGATCACGCGCCATAAGGGTATCATAGTTGAGAATGGGCATGACCATTCTCACGAGGTTAATCGAAGCTCTTTTTGTTTTGATTAACCATAACCCAAATAAATCTTGATTCATATACCAATCAGCCATGCACAAGGGTTTCATAGTTGGGGATATGAGAACCTATCCTCACGAGATTACTTAAGTACATATACTTGATTAATCATGACCTGATTCAATCTCTCTTGGTCCATATACCAAACATCAAAACACTTTCATAATAAAATCTTTAAACCTTGATCCAACATCGAGTTTTCTTTTCAAATATTTTCACAAATAAATACTCTACTTCTTTCTTCCCAAACGTATGGTAGTAAGTCCTGTTTCGACCCTCGATTGTACATTTGGTTTCTTTAAATAAATCTAATTAAGCGAACTTTGTTTCGCTTCGCCTCACTTTTTTTCTTAATAAACTTTTTGGGTAGAAAAAGATGATTATGATGGTTCTGTCCACTCATCCGAGTACTTGGAGCGTTAGTCATTGAACGCTTATGGTCCGATGCTCTTCTCCCACATAAAAATAACTTCAACTCACCAAACTTATCTTTTTTCTCTCATACGCGATCATCAAAAAACTTTTCATAAAAGGAGTATATGTTAGCCATTTCAAAAAGGGAATACACGAGACTTAGCTCTCATATGAGCAAAACAAGTCAAGGTTCAAGAGTTTGAAATGTCTAACACATCATTCTTCTAAAATCGACCAACAAACAATCATTTTCAAGAAGAACTACAGAGTTTTGACTTTCCCATTGCACGAGGGAATACGTAGGCATAAGGTTTTGAAATCGCGGCAAACTCAAAATAATAATAAACAAACCCCTTTTCTTATTTCTTATTTCTCGATCATTATTTAGAAGTTAACGAATTTACACACAAACACTTAAAGCTAGATGGGTCTCATCGAGTAAGATGGATGTGAGGGGTGCTAATATCTTCCCCTTGTATAACCGACTCCCGAATTCATGTCTTTTGGTCTTGTAGACCGCCTTATCCATCATTCGCGGGTTTTATCTATATTTTCCCATTCTTTTAGAACAAATAAAATTAGGTGGCGACTTCATTGTTTTAAAATAACTGATGAAAAAACCAGTCATCACAGCTGGCGACTTCACTGGGGATATATTTGACTAAACATGTCAACCCTAGTTTAACTCTTCGTATGTGTGTTTATTTATGCTTTCTTCTTATTGCTCTATTTTATGTTTATAATTTAGTCGTTTTGCTTCTTATTTATTTAATATTACCTTGTTGATAAATTATCTTGTGTGGGAACGATGGATGGGATTATAGGAAAAGCCCACTACCAAGGATATAGAACACATAAATTAGAGTGGTTGCGTAGTATTGATTTGCTAGACGGAAATGTCTTGTAAGTTGGTGCGAAGACCACACCTAGGGGAGGTTCTTTCGAAGACATTATTGTCGATTGCAAGTTGTTTTTGCATTGACAATAATGTTGTTAGAATGGATTTTTCCCCTAGTTTGACCTTTAAGGAAACCTAACCTTTGGGCTTTAAGAATGCTCAAATGAGACGTTCTTGGATATATCGTCTAATCACAAATTTATTCGTGGTGAAAATGATATAGCCAATTTGGGATCAGTGATTTTGAGTATCCCGTTTAGATCCTTGTGTCGAGGGTTACGTTTGTTAGATCGTTAGACCTGCTTTGTCTATTCGAGATAATACGTAATCCTCCCTCAAACCAAGTTCTCTCGAAAAAATATTGTAGCCTTGCAAGTACCAATTGCGATGGACTCCAATATTAGAATTTGTGTTTGTTGTATCAAACAAACTTAAGAGCCATCCTAGGGGGAATTGTTGGGTAGACGTCAAAACCATGTCCGACCGTCCTTTTTAAACCTCTGTTTCTGTAACTTTACATGTGATTTTACGCATAACATCAATATGATTGCATCACATTGCATTCTTACATGCATGACCATCACATTGCATTCTTACATGCATTACCATCACATTGCATTCTTACATGTGTTACCATTACATTGCACTTGCATTCTTTCATGCATTACCATGCATATATTTTTCATCAGAAAAGAATCATTTCAACATGGCTTCTTATCAAAATCTCAAGACTGCAAGACCGATTTCGTGACATCATCGTCATCATGGATCAACTTCACGCAAGTTTTCCCGCAATGAACACTCATATAGATGCCCAGATAGATCAATCCCTGGAGGTTATCCAGAAAATTACCCTTGGACAAGAAGAGTTAAAGCAAGTTGCTCCGAAGTCCGAAGTTGTTGATACTGATCATGTTAATCCATCAGGTGCTAATCTTGACCGTGGGGAGGTCCTTTTAGATCAAAATGTCAGAAACACCATTCAAATGCACGTCAATGGAATTCCTCATTGTGATGACATCTTCGAGTCTTCGTTTGACGCCTTCAAATTTCCGATTGTAGGGACTAAACCTGAGAAAAAGCTCCATCTCCTTGAGAAAAGTATGAAAGCTATTGAGGGTCGTGATTCCCTTGGTTTATACGTTCCTAGTTTGTGCTTGGATCCTGGTATCAAAATTCCTGCAAAGTTCAAAGTCCCCACTTTTGAGAAGTATAAGGGTGCCCCTTGTCCGATTACTCACGTCAAAGCCTATTGCAATAAGATGGCTCCCTATGCGGAAAATGACAAGCTCCTCATGCACGTTTTTCAAGATAGCCTCAGTGAAGCATCTCTCGAGTGGTACAGTCAACTTGAACGAACTCACATCCAAAGTTGGAAAGATTTGACCGAAGCTTTTGTCAATCAGTACGACTATAATAGTGATATGGCTCCCACTAGAATTCAACTCCAAAGTTTAACTCAGAAGACTGAAGAATCTTTTAAAGATTATGCGCACAGATGGAGAGAATTAGCTGCTAGAGTTCAACCTCCTCTTTTGGAATGAGAACTCATTGAGATGTTCTCCGATACCTTGCAAGGTGTCATACCCCAATTTTTAACCTAAGATACCACCTTACATTATTCACATATGCATCCCTGCATCACTAACAGTTTCAGAACAGGATAGATCGTGTGTGTGCTCCTAAAGCCAAAGTTAGGGTTTTTATCAAAATTTCATCTGTTCAAGATATGGTCAATTAGGGTTTGAGTCTCCACTCACTTCAATTGATCTATCTTAATCAATCATCAACATTTGATCTTCAAATTCCCAACTTTTTCTCATGATCTACCTTGAATCGACTAATTAGGGTTTTGATCGAAGATAGTGAATCGTTGACTTTCTGCTCAATGGATGACCTATTTTCTTGAAGGTTAATCTTAACATCTTCAATGCAACATCTTGACCTAATTTCTTGGTTCAAAACATTGCAAAATCCATGTTTCTTCATCAGACAAATTCTGATCATCTGATGAAAATTCATTTGCTCAAAAAGTCAAACTTTGACTTTTGGTCAACTTTTTCAAGACTAAACTTTTTCAATCATAAAAACATTTCAAATAATCCATCATGATCATAAAAAATCAAGAAATGTGAAAAAGTCAACAAAAAGTCAAGATTTGAATTTTTCTAACACTTAGAAAAATTTTCAAGTGTTAAGAAACATGGTTTTTCCTTACTTTCATGGCTATTTTTCACCTAGGTTCATTGTGATTCAGAAAAAACTCAAAACATGAAAGTTGTAGGTCTTGTTACAAGCTTTCCAAAATGTCCAAGAACTTGCAAAAAAACTTTGTCTAGCTAAGGTTTTGAAAATTAAACTTAGAGCTCCATAACCATGAATTATAAGTCATTTTTCACAAACCTCTCTTTCTAGAAGCCTTGTCACCACTAATAGATAGGTTATAACTGATAAATATCAGTTAGAAATAATTGAGAAGAGGATTGGATCAAGAAGAGATTTTAACCATGGTTAAAAAGTTAACTATTTGCATTAAATGCAAAAGATTCCTTCTTACCACTTAAGCCAAGTTGCAAGCTCTCTCAATGATAACCTTGCCTTGTCATTCAGAATTTTTGGCCTATAAATAGAGGTCATTTCTTCATTTCAAAATACACCAAATCAATCATAATCCAAGCTTTCCTTCTTTCTTTCTTGATTTCCAAGTTTCAAAGTTCTAAGAAGGAGAATTTTACAAGTTTCAAGCTTTGCAAATTCTGAGCAAACTTAAGCTTCCAACATATTCTAAACATAATTTAGAAGTTGCTTGAAACTTTAAATCATCCAAAAACAAGCCAAGAGTCAGTTTTCTCCATATAACTCCATTTGTGCAAGTTTTGAGCCAAAACTTCCAAACTTGAAAACCACTCGTGCTTGTCCTGATTTTTCACTTCAGACACACTCTATACAACATATAGAGACTGTCCAAACACTTAAACAAGTTCTGGAACAACTCCATCATCATCTTCCATTTTCAAACTAGCAACCTGCAACTTGACTTGGTCAGAGAGTTCCAGCAACTTTCAAAGCAATCCAAGAGTAGAAACATACTCAGTGAGGTTCAGGGAAGCTTTTTCAATCATCACTTTGTACCTGGAAGCTATCATACTCGATCTGGTATTTCATACCAAGAGGTGAGTTTTCGAAACTTTGATACCTCCATACATGCATCATTAGCTTCAAATTTGAAAAGGAAAATGTAGATATCATATCATTAAAGCTATCTGGATTCTCAATTTAAACTAAAATTAACTGAGTTCATAGAATCATTCATTTAATCAGTTAGGGTTTAAATTGGGATCATCAAAATTCGTGTCCATCTCTGATTATTAACTTTAACAATTATATGGTTGGAATCGTGAGGAAATTCTAGACAAATTTGTATTTTGAATTTCTAAAATTGATGAAGAATTAAGGAAATTCAGGTTTGAAGCCATGGATGTTTGAAGTCGTTTCCACAAAGAAGATGAAGTGGGAAATTCAAATTTTAAAACTTGGTTTATAATATATACTTGTGGTTTGAATTAAAACAATGGATGTATGGCCACCCCAGTGGTAAGCCAGCACGTATTAAACCTTTCCTTCGCCTCAAGGTCCAGGGTTCGAATCCCCCTGGAACCTTTTTTTAATAAAAGGCACAACAAGCTTCTGATGCTTGCTTCTCCAGAAGCACTTCTGAGGTTCAACCCTCCAGAAGTACTTCTGAGGCTTCTACCTTTAGAAGCTTTCCATTTCTACACTCTTCAGAAGCATTTCTAATGCTTCTATCCCCAGAAGCATCAAACTTCTACCCTCAGAAGCAACGTGCTTCTCATCCATCCAGAAGTAGCCAACTTCTGATCCCTTCAGAAGCACAACTTCTGAACATTTTCAAAACTTCATTTTTTCAAAACTCCTTCTAAACAAGGTGATTAAATGACAAGTCAAGCAAATGATTAAGTGGAAAAACTCTTTACTTCTAAGCCAAATGTCCAAGGTTCAAACCTCCTTAGGACCAAAAACTCTTTTTTTTATCACTAATTTTCTCA
Organism: Vicia sativa; assembly: GCA_021764765.1. NCBI lineage: Eukaryota > Viridiplantae > Streptophyta > Magnoliopsida > Fabales > Fabaceae > Vicia > Vicia sativa. The sequence continues at coordinate 86,829,511 of CM038795.1, forward strand.
AGTTTCTAACAAACTTCAACATTTTCAAAAACTAATCAAAACTTCTCATTTTGAGATGATTTTTTTGCACACTTGTCATTTAATGTACCTATTTTATGATTATGTCAAAAAAAATCCAAAAATATTTTCTTTTTGATTATATTTTTATTAAGTTAAAAATGAGGCATTTTAAGTATTTTAATACTTTTCAAAAATGTTTTCTTTCCAACTTTCAAACTTAAATCTTTTTTTTCAAAACTTCTTGTGAATATCCTTCACTTTTCAAAATCATTTTCAAAACCTTTTGAAAAACTTTTCAATAAACTTACACACCTTTTTCCATGATCGATTAGATTTAAAGATAAACCAAACCAGGTTTCTCCTTGAATTTCTTTATTGATCATGGGCCTCCCTCACGGTGTAAGTCCCAACCCTCCTATGTACATATTCATTTCCTTGTACATAATAACCCCTTCGTGTACATATTCATTTCCTTGTACACTGAAATTCCTGGTAGCAGATACGTGATGTCACAGAGAATGTTATGACACAGTATCTGACACTATGTTAACAGTTCACACAATAAATAAAGAACACAATAAGTTGTTCACCCGTTCGGTTCAACAAACCTACATCGGGGCTACCAAGCGGGGAGAAAGTTCACTATTAGCATCAATTCAAGACCCTACAACCAACACCATTGATGACCTTCTCACTTAATCACTACCCAATGATCCTTTTACCTAAGTCCTACTTAGATATGAGTTCCTACTCACTCCCCCTCAATCACAACAGTAGATATCAACCTATTGACTAATTGAATTGTGAAGACACACTTCAATAAAATATCTTGATCTTGCTTCAAAGCTTCAATCAAGAGACAAACACTCGTGCTTTAAAGCTTTGAGTGATAAACTACCCTTACAGCAAATCCTAGTCCAATGCACTTATCAAATGATAGTTGCTTGGCTCACAAGAGAAACTAGAATTACACAATACCAACTGCTACAAATCCTAACAGTACACAAAAACAAGCAGCTATCTCTTCAATACATTCAAAAGGGCGTGACAACAGAGTAAGGGTTCTTTTCCTTTTATAGAAGCAGTCCTAAAACTTCAGTTTTGGGCTTCCATAAAGATAGATAGGGTTCACTTAATTTAATCCTAAAAACATGGTCTTTTCAACAACCAATTTAGGTTTAATTAAGTTTAACCTAGCAGCCACGTGAGCATGCTTTCTAATAACAGAAAAACAATATTTAGCAGCTCAACAAACTTCCTGAAAAATCTCAGGAACAAACAGATTCTGCAGAACAGAATGTCACACTGAATGTCATGACATCTGTTATGACATCAGTCTGTTTTCTGCAGAATTTCCAGCACAACTTTAGCTTCCAGTTCTGAGCTGTCTTTTAACATCCTTAGCAGGTAGGATTTATCTTCAATCTCTGAATGTCATGACATCCATCATGACATTGCTAAAGCCTAGTTTTACCAAACATAATGCCAACTTAAAAACACTAACAAACTCCCCCTTTGGCACATTTTGGCTAAAACTACCTAACACATCAGAGAACCTATGCAGCAGAAGACAATAAACTAGTTCTAAGCTTTCCTAAGCTTTCCTAAGCTTCAAGTAACTAGAACTTAGAGAAGATAAATTCTACCCATACAAAAATCCCACAATTCCCACAATTGCCCCATATACAAAATTTTAAACAGGCATACAATTTCCCCAAAGTCCCAAGTCCCATACTACTGTCATACAGTAGTTCTTCTCCCCCTTTTTAGCCATAAAGGGCCAAAGGAAACCATACAATTGCCCCAAGCATTTCAAGCTTTTAAACAATCAGTGCCAGAAGAAAAACAAATTATACCAGCAGAACTTAAGTACCAGCATTGTTTTAGGGGTACATTTCTGTCAGGACATTACAAATCTGTCAATAAGGATTACAAACATTCAAACAAAATTGGGAAAATACAAGAATCAAAACAGAACAGAAGACAATTGACAGATTAAACACAACAGATAAATGGAAGCATCACAGCAACTTAATCAGTTGCTCTCCTCTGCTGAAGAGACATCTTCATTGTTAGCAGCAGCATCAGCAGCATCAGCCTTACTAGAAGCTTGATCAGACTTTGCAGGTTCAGGAGCTTTCCTTTTCTTGGCCATTGGTGTCCTTTTGCATTTTGAGCAGCCATCAAATTTAGCTTTATACTTCTTTGAAGAAGTTCTAGTTCTGGTTATTTGCTCATCTTGAGAACCAGAAATACCATCCTTTGCTTTGACAGGGAAATCATTAGAAGAATCAGGGTCCACATGAGTTTCCTGGACGTGATCATCAGATGTCATGACATCCTTTGAGACATCTAGATCATCTGCTAAACTAGGGCTAGCAGGCCTTTGATTAAGGGGAACAGAAATTCCAGGAACAGTGTGATTTTCGTCTAGGATTCTGGTGATTATCCTAGCAATGGCTTCTTCTACATACTTGGTATCTTCCCTATTTCTTATCTCAGGGGGAACAGATGAGGATGAGGCAGAAGTCTTACCAGTGAAAGCTGATGAACCTTGATCATTCTGTGCATGCTAATTCTGAGAGTCAGTTGCCATTGAACGCTGAGGGGAGACCTTCACAGGTTCAACATTCATGGCTGCAGCGAATGCCCTAATCTCAGCCATGGTGGGAGATGAACAATGAGTCTTGGGAAGAAGAGGATGAAGAAGACATATTTCTCTGAGATATATTGAGGAACTGACAGAGAATTTGAAGGTATCTTGTGGGTGGAGAGGAAATGATACTTTCAATAAGAGAAGTTATTATATGGAGGTGTCTCTTGATATTCTTGAAACCTTTAAAAATAAGAGGGAAATAAAGAAATGACCCATTCATATTTATTTGAAATACACGGTTTCTTCTCCTCTTTGTAAGCAATTTTAATTGCTACAATTCCTCATATTGACAAATGCCCAGTTTGCTCCTTAAATTCTCAAATTGACTAGCATCAAGAGCTTTAGTAAAAATGTCAGCCAGTTGCAGTTCAGTGACTACATGGTCCAGTTTAATCACTTTCTCCTCCACAAGGTCTCTGATAAAGTAATGTCTTATGTCAATGTGCTTAGTCCTACTGTGTTGTATAGGATTCTTTGAAATATTAATAGCACTTAGATTGTCACATTACAATGTCATGACATCCTGTGTGACATTGTACTCAGACAGCATCTGCTTCATCCAGACCATTTGAGAACAACTGCTACCAGCTGCTATGTATTCAGCTTCAGCAGTGGACAAGGACACACAATTTTGCTTCTTGCTGAATCAAGAAACCAGATTGTTTCCCAAGAAGAAGCATCCTCCAAAGGTACTTTTTACATCATCAAGACTACCTCAAGATCACAATAACTGACAAAATGGGTTCACATCCATGGGAATACGAATACCATAACTGCAGTTCCACTTACATACTTGATTCTTTTCACCGGTTAATGTGACTCACTTTAGGTTCACTTGGTATCTTGCACATACCAACAAAGAAATGCAATGTCGTATGTCGTTGGATACAACAAGCTCCCTATCATGCTTCTATACAAACTTTGATCTACCTTTTCACCATTTGAGTCCTTGGATAACTTCACATGTGGGAGCAGAGTCCTTTTATGGTGGCATTCTCCACTCCAAACTTTTGACAATATTCCTTGCATATTTGCTCGTGAAAGGAATGTTGAGTCTTCCATCTGTGTGACTTGCGGTCAAGGAAGTAGGTCAACTCTCCCATAAGACTCATTTCAAACTCACTTGCATTTGATTGGCAAAATGTTTCACCATTGAGTCGACATTCCACCAAATACTATGTCGTCCACATAAATTTGAGCAACCATTATCTTTCCTCATTCATTCTTGACAAAGAGAGTTTTATCCAAGCCTCCTTTTACGTAGCCTTTATCTGTAAGGAACTTGGTTAGCCTTTCATACCCAGCCCTTGCTTAGTCCATATAGGGCCTTCCTTAATTTGTAGACATGATCGGAAACTTGGATCCACAAATCCTTTAGGCGTTCTACATATACTTCTTCATTTAAGTAGCCATTTAGGAAGGCACTTTTCACATCCATCCGAAATAGTTTGAATTTCGAATGCAAGCAACCCTAGAAGAAGCTGATTGATTCGGTCTAGCCACTCGTGCAAAGTCTCATCAAAGTCAATCCCTTCAACCTGAGTGTAACCACGAGCAACAAGTCTAGCTTTATTTCTGGTGACAGTCCCTTCTGCATCAGACTTGTTCTTGTAGATCCATTTTGTGCCAATGATGTTTGTTCCTTCTGGTCTAGGAACTAATTCCCATACTTCATGTTGCTTGAACTGGTTCAATTCATCTTGCATTGCTCCAATCCAGAATTCATCACTTAGAGCTTCTTTGACATTTTTTGGCTCTATTTTTGACACAAAGCAAGAGTTTGAGACAGTTTCTCTGGATCTTGTAACGACACCCTTGGTTGGATCCCCAATGATGAGATCCTTTGGATGATCTTTCTGAATTCTGATGGAAGGATCTTTGTTAACTTCCTCTGGTTCAGATTTTGGAGGAGAGGGATTAGGTACATCTTCCTTATCAGGTACTTGAGATGATGTCTCAAACCATGTCTCAACATCATATGGGACATTGTTTTCCTGATGATGATCATCAACAATGACATTAATAGACTCCATCATAACACGGGTTACGAGTTGAATACCCTATATGCTCTGTTAGTGGAGTATCCCAAAAATGCCTTCATCACTCTTGGAATCCATTTTTCTCCTTTGATCACAATCTGTCAGAATATAGCATTTACTGCCAAATACATGGAAATATTTCACGCTTGGTTTTCTTCCTTCCATAGTTCATACGTGGTGGAGGAAGATCCCTTTCTTAGGGTGACCCTTGTGAACATAGCAAGTGTATTCATAGCTTGACCCAAAATGAATAGGAAGTTTCTTAGCATGAATCATTGCTCTGGCGATTCTGTATAGTTCTATTCTTTCTTTCCACCACCCCATTTTGTTGAGGTGTTATAGAGAAGAAAACTCATGATTAATTCCTCTCGAGGAGAATTCATCAAATTTGCTATTCTCGAACTCCTTTCCATGATCACTTCTTATTCTGACAATACAGCTTTCCTTCTCTCTTTGAAGTCTTTTGCATAGCTCCTTAAAGACATCAAACACATCGATTTTTCCTTGATGAAGTTTATCCGGTAACTGGAGAAGTCATCCACAACAACATAGGCATATCTTTTCCACCAAGGCTTTCAACTGCATAGGCCCCATCAAATCCATATGAAGCAGCTCTAGCACTTTGGAAGTGGTCAGATGTCTAGACATTGGGTGTGACATTCTGGTTTGCTTTCCAACTTGACATTCACCACAGACTCTTCCTTCATCAATATGGAGTTTTGGTATCCTCGGACCTCCATAGTGATGATCTTTTCATCCCCGAGATGCAGATGTCCAAGTTTTTGATGCCATAGCTTTACCTCCTTTTCATCCTTGTGCATGGGACACACGGAAGAGAGGTTGGTGTTCTCGATTTCCACATGTAGCGGTTGTCCTTTGATCGACTCCTCTCATAACAACTTCTTGTTTATCATTGATTACAAGACATTCGGACTGGTGAAGTTGACTTTAAATCCCATATCACATAGTGACTTATGCTTATGAGATTAGCGATCAAGCCTTTTACCAGAACACTCCATTTAGATTTGGAACTCGGAGGTCCAAGTTTCCAACACCCTTGATTTCTCCTTTAGCTCCATCTCCAAAAGTAACAAAGTGGTAGAGTGAGGTTTGACATTATTCAAGATTTTTATACGGTCATATGCTTGGAACATCCACCGTCAAAGTACCAATCTTCCTTGGCGGACACTGAGAGGTGTGTGTTATCAATGCGATCCTCTTCTTCCACTTTTGAGTGTAGGGTACTTTGATGTTCTTAGGCTCAACATAGGAGTCGATTGGGAACCCATGTAACCTATAGCGAAGGGTTTTATGTGTCCAAACCTTCCACAATGGTGACATCTCCATCTTTGAAACTTCTTATTCATGTTTCTCGATCCGATGTTGGCCCCAATGTTGTGACATCTGCTTTGACATTGGCCTATTAGGTCTGGTCTTCTTCTGTTATCGCAAATTTCTTTGCATCTACATGCCTGAGCCGAACGTTTGTTTTCTTGTGACATCTGCTCGGCTTTGGTTTCCCATGCCTCTTCTTTTTTGTCACTAATGATTCCTTTTCATCACATATCCTAGACCATGCTTATTTCCAGATTTTGTCCAATCAAGAATTTCTTCCGACTTATCGGTTCCATTGGTCAACATCTTGATGACTTAGTCATATGATCAAGCTTGATTTCAACACTATAATCTCACTATTGAGATGACTTATAGTGATTGTATTCTCCTTCTTCTCGCTTCCACTTCACATTTTCTCGCCTCCAACTTCTCAATCAACTTTTTCTTTTTCATTTTGTCGACATACTTCACCACGATACACGTTTCTTGTAAGTATCGAAGTTCTTCAAAGGTCACTTCCTCATCACTAGAGTCATTATCGATTTCCACTTTCGGAAGATGCGGTGACAAGTTTGGTGATTCCTCTTCGAATCATTACTTGATTCACCATCGGACCAAGTAACATTCATTCCTCTCTTTGTTTCTTAAGAAAGGTAGGACATTCACTTTAATATGTCCAAATCCTTCACATCCATGACATTGGATTCTCGCCTAGACTTCCTTTTTCTTCGGACTTGGATCTTCTGCTGGAGTCATAAGATCTGCTAATGTCAGATGGAATGTCCTTGACATTTGACCTTGACTTTGGATCAACCCTCCTGATCAGTTTGTTGAACTGTCTTCCAAGCATGACTATAGCTTGGATATCTTCTTCATCTTCCACCTTGCATCCTTCTTCGTTGGATACAAGTGTTGTGCTCTTGTTTTTCTTGTCATCAGTTTCACTGATTCCCATCTCAAAAGTCATAAGGAATCCAATAAGTTCTTCAACCTTCAAGGTGCTGATGTCTTGAGCCTCCTCTATTGCGGTGACTTTCATTGCAAATCTCTTAGGCAAGGATCCGAGAATCTTTCACCAGACTTCTCTTGACATCTTTTCACCAAGTGCTCCCGAGGCATTTCCAAAATATTCATGTGAAATTCATGAATATTCTCATCTTCCATCATCTTCAAATTCTCAAATTTGGTAGTGAGCATCTGAAGTCTTGACATCTTCACCTTGGATGTTCCCTCATGAGTAGTTCGAGAGTGTCCCAAACATCCTTGGCCACCACATTGATGAACCGATCGAAGATATTCTGTCAATACCATTGAAGAGCATTCAATGCTTTAGAGTTCCCTAGAGCTAGCTCTTCTTCCTCTTTGCTCCATTCCTCCTCGGGTTTCAAGACAGTGCCATCTTTCTCAAGCTTGGTGGGATGTTTCCATCCTTTATCGGCTCTCCAAGCTTTAATGTCCATCGATCTTAAGAAGGCAACCATACGAGGTTTCAAGAATCATAATTAGACCCATCCATAATAGGTGGTCTTCCTCCAAATCCTCCTTCTTTATCCATTACGCGAAACTATTATCCCTAGATCTCACCCGAAATAACAAGCGGGTGCCTGCTCGATGCCAATTGAAATGGCAGACACGTGATGTCACGAGAATGTTATGACACGATTCGACACTATGTTAACATTCACACAAGAATCTGAGCGATAAAGAACACAATAAGTTGTTCACCCGTTCGGTTCAACAAACCTACATCGAGGGCTACCAAGCCGGGAGAAAGTTCACTATTAGGTATCAATTCGAAGACCCTACACCAACACACTGTTGACCTTCTCACTTAATCACTACCCAATGATCCTTTTACCTAAGTCCTACTTAGATATGAGTTCCTACTCACTCCCCCTCAATCACAGCAGTAAATATCAACCTATTGACTAATTGAATTGTGAAGACACACTTCAATAAAATATCTTGATCTTGCTTCAAAGCTTCAATCAAGAGACAAACACTCGTGCTTTAAAGCTTTGAGTGATAAACTACCCTTACAGCAAATCCTAGTCCAATGCACTTATCAAATGATAGTTGCTTGGCTCACAAGAGAAACTAGAATTACACAATACCAACTGCTACAAATCCTAACAGTACACAAAAACAAGCAGCTATCTCTTCAATACATTCAAAAGGGCGTGACAACAGAGTAAGGGTTCTTTTCCTTTTATAGAAGCAGTCCTAAAACTTCAGTTTTGGGCTTCCATAAAGATAGATAGGGTTCACTTAATTTAATCCTAAAAACATGGTCTTTTCAACAACCAATTTAGGTTTAATTAAGTTTAACCTAGCAGCCACGTGAGCATGCTTTCTAATAATAGAAAAACAATATTTAGCAGCTCAACAAATTTCCTGAAAAATCTCAGGAACAAACAGATTCTGCAGAACAGAATGTCACACTGAATGTCATGACATCTGTTATGACATCAGTCTGTTTTCTGCAGAATTTCCAGCACAACTTTAGCTTCCAGTTCTGAGCTGTCTTTTAACATCCTTAGCAGGTAGGATTTATCTTCAATCTCTGAATGTCATGACATCCATCATGACATTGCTAAAGCCTAGTTTTACCAAACATAATGCCAACTTAAAAACACTAACATACACATTCAATCATCTTTGTAAATATTCAAGCATAAACAAACTTCGTTCGTTTGTTTTCATCCGCTTGTTTATACACCGATTCCATTGGTATTAAGAGAAGTATGATTCCCGGTGAAACTGCTCTTAAAACCAATGGGCCTCCCTTAAGGTGTAAGTCCCAAACCTTGTATATATTCAAGTTACACTAGCTTTAATTGCTCGTTTTATACACTTGTTTATATATTTCCTTCATAAACTCCTGTGAATACATATCACACAGTTGTTTATATAACTGTTCAGTTATAACATAACAACTAGCCTAACAACTAGGTTCCCCTTTAGCCTCCTTTTAGGCTTCGTATAAGATAACTCATTTATTTGAGTTAGCCTCCTCTTAGGCTTCATATAAGATAACTCACCTGTTGAGTTTAGCCTCCTCTTAGGCTTTATATAAGACAAATCCCCTACCGAGTTAGCCTCCTCTTGGGCTTCGTTCAAAAGAACTCCCTCGTTGAGTTTAGCCTTCTCTTGGGCCTAAAACAAGAAAGAGACCTGGAAATCTCTTAACAGCCTCCTATTGGGCTTCCAATACAAAGAATCACCCGCGCTAGGATAGAACCCTGAGAGTATGATTTCCCGGTGAAATCACTCTTGAATCCTAAGAGGATGGTTTCCCAGTGAAACCACTCTTAAAGTCAAGGCCAGCCATACCCTATAGCTTCCTCTTGAGCTTCATACAAGGACCCTCGATGACCCTCGGAATGCCTTCTCTTGGGGCTTACAATACAAGGACCCTCGATGACCCTCGGAATGCCTCCTCTTGGGCTTACAATACAAGGACCCACGGACTTCTTAAAAGCATCCCCCTAATCCAATCAATTTCTCCTCGAGATTTAGACATTTATCATCTTTATGGAAGAAGTATCTCATCTATCACATCACATACTATCAAAATCTTTTCAAACACTCATTTCAAACAAAAACATCTTTTAACTGTAAGTGGTAACGCTTGTACACTCGAGCAAAACACCTAATACTTACAATTAAAGATTTAATCATCTTTCAAACATCTTTCTTAACTCGTAAGTGGTAACGCTTGTACACTCAAGAAAAACACCTAATACTTACAATGAAAGATTCAATCTATCAACCCTTCAAAATGTATGTGATGAAATATATTAGATACATTTTTCATTAAGATGACATTTGTCTTTGTCTCTTAATAACATCACGTTGCTTCCTCTAGCATAAGTGGGAACTACGATTGCTCTGACTTTCTCAACCTCCCTTTGAGAATACGTAGGCACAAGGTCTCATCCTTGGCGAGCATACTTCTTTCTCCCTCAAACCAAACAAAACCATAGATCCCTTAGATCCGAGCTACAAATGCTCTGATTCCCATTAAGGGATATGTATGCAGAGGATCCCAATGATCTTTGCGAGCACAATAATAACAAAACCTAGGATCCCACATAATCTACCCTTCTTAAAATCCAAAGGAGAAACTTTCCTAAAGATAGAATATAATTAAAACACACAAACATATCAAAATATTCATATATAAAGCTATAAATAACTATATATATTTAGGGTGCCACATATATTCCCTTTATATAACAAACCCCCTTGCCCAGAATCTGCCCAATGCGTTGCCTCTAGTTCACGCTAGTCGTAATGCATATCATATTTATTGAGGGTATTGCAGCTTTCCCCTTTTTCATCTCATTTTTCTTATTTTGGAAACAATAAAGCTTGATGCTCGCGGCATCTTTAAAAACAAATCAAAAGAGTAAATCGTTTCGAGCTAGAGATTCGAATTCCGATTCGATTCTCTCGCCCGTCACTCTTTAACGCGAACATAAGGTACCTATCTAATAGTTGGATGTAGTTCTAAATTTTTACAGCTGGTCGTTATAGGGGAACGAATTGAGCGTGGTCTCAAGATGGGCAAAATTCAAGATATTGCTATTGCTTCCAGATTCCCAGAGCGAATTGATGAAGAGACAAGTACAATTTACGAGCATGAGGAAAAAGGTCCTACTTACGCTCCATCTCAGATTCCTAATCAGGTGACAACAGTTAATTCTAATCACTGTGCTCCACAAATCTGTGCTGCAACTATTTGCCGAACACCAGGTCAGTATGCTCCCCAGCAGTAGAATGCTCCTCGACAACAAACTTATCGACAAAATTGTCAGCAGCGAGGTGGGAAAAATCTGATAAGGCTAAGAAAAATTCATAATCCAATCCATATGCCTCATAGTGAGTTACTCTCTCACTTACTCCAACATTCTTTGGTGGAGTTAAAGGAGCTCGGGACACCTCATTTTCCGTATCTTTTGGGATATGATCCTGATTCCTATTGTGCGTTCCATTCTGGGGCACCTGGCCATACAATTGAAGGATGTAATCTTTTCAAAGGCACAGTTCAAAAACTCATTGGTTCCAAAGCCGTCACATTCACTCTAGAGGGTCTACGCATTAATTGAACTCTCATTTGACTCAGAGAACGCCAGGACTACGAAGTGCATCTTCTGAAGCAAGAAATCCATACAGAGACTAGTCTCCTCAACATGGAAATTTCTAGTTTCATCTTGCATGCTCATTTGTAATTTTTCTTGTTTTGTTAAGTACTTTCTTGTATGCAAAACTTGCTTATTCTTGAATATTAATCATAATGCATTGAATATATTTGTCTTGAAGTAATCCATTCGCTATCACTCTTATTTGTTTTACTATGCTTTTGATACTCAACTCTTATTAATAAAGCAACACCTCTGTAGGGAGGATGACGAATAATTTACCTCGTCATCATCATACGCCCAACAACCAACCCCACAATATTACTGAAACTAATAACATTGTCAACCCACCCAAACATAACAACCTTACGGAACCACATCCACTCAAGTCCGCAACCAATTCATGCCACACACTCAAACACTAAACCAAGATCATGGCCCATACACCTATCAACCATATGCCTCCACCACATCTTATCACAACACCGATGGCATATGATTCCACCACATTCAACCAATGTACAACCAAACATCACACCGCCAAAGCACCCAACCAACACATGTCTTTCAAACACCACAAAACCATTGCTTCTTTTCCAAAATGATGAAATGTCCAAATTCCACCAACAACCCCGCCCACACGTAACCCAACCAACACGACCCAACTACGATAATATGGGCACCTAACTCTTTAGTAGTGTCGTAAACTGGGGAGAAATGCTCAACGAGTTTCATGATAACACTAATATTCCAAGACCATCACACCAAGTACCTCTGACTCAAGAGAATACTAACAGACTCCAAACACCTTAGAGAAATCAAGTATGCGCCATGGTCTGTGATGCATCCTATATGACTCCATTTTATTTTTTTGAAAAGTAGCATTTTAATATTTATTTTGAAATTAAGATTATTTAGGATTTTTTTATAGAAAATAGTGGTTATTTAAAAAAATTCGAAAGTGAATTTAAATTTATTATTTTAAGAGAAAAGAGATGGTGCGTTGATCGTGTAAATTATTCTTACGTTGTCAACCAATGATAATTATACATCCCGTCAAATTAGACGGTCAATTTTAAATTATTTATATGATTTGGTATTTTAAGATATTCTCATTGAATAAATGTATAATACTTGTCTACACATACCGTTCATTACTATTAAACTCTTCTTTTAAATAACTAAAAAAAACTTAAAATCTTAGAGATTTATTACTATGCATTATTAGTGCATTATTAGTGTAAAAACTTTTATTTATAAATATTATTTTATAAATAATTAAAATAAAAGTTAAATTTCAATAAACATTAACGAATATGAATATGATTGACTAACAGTATAAAACTGTTTTAACTCTCAATCCATATCAATTAAATTAAAAAAATTCTAGAAAAATAGTTATCAAACCCATTAATATTTTACACTCTCAACCTTATATGGAATTAAATCATCTTTTTATTTTTAAATTTTTAATAACATAATGTTTGGTTTTGCATCAAAGATCTTTGTTGCACGCACGCACCCGTGTCTTGCAAATTTTCAATACACAGTAAACAAGAAAATTGAAACTCACCTGAAGCCACGACACAAACGCTAAAAATGGTGACTCGCACATTCCAAGTCCTCCACAAGGACTCCAACTTCGATCTCGAATACGACACCGACGATGGCTTCGAAGTTCGCCTCTCTCTTCAGAACCTTCTTCAAGTCTCTCACCGTACTCTCAATTTCACTTCTTCGTTCACTCTTGCAGGTTCTTCAATTCCAGCTTTACTCTCTCACTTCAATTCCACCCGATCGACAAAAGGTTTTCATCACACCAACACAATCTCTTCATAATTTCATTTCAATCTCAAGTTTTCAATAATTTGATACTTTTTTATTTGATTCATTGCATAGATTTATGGAGATGAACCTAATTCTCAAATTTCAACTGATTCCGATCTCGCTACGATTTCCGATAAACTACGGCTTGTTTCCATCGATGATGATGATGATCTTCAACAACGTGAATCGAGCTCTGATCAGTTCTTGAAATCTGATGAGGAATTTGCTAGGCTCTTGCAGGTTTTTGATCATCGAATTTCGCTTCGATTTTGCTGGTTTTTGATCATTGATTTTCGCTTTAATTGGATGATATTTTGTTTGTTTGTGTAAATCTGTCCAGGCAGAAGAGGAAGCACTCATGTTGCAGCAGTATGTTGCTAGTGAAAATACTCAGGAATTTGAGAGGAGAGTACGGCCTTATGTTACTCAAGTCCTCATGGTAATTTTCACCTTATTATTACTGTTATATCATTCATCGTTATCGTAGTATAGTAGTAGAGTAAATTTGCATTTTATTCCTTCAATTTGTGAGTGTAGACAATTTAGTCCTCAAATTCGCGAAAAAACAGAGTAAATCAGCATTTTATTCTTTCAATTTGTGAAGGTCAGACAATTTAGTCCTCAAATTTGTGAAAAAAACAATTTAATCTTTTAAATTGAAAAATGTATGTCAATTTTGTCAAATTTTTTTCTTTCAAATTTAATACTACAATTTTAAAGGTTCTATTATTCTATACATGTTTTGATGATGCTAGAGACTATTCAAGTTAATGTGGAAGTTTTTCATTGATTTTGATAGATATTCACTAGTGAGATATTTTGATGGAGGGACTAAATTGATTGACATGCATTGTTCAATTTACCAAACTAATTTGCTATTTCATAAATTTGAGGGACTAAATTATTCGACATTGATAATTCGAGACCGATATACAAATTTACTCAATAGTGGTAGTTTTGTTTTTGTTTTTTTGAATGAGGAACATGTGACATTTAGTTCATGAAGCAGTATAAAGAGTTTTCCAAAGAGAAATGAAACTTTGACATCAAAAATTTGATGTCAAATACGTTATTCTTTGATTTTTTATGTGTATTTTTGAAATGTGTGTAAGTTGTAGTTGATAAAAAGTAAGAGAGATAGAGATAAACATATATGTTGTTTGTATTTGGATGTTCAAATGACACAGCTGTTTGCCAAAGTGAGGTTTATTTTTAAAGTAGAACAACTCTAAATGGTTTCACGTTGAGTAGAAGAAACATGCTTCCCTGTTGTCCTTAAGAAAATTAGTTACATCATGATTGATTTCATGTGTTGATTGTTCTGATATCTTGCAGTATGAAGATGAAAGACGCCAGGAGGCTGCTCGGAATTCTGTTCCCATGGAAGAGCTTGAGGAGAAAGCATTGGTTTCTTTGGCCAAAGTAAGATCCTGTAAATCTACCTTTCAAAAAAGAGAATCCTAACTCCTTGTGATCAATTATGTATAAATGATGTCCCTATCATGTTATGTGCTAACTCTAAACCAACAAACTCTTTTTACTGTATCTCTTACTATAAAAATTCATTCACTCCAAATTTGTTATTTTTTTGTTATAACAAACATTTGTGTATGTGTATCTCTCTTTTTGTACGTTGTTTCATAAGCACAACCTTTGGTAATATGCCACAATTGTTTTGTAATTGGTGTAATCCTGATAATTATTCTTCAGGAGGGGAACTTCAATCCTTCAAAAATAGAACGAGATCATGCTTTTCTGCTGCAACTGCTTTTCTGGTTCAAGCGATCCTTCAGGTTTATGTTTGTTATATATTGTTTCTTCATGCCAAATGAATGAAATACATCAATTTCTAATCACTCCATAAGGACAGAAAATATTTATTTATGATTTAACTCAAACATGATTCACATAGATTTCTGGCTTAGCTGAGTTACATTTTGTTTTTCTCTCCCCCCATAAAAAGACCAGCTCATGTGTACTAGTGTTCTTTTTTTGATTGCTTCTAATCATTTAAATTTCTTTACTGTCTTCATCGAACAGATGGGTGAATTCACCACCTTGTCACGGTTGTGGCAACGAAACTGTAGGCCAGGGTATGACTGCTCCACTTCCTTCTGAAACTCTTTATGGAGCTTCCAGGGTTGAAATATACCGGTATGACCATTGAATATTTTTTTAACTTACGTGAGATTAATGTATTTCCTTGTACTGAGATCAGGAATGTGGATTTGGTAATTAAAAATATTTATTTTTAGTTTCTTTATATTTGAAAGTATCATGTTTTTCACGACCCAGAAGCTTTTACCTGTTTGAATAAATTTAGATCAGGCTGTGCCAGATAATCTTGTTTTGTTATGAACTGAATTATCCCCCCTTAAGATATACTAAATTAATCCCGTTTCCGGTTTGAATGGACTTTCTCTTATAAAGCATTTTCATAGGTTTCTGTCATCTTCACTAATTTTAGCTTCCGCAATTTGCCCGAATTCCTTAATTTTACCGGTATTCACATTTATATTTCCACATCACAGCTGCACCGTTTGCTCCAAAATGACTCGTTTCCCTCGGTATAATGATCCAAAAAAGGTATTCAACTTGTGTTAAACTGCTAGCTAATGATGTATTTTATACGCTTGGCCAACTTTCAAATAGACTGTAATGCATATTCTCTTTCAATTTCAATTTGCAGCTTGTGGAAACAAGAGAAGGCCGCTGTGGAGAATGGGCCAATTGCTTTACGCTATATTGTCGAGCTTTTGGCTACGAGTCACGTCTGGTATGTAACAAGAATACTAGATGAAATTTAGTCTTTCCAGTGCTAATCTTCTTAGTTTTTAATGCTACGATAGAGCAGATAATGTCTGATGTTCTGTATAATTAATAGCTAGGATGTATGGTATAGAATTGTAGTTAGGGTTTAAATCTTTGAAATACTTATTTTGTGGCACATAGCACGTGATGATTATAACATTACAAACGCAATACCAAATGTCATATAAAATTACATGACAATAATGTCTTGTGTTCTGGTAAATCTTCTTAGTCTTACATACTCATAATACATGTTTAGTTCAGATATACATAGAAAAATAGTTCCAGCTGGATATTCTTGTAGAACTGTAATGAGTAGGAAAAAAGTAGTCACGCATGTAAAACTAAACTAAATTATTGAAATTAGCTTGTGTTCTTATAGCAATCACTTTGCCCCTTAAGGTGTGTTGACACTGGTATTCGTTGATTTCTGTGGTATGGTTGGGCCAGTTTTCACTAAATATTCCTAACAGTTTTGCTAGTGAATTTCATTTATTGTGAGTTTGAAGTCTTCTGAACTCTTTGCTTAGATTCACAAATACACATACTTGTTTGTTTTGTGAGGAATAAGGTTTTATGTCACTGAGTTTTGTTTGATATATCCAGATCTTGGACTTTACAGACCATGTTTGGACAGAGTGCTTCTCTCAATTCTTGGGAAGGTACAATTAACACAATAGTTGCTTGTTCTTGTAATATGCTGTTAAAACTATTTCTGGTGGGACAGTGTTTTGTTCTGAGCACATATATGATCTTACAGATGGATGCATCTTGACCCATGTGAAGCCATCTATGACAAGCCATTATTATATGAAAAAGGGTATTATTTATTTTACATTACACCTTTTAATTGACTTAAGAAAGTAGTTGTTCTTGTCGTTTTTTAAAGTTTTCATCTTGCATGCATCACACTTTTTAAATCTGTGGAATTAGGTGGAATAAGAAATTAGATTATGTTATTGCCATTGCGAAAGATGGAACTTATGATGTCACCAAACGGTACACAAGGAAGTGGCATGAGGTTTACAATTTATATTCTTTCTTTTCTTATGTTTTCTTTATATACAAGCTTTCTACACTTGCATAAGGAATCAAGGTTCTTGATTTTGGTAATAATCAACTATAAGCTTTTGTACCTTTTTCAAAATTTAAGGTCCTATCTCGACGAACTATGCTTACAGAGCCTTCTCAGTCATCTTTACTTGCTGATATAACCAAAGAATGTCGAAGAGGCTTTTCATCACAACTACTTTCAATAATTGAAGCACGTGATATGGAAGAAAACCAACAACTTGAGAGGAGTTTGCATTCTGAAGATGACGAGTCCCTCTCATTACCTGGAAGAAGAAGTGGGAATGAGCAATGGCGCAAATCCAGATCTGAAATTGGTTCTGATAACCTGAGTTCATCTGATTGCCCAGTTCGTTTGTGCGTAGATGAGCACGTGACTAAGATTTATAATGCATTCCGTCCTGTACTACATCAATTTATTGAGGAAGGACTAACAAAGGCTGAAGCTGTCGAAGTACTTGGGATTACGAAAGGAATTCTCTTGGATCTTCGCAGTTCCACTTTTAAATCAAGAAGGGCCTCCATTGATTCGGTTCTAAACAACCCGATGTTCCAGAAACTTTTACCATCTTTTCACAGTTTACTTGATGCACTTTCACTTGAAAAAAAAGTGAGTACAGATGGGAGAGTTGAAATTTGTTTGGTTGGTAACCCTGTAGTAACTTCTTTAGCTTTACCCGTTGTGCTAGACGCTCTAGATGACATGGTTCACAATCTTAACAAGTGTGAAAACTATGGGAAAGACATGTTTCTGTTGCCCTTCCTAAAGTTAAATAGATTACATTCCGGTTCAGTCGTTGCAAGTGCTGAGGAGTTGCCGTTAGGGATTGTGAGTTTATATCTGACTTATTTTATATGTTTTAACATTAATTATGATTTATAGCATCAATAACTTAGTTCTTGTTTTATAAAATTCCAGGTAACATCAGCATTTGATGGAACTCAAATATCAAAATGGGAAGAACCAAATGGAGCAAAAGGTATATTGCTAACTGATTAAATAACTTCATTGAGTGAGGTTACAAAATTTGTTTCATCATGTCGTATTAGAAATTAAGATAGAGGAGAGAAACTTTGTTACTGAAATTATATTTTGTATCGAATGAATCTGTTGGATTCAATTTCAAGGAGAGAACGACTATACATAGTTGATTCTTCATCCTACACTATAAAGGACTTAATGTACCCCATCTCTGCTGAGTTGGGTGCTGCTGTCACTAGTAAGGACAGGTATCTTGATGCCTACTAACCTATTCTAACCAACTATTATAAAGCTTCTACAATACTCACATAGGTCAGATTGCATTATAAGATTCAACACTTATGTATAATATCTTAAGTTGCCATGTTCCACTTACAATTTACAAACATGATTTGTACTATCCTATTAGAAAAGCACATGTTCCATTTCTTTCAACTTCCATCTAGTTATACTAAATCTTAATTATATAGATGAAATTTTCTTAACGTAAAATTTTGATTGATTTTAGTTGCAAGGTCCTAGTATGTGATATATCTGTCATTACTCAAATCATCTCATGGACATTCGTTAACTCATACAGAAGTTTGTCAACAGATTGTAAACCACTCACATAAACTTTACAGTTCAAGCTACTATTAGTCTAATGTTTTTTGGTTAATTGACTGTCCAGCTAGTTTTTCTGAATTGATCATTCAATTTTAAATTACTTAACCCTAGGAGTTATGCTCAGTATGCATTCTGTCTTCAGGACATCAATTTTAAAATTGTGATAAAGAATTCATAATTGAGCAAGAAACTCAACTATAATCATTTTAAATACTAGTGCCAACCAATAGTATGATTTCATTTTATTACAATTCTAAATGTGCTGGCAGACATTGCTCTCTTGATGCTCATACTAAAATAATATTGTTAAATATTTAACTGTAGGTTGTTGGATCGTGTATAGAACATTTGATGACAAGAGGTTTGAGCTTATAGCATATGAATTGATGTCAGCCAATGATGCCCCAGAAAGGGATCCAATGGATTGGTATGGATTTCTGGATGATATGATGCTTCATATTTGGTTTATTTTTAATTATTATTATTATTATTATTATTATTATTATTATTAGTAATGTGTGAATGAGGAGTAGAGATTATATCTTTATTTTAAAAAAGAGAAATCGACATTTTGATTACTAAGGTTTTTGTGCATCCCCCAATTAATGTCAGATTTTGGAAATGTGTCTTTATATCCTCCATAATCCCCCTAACTATAATTGAGTTTTCATGCATAATCATTGGTTAATAAAGCATGTGTTGATAACCATTTTCTCAGGATTCTTGAAGGGAGCAATGATGAGGGGGACAGTTGGCAAGTTTTGGACAAGCAAACCTCACAGTTCTTTGAAAACCGTTTTCAACGTAGAACATACATGATCAACTCAGCAAATTTTCCATATAATCTCTTCAGGTAATTTTTATTTATAATATTGTTTTTTGATTTTATGCAAACATCTGATCATAGTTTATCATCTATAGCACATTTTAACATTTCTTAAAGAATCTGTTTAGACCATGTTAAGATGGTAAAATATGATTGTACTTAGGCTTAAATAGTCTTTTGATCCTTGTAAGTTGGCGTAAGTTGGCGTAAGTTGGCGTGTTTTTGATTTTCGTTCTTATATTTTATTTTTGGAAATGATCCCTGATGTTAAAATTATTTTGGTTTTAATCCCTAAAACAAAATCCGCAGGAGCCTATGGATTTTGATTTTAGGGACGAAATCCAAAAGAATTTTAACATTCAGGTATCATTTTCAAGAAAAATAAATTACAGGGACGAAAATAAAAAACACTCTAACTTATATGGACCAAAGACTATTTAAACCTTCTACTTATTTGTAAAACATGTGTAAACTAATCATGTATATGTAAACATTATTTACAGAATCAGTGTTAATAGAGTAAAAATCATTACTTTATGGAATTAGCTCAACAGAATTATTCTTGACGTATTATTAATAAACATGGAAATGACTTTGCAGGTTCAGGTTTCTGGCAGTCAAAGACATTCATTCTACTTCCCGGCTACAAATTGGTAGCATTGACCTCTATGCCAAAACATTATGAAGCATAGGTAAATTGTGAGTTGGATTGAACATTTTCTTTTATTTTTCATTTTTGAGGAAAAATTGAGCAAAATTTGTCAATATTTCTTTTCATTAAACAAATGTATATTTATTATATCCAATATTATATCTCAAAGTATATTAATAAAGTTGTTTTAAAAACTAACATAACAATATCGTATTATATTACAATTATTTTTGAAATGTACCATTATATAATTAAATGGGTGTAAAAATTATTTTCATTATTTGTATATACAAATTAATTTCTAGGATAATTTTAATATATTTGGTTTGTCTTTCTTAGGGCCACCTTCTCTCATATACCCATCCAAATTATTCCAGGACGATAATAAAATAAAAAAATTATAATTGACAATATGTAATAGTTAAAAAGCATTGACGGATTAATAATAAAAAATATTTTCATAAACAATAAATATAGTTACAATCTTAATTATAATAAACTAAAATAAAAAGTAATATTGACTTATATCATATCTAGATCCGGTGTTCTAACTTATCACTCATACATAAAGGATTTTGTTTTTCTAATATTTGACGACCAATCTTCTTTAAATCCACTTTGCATGCATGTTCTTCAGGATATCTATGCATTTTACAGAATACATCCCCACAACGACAATTAAACCCTAATAGTCCGACTTTTTTGTTGCAACTCTTGCACCTATTTTTCTTTGTCTTAATGTTTTGATGGTCACTAAGAGAAGTAGCTGCCACAATCTCACAAATATTGTCAATATTAGCGGTCATTGAAGAAGAAGAAGATGTTGATTCAAAACAATGCTTCCATCATTTGATTTCTCAATGTTTTCTTTGAGATAATCAGTGTAACACTTTGAACAGAGGTTGTTGTTCGAAGAAGAACCATAGAAACCACAACCATTGACACAAAAGATGGAACCATGTTTCACTTGGTTGACTATAGAAAAGAATAAAATGTATGTTTGTAAACTTGGAGAAAGGGAGAGTTTTATGGAGAAAAGATTCTAACTTGAAAAGTTTTAAATAATTGAATAGGTTGTGTTAATTTATAGGAGATAGTTGTTAGACGGTGATAACTAATAATACCATTTGGCAAAAAAAAAAGGAATCAAATCTTTATCCAAGATAAAATTTTATTTAAAATTTAATTAGGATTGAATCAATTTGAATATTGATTTATCAAAATTTAAATTTAAAATATAATTCAATTATTTTATTTTAAATAAAATAAAAAATGTGGACCTAATTTAATTTTTGAGAAAAAAGTGCAAGATCCTACTTATTCTCTAGAAAAAATAAAATAAAATTCTAGGCTTTGAAAACAAAATCGGGTTAATTTAGTTCCTATCTTATTTACATGTTATTTGATTTATAAAAATAAAATAAAGATAAGAAGAGAAAATTATTATTATTTAATAAGTTGATAAGGAAATAAAGATGTAATAAAATATTCTATTTATGAAATAACAAAAACGTCCTAAAGAAAAGAAAATATGATAAAGTTATTTTTTAAGAATAGAATAATAATTTTAGTGTATTGTAAATTCTTCATATGACTAATTATATATTATGAGAACTTCTTTCTCAACCTCTATTTTTTTTCCAGATCTCTGAAGAAATTTTTTTTAAAATACTCTCGGAATTTGGATGTGTATATTCAAATTCTCTTTATTTGTTAAGAATAAGTGTGTTCGCATGTGCATATCCGAAGTTGTCACGATTTAATTTTTATTAAATTGACTTCATATATGCATATTCGAAGTCACCTGATTGCCTATTTCGGATATGCATATCCGAAATTATCTCCGGGATAGAAGAATCAATATAATTCAACATAATTCATAACATAGATTCAACATAATTCATCGAAATCACATATATAGTTCTACAAAAATTTAAAATTATATATTGTTATAAACTGCTAGTTGAGGACGTTTCAACATTTTAATAACATCTTCTTCCAATCTTTGAAGCTTCACATCCACCTCAATCAGACTCTTTCAAGAGTATCGTTGAAAAATACCCCATATAACCTCTAAATCGCCGTCGTTCTTAAGCTCAAACGGGGTGAACTTTAAATTTACTTCAGTGCCAAGTGAAGGTGAATGATACTTAAGCTTGATCACCTTTCGATTCGTTGGATATTGCAAGAGATAATTCAGTATGATAATAAGCTCGACGAACGACGTGTCCTACGAGAACCTGGATTAAAGTGGCGACTCTGCACCACTAAAGTAGACAAAAACAAAGTGAGGATTTGTTTGAGTCATTTCTGGTTGTGGATTGTGATGGTGATGAAATGGTTTGGAGATCCTATTTATAGAC
Organism: Vicia sativa; assembly: GCA_021764765.1. Classification (NCBI taxonomy): domain Eukaryota; kingdom Viridiplantae; phylum Streptophyta; class Magnoliopsida; order Fabales; family Fabaceae; genus Vicia; species Vicia sativa. The sequence goes on from CM038795.1 coordinate 86,851,823, forward strand.
TTTATGGAGTAATTTGGACCCAAGAAATCTTATCTACTACATATGCATAATTCAAAAATGCACATCCAAAGGAACCTTCTATTTAAAAAAAAACACATCAGGACTTATTTCGCATATGCATATCCGAAATCACCTCTATGTTATTTTCTAATAGCAAATTATATCAGATGTGCAAATGTGAAATAAGCCAATGTATCCCTCTCACAAAATCAACAATACATATGATGAATTATTGCCCGATCCGACAACTTTTAGAAGCTTAATAGGCAAGTTACTTTATTTAACTTACACTCGCCCTAATATCAGTTATTATGTATGAAGATTAAGTCAATTCTTGTCCAAACCATTTGTCACTCATCATCAAGCCGCTATCAGAAATCTGTGATACATCAAGATTACACATTGGCAAGGATTTCTCTTCAAAGAGGATTCTACCACGTTGTTATCTGGGTTCACTGATTCTAACTAGGGGTCCTTCCATGACACACAACTATGGAAAACCCATTTCACAACAGTTGAAATAGGGATACCACCATGCAGGTCATACCATTGTTAAGTAGCGTGTGGTTGTAAGTTATCATTTTCCACTATAGTCTGGAAACCGTCATAGAAAGGCGGGACACGTGCTACTGATCACAACAGCTATGAGTAACAACTGTTGTGAGATAGACATATAAATTACATTTGATTATGGTTACTATAAGAAACCATTGTTGAAAGTCACCAAAGTTTATTATATAATATGTAGATTGCTTGTTTTTCCATACACCTCATTAAAGAAATACAAGCATTCAAATTGATGAAGATGTATATAATCTGAAAATTAAACTATTCTTGAAACCTAAATTAAATAAACCATTATTTTTTGAATTGCATGCATGTCATCATTCATTTCTAACTCTTTAACATATATAATGTGGTTTAATGGTGTGGTTCCTTCATGGCATCAATATCTTCTCATCAAATTTAATTTCAATAACAACAATTTATTGACTGATTCTACCTCATCACCGTGACTTATCATCGTGATTGTTTTGATGACTTATCATCATAACAATTACGAGGATTAATGACAAGAAGGAGGTAGACTTAACCTATAAATTGTGGTTATTGAAATTAAACTATATGAGAAGATATCGATGTAATGAAGGATCCCGATCATTATACCATGTTCTATATGTTAAAGAGCTTGTGATGAATGATGAAACAGATACAATTCGGAAAATATTGATTTATATAAATTGGTTTTCAAATACAACTTAATTTTTAGATTATAAGTATCTATGTCAATGTAAATGAATGTAATTTAAGTGAGGGTTAGTGAAACAAACAATCTACATATAATATAATAAACTCAAACACAACAACAACATACAAAAGCATTTATAAAAAAAACAACATCATACTGCATCATTCAGGACGTACCTTTTATTGAAACTAATAATGGAAATTCTTATTGAGACCTATAATAATTATGAAAGTTATCAACATGTGTAACCGCAAACTTATTTGTCAACTAAGTATGCAAATCATCTAATAACTTACATCATCAATGGATATACATGAAGTCGTGGGACTATAACAGAGTATGAAGTTCATATTGTTTGTAAAGCTATGAAGAAAAAGTACAAGGTGGATGAAGTTTCCTTTGATAAGGTAATGAAGACGGATCTGAAAAAGGAGTACAATCAACAAAAACATGTAACAAACGAGATAATGGGGAAATATCTAACAAGAAGATGGAAGAAGAAGCATACCTTAATGTATGAAGCACAAAATTCACGGCTAATGGCGAAGAAGAAGGAAACAATGGGTGCTAGGGTTTCCTTGTGAAAGAAACAACACTATTATCATTAAGTGAGAGTTAATTCGCTTATATATGGGTAAGCTATTTCACAATGGTTAAAACTATCAATCGTATAGATAAGTATTTATTTATCATAAATATATCACAACGATTAATCAAAAGCACCGCAACGATATCCCTTTTATTTATGAGTTTTAAAATAAATAAAAAGAAAAGGTGTGCCTTAACGTTAAAGGAATACAATATTTTATGGCGCTGAGGTTCGAACCCATGAAAGTTTGATTGTACCACCATGATTGGTACATTAACCGCTGTTATATATAAATAATTTTTAATCAATAAACAAATTAAGTATGTGAACGACTCATTTTAGAGATGTCTCCACGATGTAGGGAAGAACCGTGGTGAACATGGTGTTGTCGAATGCGCGTTTTGTAGTAGTGACACTCACAAATCCACCACAGGTTTTTGCTTCTATCTTTGTAGCTCTCTCATCAACTGGAGAAGCAAAAGGCAGACATTCATCTCCCGATCCTCCTCTGAAGAGAAATGTCGTGCACTAGCCAATGCAACTTGTTAAACGCAGTGGCTTTGGTTCTTCCTCAAAGACTTAGGCATCCTTGACACTCAACCTATAAACATATTCTGCGCAACACTTCAGCCATTCACATTGCCAACAATCTCGTCTTTCACGAACGAACAAAACATAGAAATGGATTGTCACATCGTTAGAGACAAAGTCCAAGATCAGACCATTCATCTCATGCTATTATCTTCCAACCAGCCATTCACAGACATCTTCACCAAGCCTCTGCACCTTGGCCCTTTCTTCATCCTTGTTTCCAAACTTCGGCTGCATGATATACACTCCATTTTGAGGGGGTGTTAAAATACACTAGTTTATTTTTTATCATTATTATGATTGGTCCATTAGATTATATCTCTCCTTTTTTTTTTCTTGACCGTTCGAGCCTTTTTTTTCATATATAACGCTTATTTTTTGTAATTTTTAATTTTAAGATGAATAATAAAAAGTTCTCTTCATTTTGTTTTTGTATTTACTGCATTTTTCATCATGTGGATTAATGAGGCACATGTTAATAGATTTAACTATATGAAGTCCACTAATTTGAATGAGACACCTGAGACTTACAATTATTATTAAGGAGAATACTTAGATACAAGTCTACAGGTGTGGTTTGATAGCCCGAAAATGTATCGATTATTTGGATCAATTTAAATGAATTTTATCCATATTTTAATTAATTAAATTACTCTTTATTCATATTATGTCGGTATTTTCTATGTTTTCAGGTTTTTACCAATTATAAGGCATGTGCGAAGAAAGTCGAGAAAAGTCGGATAGATCATACTTAAAATCCACGAAAAATACAAAGTATGCAAGTATCTGGTGTAAAGCAAAATGGGGGTGTAAAAGAAGTAAGGCTGAAAAAAGAAATGAAAAACAAGGCCCAGCCCATTGCCACGCGCCTCTCACCTGGTCCAAAGGTGTAACGACCATTACACCCTGCCAAGCAAGCCCTAACGACTACGACGATTTTGGAGGCGAGGCTTCCTCCCCAAGTAAGTCTATGACGACCGTCACACAAACCCTAGCAGTCCGTAGTGATCTCTACGGAGGAGAATTCGGTGGCAAGAAAATCTCAACAGCCAGGCGAATCCTATCTCTATAAATAGGCCATTCATTCTTCGGTTTCAACACGCTTTTCTTCTACATTCTTTACTGTTACTCTGCCAAAATTATTTTCAGTTTAGTTTTATTTTACCATTTTCGGTTTATTTAGTCTAGTATCTACTTTATTTTCTCGTAGAAATTTCCACATCGGGGATTGTTGCGAACCTTTGCCGGTTCTAACCTTATGTTATAATTGCGCCTTTTATTTTCCTTCGTCACATTTAATTTTCAGAGTAACGAAGGGAAGATCTCACCAACCTGTGGGAGACACCTGAAGTTTGCCAAATATTCTGCCTTTTATTTTCAGGTTTATTTTAACTGTTTAATTTAATTGTTGGTTTATTTTAATTATTTATTTATTTATTGACTTATTTTAATTATCTATTTATTTTATGCCTAAATTATCTGAAATGCAAGTGTCATCCGAACTGTCTGATATTGTTTATTACCGTTGCACTATAAATAAATCGTATAACATGCTAGACTAAGTTTAGTTATCAGTATGTAAGGTCATATAGTCGACGGGGTTTAGCAACGCCATTCGATCTATTCCGTTTTAAAAAGATTAATTTTCTGGTTTCAATTACTAGTTCTTAATGTAAACATTTTTCTTACGAGAGTAAAATACAGATTAGAAGTTATGATCAATAAAATGAGAGTTTGAGATGATAATTGGACATTAGTAATTGTGCATTAACTTAAAATACAGCGAGAGTGCTTTTAAGTTGATTAGGTTTTATTTATTTTCAAAAACTATTTTTAAACTCTAATTGAAACAGCGAGAACACTCACTTAGGTTTGATTATAGGATCTGAATCAATAAACACGAGAGTGTGAGAAGAGGGTTTTCAAATAAATATTTCCTACTGAAACTGTTTTGATAATACGAGTTTAAGTAGATGAATTGCTAAATCCCCGAAGTCCGACCATTACATACCGATACTTTCCCCTCTGAATCTAAACTAGATTATAATCAGTTAGGTTCCCTAAACCCAAATCATTTACATTATTAACCTTAGATTTGCGTAGTAACCTTAGATAACGATAGGTCGACATTTATTCCCTTGGGATTCAATAATCTTTAAAGCTACACGCGATAGGAAAGTATACTTGCGGTCTAGATTATTTAAGACACATAAAGTCGCGATCAAATTTTTGGCGCCGTTGCTGGGGACTAACAAGTCGATATCGTAACTCTTTTAGTTACGCTGTAGAGACTAAGACATCATTCCTAATTGTATGCCAAGTACTCGCTCTCGAGGCGAAGACTTAGTGCTACCATTTCCCAAACCTGAGCGCTCTATTATTAGAAGACGCCACGTGCGAGGACCTTGTACAGATCAATTTCTTTCTCAATCTTCTATTTCTACCGAACCAGATGAAGGACCAGGCATGGGTGATCAGCCACGTCCTCTCAAGTCATATGTTATTCCTTCGTAAGAAGAACCACACAATAGCATTGGTGCTCCTGTCGAGGCAAATAACTTCGAACTCAAACCTTCTTTGTTGTCCGTTGTACAAAAAAACCAGTTTTCTGGTGGTTCAATGGATTACCCTAATCTACATCTATCGATGTTTCTGCAATACGCAGATACAGTCAAAGCTAATGAGGTCAGTCAAGAGGTGATAAAACTCTGTCTTTTCCCTTTTCATTAAGAGATAGAGCCCGAGCTTGGCTCCAGTCTCTACCTGCTAACTTAGTTACCTCTTGGAATGAGTTGAAGAAAGTCTTTCTTGCGCGATATTTCCCACCAAGTAAGACAACTACGCTAAGATCCCAAATAAGCGATTTTTGACAAAAAGACAACGAGTCTGTTTTCGATGCTTGGGAAAGATACAAAGACATAACTTCAAACTGCGAGATATACGGAGTACTTGGACACGCTGCTGCTGAATGTCAACTCTTAGTAGGAACTCACATCGACCAAGTGCATTATGCTTAAGGAAACCCGTACTCAAACACATACAACCCATGATGGAAGAATCATCCAAATTTCTCATACAAGAACACCAATGCATTGTACGCGCCAGGCCAAGCACCTACTATACCACCTAGATATAAAAAAGAACCTGCAGCCGCGCCTAATATTCCTAGGAAGCCTAACCTCAAATTAATGATTGAAAATTTAATAGATTCACAAGCTCAAACCAACAAGGATTTCCTAAACCAAAACATTCACACTAGCGAGCAAATCAAGCAGTTAGTGAATAAAGTAGATGCTTTAGCCACCCATAACAAAATGTTAGAAACCCAGATTTCACAAGTGGCGCAACAATAAACACCTACCGCTGCACCTGCTGGCACATTTCCAAGTCAACCTTAACTGAATTCGAAAGGGCATGCTCATGCTATTATACTGCGAAGGGGGACTGAATACGATGAACCAACTGATCCTAGACTTAAGAATCCAGCCATGTCCCAAAGCTCTGGAAAAACAATTGAGAAAGAAAGTGAACAGAAAGAGAAAGAGAAAGTAGGTGATGGAGAGACAGTAGAAAAATAAAAAGCCTATGTGCCTCCGCCACCTTACAAACCACCAATCCTTTATCCTCAAAGACTCACTCAATGTAGAAGCGCATGGCAATTCAAGAAATTTGTTGAACTTCTGAAACAGCTAAATATCACGACTTCACAGAAGCAATCACTAAGATGCCCTTGTACGCTAAGTTTCTTAAATAAATCTTGTCTAACAAGAAAAAGATAGAGGATAACGAGACAGTTACACTCACTGCCGAGTGTAGCACAATCATTCAGAACAAAATGCCTCTGAAGCTGAAGGATCCCGGAAGCTTCTCTATACCCTATAATATAGGTAAGTATGTCATAGACAAAGCTCTATGCGACTTAGGCGCTAGTATCAGTGTTATGCCCTTATCCATATCCAAAAAGTTGGATATGGGAGAATTAAGACCGACTAAGATTTCAGTACAACTAGCGGCTCGTTCAGTCAAATACCCCGTAAAGTATTCTGGTACGCATAGGTCAATTCTATATCCGTACAAACTTTATAATTATGGACATTAAAGAAGACAGTGTCACCCCTATAATACTTGGAAGGCCATTTTTAGCAACTGCTGGAGCTATTATAGATGTTAAAAAAGGAAAATTAACTTTTGAATTTGGAGAAGAGAAAGTTGAATACGTGTTATCTTTTAGACGTCATAGACGAATGTATCAAAGAGATGGAGTCAGGAGAAGAACCTCATTCCGAAACCATAAAGATTTTGAAGCCCTTGATTTTTGAAGATGATAATTGGTGTCCCGAATATCGATATGACAACTTAAGCGAATGTCTAGCGCTGACACCAAATCATATTCCCTATCCGAAGAAACCTAATTTAAAACTCAATGATTTACCGAAAAACCTAAGATACGAATTCCTAGATGATGAACTCAGAAAACCAGTGATAGTCAATGCAGACTTAGGACAACTTGAGACGGAAAAACTGTTGCATGTTTTACGAAAATGTCCATCTCCCTTAGGATACAACATTTCTGATTTAAAAGGAATAAGTCTTTCCATTTGCATGCATCGCATCATGCTGGAAGACGACTGTAAATCTTTTAGAGAGCATCAGAGAAGAATCAACCCGATCATGAGCACTGTAGTAAAGGATGAAGTAACCAAACTTCTAAATGCAGGAATCATTTATCCAATCTCTAATAGTCAATGGGTTTGTCCAGTCCACTACGTACCCAAGAAGGGAGGAATCACAATCACGACGACCAAAGCTGGAGAACATATAGCAGAAAGAGTCGTGAGTGGAGCTAGAATGTGCATTGACTATAGGAAGCTAAACAAAGCAACTCGAAAAGACCATTTCCCTTTACCCTTGATTGACCAAATGCTTGAGCAATTAGCTAAGCATTCCTACTACTGTTATTAGGAGGGTTATTCAGGATTCTTTCAAATTCCTATCCACCCTAACGACCAAGAAAAGACAACATTTACGTGTTCTTATGGTACGTTTGCTTATCGGCAATTGTCGTTAGAACTATGTAATGCGCCTGCAACATTCCAAAGATGTATGATGTCCATATTTTTCGATTTCATAGACGATATCATGGAAGTCTTGATGGACGACTTCTTTGTATGCGGGCAAAGTTTTGAAGGATGCCTGTCAAACCTGAAGAAGGTACTAGAGAGATGCGTACAAGTGAACTTTGTGTTGAACTGGGAAAAATGCCATTTTATTGTAAAACAAGGAATCATGCTTGGACACATAGTTTCCGAGAAGGGGATCGAAGTAGACAAAGCTAAGATTGAAGTAATAGAAAACCTCCAACCTCCAAAAACCGTAAGAGAAATACTAAGTTTCTTAGGCCACGTCGGTTTTTACCGATGTTTCATAAAAGATTTCTCGAAGATTTCTAAACCGCTCACCAACCTCTTAATGAAAGAAACTGAATTCATCTTCGATGATGATTGTCTAAAAGCTTTTGAATGGTTAAAAACAACTCTCATATCCGCACCTATCATTCAATGACCTGATTGGAGTCTGCCATTCGAGATAATGTGCGACGCGAGCGATTATGCAGTAGGTGCAGTCCTGGGACAAAGAAGAGACAAAAAGCTCCATGCAATATACTACGCAAGTAGAACCTTGGATTCTACGCAGATAAATTACGCCACTATAGAAAAGGAACTTTTGGCAGTCATTTTTGCATTAGTAAATTCCGTTCTTACCTAGTAGGCGCAAAAATTATTATCTATACTGATCATGTAGCCATTAGATACCTATTAGCTAAGAAAGATGCCAAACCAAGATTATTAAGATGGATTTTACTATTGCAAGAATTTTATTTGGAAATCAAAGACAAACTAGGTTCTGAAAACCTGGTAGCCGACCATCTATCAAGAGTGGAAAATCTTAAACATGAAAAGATACCTATTAATGACGATTTTCCATATGAACACCTAGTAGATCGGATGGAATCCGAAGCCTCAACTGAAGAATGCCCTAAATTTTACAACAATAACGAAACAACTGAAGAAGTGGAAGCGGTATCTGCTCAGATCTCACTGCCCTGGTACACTGACTATGTCAACTACTTGGCAGCGAAAGTTCTTCCACCCGATCTAACTTATCAACAAAAGAAGAAATTCTTTCACGATCTCAAACATTATTATTGGGACGAGCCCTTACTATTCAAGCGAGGTCCCGATGGTATCTTCCGTTGGTGCGTTCCGTAGAGCGAAGTAGAGAACATAATTTCTCATTCTCATGAAGCCCCTTATGGTGGCCATGCTAGCACTTCAAAGACATGCACAAAGATTCTACAAGCTGTCCTTTATTGGCCCAGTCTATGGAAATATGTTCATGATACAATTATAAAATACGATCAGTGTCAACGCATTGGCAACATATTTAGACGCGATGAGATGTCGCAAAAAGGTATCATAGAAGTAAAGGTCTTCGATGTGTGGGGAATTGACTTTATGGGACCTTTCCTGTCTTATTTTGGAAACAATTACATACTAGTTGCAGTAGATTATGTATCTAATTGGATAGAGGCAGTATCCTCTCCAACAAATGATGCACAGGTAGTGATTAGGTTATTCAAAAACATAATTTTTCCGAGATTCAGTGTGCCGAGACTAGTCATCGATGATGGTGGGTCTCATTTCATTTCTAGAATTTTTGATAAACTCTTATCGAAGTATAGAGTCTGACACCGCGTAGCAACACCTTACCACCCACAAACAAGCGGGCAAGTGGAAGTCTCTAACAGAGAGATTAAGAAAATACTTGAGAAAATTGTTGCCACATCTAGGAAAGATTGGTAGTCTAAGATATATGAAGCATTGTGGGCATATAGAACAACATACAAGACACCCATCGGAACCACACCTTTCAAACTAATCTATGGTAAGCCATGCCATTTACCTGTGGAACTCGAACATAAAGCCTATTGGGCTATTAAAATCCTGAATTTAAATTACAAAGCCGTTGGAGAAATTAGAATTCTAGACATCCATAAATTGGAAGAGCTTAGGCTAGACGCTTACGAAAATGCCAAGATCTATAAAGAACGAACTAAGAAATGGCACGACAGACGCATCTCTAGGAAAGAATTCAATGAGGGTGATGTAGTACTCCTGTTTAAATCCAGACTTAAACTATTTCCAGGAAAACTCTGTTCCCGAAGGTCGGGACCTTTTGAAGTTATTAAAGTACTCCTGAGTGGCGCTGTTGAAATTAAAGGAAAAGTTAGTCTGAGACTTATACAGCTATCGGCTGAGTCACCAAAATAGTTTTTCAATTTTCATAATAGGTCGAGCTTCCGACGTTAAACAAAGCGCTTTGTGGGAGGCAATTCACCATTTTTTTGCTATTATTAAAAATTCTATTTATTGAAAGTTTTAATTTATTTTCGTTAAATGTTTTTCTTAAATTTTTATAAATTTTTTTGTTCTTTCCTTCTTTTCTTTTTTTAGGCATTAGGCCGATTTTGATTTAAAACTATTTTAACTTACTTACAGGGTTCACATTTCTTCTTTTTCACTGATTTTTGCTATGGATTTTTCTGACACTATGCTTGTCGCATTCGTGAGTGATGCTCAGCAGAGATGTTATGAGATACTTGCTCAGAGAGAGATGTGTCCCACCATTTATGTGCATGATCCCACATTGTCCGCCTTGGGCATCAGGGAGAGTGTCTGCTTCATGTTTCACTAGATTGGTTTGGATTACTTTATTCATTGCCAGCATTCTACCTACCGCAACCTGACGCTAGAGTTTCTCAGTTTCTTGCACTACAACCCTGATGTTGGTTTAGGGTTGGCTAGATGAGTGGTCTCGTTCAGATTATTTGGTTTTACTCACAGGTTCACCACCCGTGAATTTGTTGCTCTATTGAATTTCCCGATTAGTGCTGATGTTGTCATTGAGATTCCAGATGACGAGTATATGGAGAGCCAGATTGAATACTTTTGAGGAGATATCTGATCTGCGACAGGAGAGCTATATTCCTAGACACTCGTCCGAGATTCATAACCCAGCTATTAGGTATTTCTATATGATTCTGGTGTTTACCTTATTTGGAAAATCTCAGAATGATACCTTGGTGTCTAAGGATGAGCTGTTTATTATGTTCTGTGTGTTTCGATCCAGACCGGTAGTTGGTGCTTCTTTTATGGCTGCTCGTCTGCTGAGTATAGCCCAGGCTCCTCATGGCCAGATATGTGTTGGAGGCTTAGTGACTATGATTGCCACTAACTTATTTTTGAGGGAGCCATTGTCCCGTCTGACCCCCGCTGCTGACTTTATCCCGCTAGACTTGTCTCTTTGTTTTAATGTTGGGATGATTAGATATTTAGAGACGAATCAGTTTCAGTTACTAATTCATCATGAGCCGATCTACTATTTTACACTTCCTGACATTTCGCGATCCAGTGTGCATGACAAGAAGAATTGTATTTATGACCTAGAAGGTGTAGCTAAGAATGACATGGAGGAAGAAGAATCTGATCCTTTGACACCGCCCCTCTATTATGATCATCCAGCAGGATTGGACGAGTCTGACCCAGAGATAGTCGAGTTGATTGAGATGATTGAGGTTGATCCTATTACACCGCCTATACTTGACTACCATCCGGCTTGGGATCCACCCATATCCCCTGTTGCTGCCGCTATCCAGATTCCACAGCCTGACTATGCTGCTGCTATTGATGCACTCACGACAAAGCTTGTTGTTATTCGTTCAGATCTTACTTTGCTCCACACTGACTTTTATGGTTTCATGGACCTTGGTACGACAAATCTAGATCACCTATTTCTGTAGTTCAATTCTAGAGGTGGCTGATTAATGATTCTAGAACATTGAGGGCGTTGTTCACTCTTAGTGTAGGGGAGGCGTGTCTATTTACAAGATTATTTATTTTATTTTAGTTTTTCTTAGCATCGTTTTAGACTTATTTATTTATTTATTTCAGTTAATTATTCATTTTTCGGATTTATTATTTGTTTCGGTTATTTTATTTCATCATTTTATATTCATTTTATTTTCTATTTATTTGTTTTATCAAAATATATCTCTCATTGTGCTTTATATTATTATAATATGATGCTATTTTTTTTATTATTGTATTCATCTAAAAAAATAAAAATGCATGTATATTTATCTAGTAGACCTAGTATATAATTATCTTTGAATGATACGCCTATAACACACCTAAATAGTCACTTCACTGTCTTCCATGCTCAATTTATTTTTCCAATTAAGGCATTAAAGTGACACAACCTTGTCATGCCACGGTCTACAAGAGAAGAGAATCTCATGCATGCTGCCATGTCCCGACCGTTGTAGGCACGCAAAATTCTAGGATTCAACACCTTGTAATGACCGTTACAAGGGTGGCATGCTTGGCTTGCAAAAAGAAGCCATGTGTAACGACCATTACACACCCTAGACCATCCAAATGTTTTAACTCGGCCAACAACCCATTCATTCGTCATTCATTTCCATTCAAACCATTTCAAACTTCCACCCGTTTCATTTCCATTATAAACACCACCCTTAATACCCATTCAATTCCTTCACAAACCTTCTCTCCACCATTAAAACCTTACTCTTATATAAACTCTTGAGAAGAACATCACCATTACATCAACTTTCTTCAACAACTCTTATGCCTTCTACATAATTCCATTTCCAAAACCTTTCACAAAAATGGCCAGAGGAGCTCAAGAAGAAAGAGAGGAACCAGACCTCACAGATATGGTGTTCAGAGATGGAAAAGCCGGAATCCGACAAGAGCAACTTTACCGGGGGTTTCACCAGAGAGGTATACTTCCCATAAAGTATATTGATGAAGATTGTCTACGTGACTTAGGGTTGCTTGACAGTGTGTAATTCATGCTTCATGAATCTGGTTTACACCATATTGCCACTATGAATCTGCCAACTTATGAACCCCTCATGTTGGAGTTTTTGAGTTCTTTTGCATACCAAACACCACCTACTCCATCGCAACAACTTTCAGATTATTCAACATGAGGTACACCATGAACCAAGAGACTTTGAGTCAGGTACTTCACTTTAACCATGGAGAAGGTGTGGAATACCGAATTCCGCATGATGAAGATTGGACGGCAAGGTCGTTTGAAATTTGGGAGCGTTTAACTGGCACTCGAATTGATGATTTGCCAGAGCTTTTGTCCACTCATATCCACAACCCGTGCACCCGCTACTTCCACCGTGTCCTAGATAATATAGTGTTCGGGCGAGCAAACAACAACAAGGTGAACGCTAGGGAGATGTATTTTCTGCACTGCACTTTTAATCCCGATCTGAGGATAAATGCTGCTCCGTTCCTTCTCAACCACATCCAGCATTGTTATCAAGAAATGCAAACACATCACCTATCTGTATAGGGGGAATAGTCACCGCTATTGCCCAGTATTTGAATTTGCAAGACAGGTTGGATGAATTACCATACTGGCAAGCTGAGTTTCTAGATATTGATTACTGCCAGGCTGGTCGCATTGTCCAAGTAAGAAGGGATGGAAGTTACAACCTGATGGTGCACAACTGAGTCGTGCCAAGCATTATTCTGCCAAATTCGGATATAACAAGAATTGAGGTCGCTGCGAATTGGATTTACGATCTTCAAGTACCACCCCCTGAAGCGAATGTGTAGAATAATCAAGCAGGAGTGGATAATGCAATACCATAAGTGAATCAACAACCACCCCAACCAGATGTCCCGCCACAAGAACAAGCAGAAAATGATCCTCAGTCATCCACACTCGACACTATATATGCATCGCTTTTACTTCAATATCAGCGTCAACAAGAACTGATGCAGATGATGCAAGAGATGCAGCGCGATCAATGCAACTCCGCCTACTGGAACCATCACGACATTTCTGACCTGACTGATGAAATGTGCTACTTATCGTTCCGCATTGAAGGCCTACATGCTTATGTTTACAACACTGGTGAGGAACCTGCTAGATCTAGAAGAGGTGGAGTGAGGATACGCGGTGGAGGAAGAGCACGAGGCGAGGCGTCGATTAGCAGAAATGTCAGAGACAACAATGAGGATTGATCTGTTTTCTTGTTTCCTTGTATTTCTTTCTATTTTCTTAAGTTTCTTGTTAGTTTTCCATTTTCTCACTTTAGTTGTCGCATTGAGGACAATACTCAGTTTAAGTGTAGGGGAGGAAACCTTTATCTCCAGTTTTTAGTAAGTTAGTTTTGAATTTCAGTTATTTCCCTTTTCATTCAATTAAAAAAATTCTTATCAGATCGATATTCATTTCCGTAAGTTATTCTTACTTCCACATTTTTCTTGAACCATAACAAAATTTAAATTTTTATTTATTTTTCGATGCATTAGCTCGGTACATTCGGAAAATATATAGGTTGTTCAATTAGGCTTCGTTAGAATTTTTGAACAAGATTAGAAAAAAATAATACCGCCTTGACACCTAAGTCTTCCAGATCACACAGATTAGTTTGAGTAGTTATGATACCGTAACCTTAAGTTTTAAGTTTTAGATCAACCCTGAGTAGTTTATACAAGCAGTCGACACCGTCTTATCCACAAACTACGTAGGGAGCCGATGAATATAAGTAACTGGTCCTAATCAAAAAAAATTTAAGTATCAAGATATAACAGGGAATGTGTTAATTAAGTTAGGCGACCCTCACCAGGTCATTTAACCCAACAGTTGTGGAACCTACAAGAAACTAATATAACAACCAGTTATAAGCCTGTTCACTGTTATCTGGTGTTGAACTTGGTAGGGTGGACCACGGTTCGATCCCCCTATAATCTGGGAAAGAGAGATGGTTACCAATGTGTACCAGAACCCCGTGCAAAAATGACCAGAATCACTAACCGGCTACTCTACTATGTACGTGCGTTAGATAAAAGGCTTAACGTGATTGCGCGAGAATGAAAATGGTTGATTTCGAACGAAAAGAATTAGGTTGAGCTATGATAGCATGATTCAGACTGGTTTGCATAGGAAGGAAAATTTTGACCATGTTCTATGGTTTCGTGTCACTTCTGTATCATTAGTGTCGGAACCCAGTTCCATCTTTCTAATGTAACACCCCTCAACCACGTACAATTCAAGTCGTGCAATTGTGTCAGAAATTTTGCGCTAAATGATTTTTATTCTATTATTTGCTTGAGGACAAGCAAAGGTTCAAGTGTAGGGGAGTTTGATAACCCGAAAATATATCGATTATTTGGATCAATTTATATGAATTTTATCCGCATCTTAATTAATTAAATTACTCTTTATTCGTATTATGCCGGTATTTTCTATATTTTTCAGGTTTTTACCAATTATAAGGCATGTGCAAAGAAAGTCGAGAAGAGTCGGATAAATCACTTAAAATCCACGAAAAAGATAACGTATGCAAGTATGTGGTGTAAAGAAAAATGAGGGTGTAAAAGAAGTAAGGCTGAAAAAAAGAAATGAAAAACAAGGCCCAGCCCATTGCCACATGTAACGCCCGTTTTAATTAATATTATATTATATTAATATTTTTGAGTTACCGTTTGATGAGTGTTTTGGCGACAAGAATATTTATATTAATCGATATATCTATTAATATATTTGGCGATGTTTCATTCGGTCCGGTTTTCATTCCGTTCGGTTCGGTAAAATATTATTCGGATCTGATATTTAATTCCCCGGAATTATTTTAATTAATTGAGTAAATAATATTATTAGATATTATTAAGGTATTAATTAATAAAAATAAGTTAGGGGTGTGAGGAGTAATTGATGAGAATTGAGTTTTCACCCTTGACTTACTAGTAGAAATAACTTTATAAACCATTTTTCCTCATTTCTTCCATTTTCAACACAAAACCTATCATAGAAATGTTAAGAGAAATAGAGGGTTTTGAGAAGAAGAAGAAGAAGAAGAAGAAGAAGAAGAGCAAGAGATGAGCAAGGTTTGAGCTTTGTAGAATCATCCAAGCACTTGAGGTAAGGGGTTTGATTTTCCACTTTCTATAATTAGGGTTTGATAGGTATATTGTGAATTTGGGATAGAAATTGATGTTGGGGTTAATGAGTTGTAGGTGTGATTGTTGAAATGACTTAGAAATTTTGAGTTAGGAGTATGGATTGTGGGTGTTTTAGGTGCTAGCTTGTAGAAATTAGAAGTACTAAAATGGAAATGAAGGAAACTGTAAAAAGAAAAACCAGAAAAATAGCACAGACAGTATAACAGGGAAATGGTGGAACGAGGAGGAAGATGGACTTGGGAGGCGCCCACCCCAGCTCTAGGGCGACCGTCCCAAGACCTTAAGGCGTCCGCCCCCTTCCTTTAATCAACATGGGACGTTCGTCCCTGTAGGAGTAGGCAGGAGCAATGAAAAATGGCATTTTGCTGTTTTGTTATGTTTTTTGTAAGTCGGTGTTTCTGCATAATTTTAAGTTTCCTGCATAATTTTTCAATAGCTTCTATTTCTTTCAATTTCCTTAAATCCTTATACTACTAGTTGGTATTAATAAAATATAATTAGGACATAAGTTAGCCGATTAAATTTAGAACCCGATTATGTTCCGATTTTCTGATTTCGGTAAATTCGACGACGGAGCAAGTTGCTCCGAATTCAACGAAAATTGACGTGCTAGCTAAGTTCGACGTGTAAAACGTAGTGGTGAGGTTAGTTTTTCGAAATTACGAGTTTTTACAAAACGACCCGAAATAGGCCAAATTACGGTTAAATTGAATCGGATTGCGTTTTAGTAGATTTAAGGCACATATGGACAATCCAATTGCGATGTTGACGATTATGATTAATGCCGGTTATTAGGAATAGCTTTCGCGACGATTATAGGTGTTTGACTATTTTTCCATATTTGGAATTTAGTGAATGAATTGATAATGATGTGGTGTGATTACACATGATGTTTGCGACGATGTATTTATTAAGGAATACTCGATGATATGTGATGCGATGATATATGTCTTTGTACATGATGATGTGATGATTATATTGATGTTGTTAATAAATGCTTCCGATTTGTGAATGCATGATTTTTGATGATGATGAATTATTGGTGATGTTTTGCATAATGCAAATATGATGCGATGATATATTTATCTTGATGTGGATAAATTATGGCGATGTAGGCTTTATGCCAATCTTGATGAGCGATGATGATGTTTTTGTTGTGTTGTTTTATTGTCGAGTCACATACATTGGATTGGCGACGAGGGCTTTTATGCCAAGCGACGATGGGCTTTATGCCAAGTGTTCCTAATCATGGACAAAGCGACGGGTACCACATGCATAACATAGTCGTGTCTCATGGAGTCGGTTAGGTTTATGTTTGAGTTGTTTAGCGTTGGGTTTTAATTGATGGATGATGTTGAATTGCGATGATATATGATGTTTTGTTTGGTGATGATATTTATGATGAACATGAAATGAATATGACTTGATAATTTCATGATAACTATGCGATGAATATAAATGATGAGTTTTGCGATGATTTAACTTGATGAAATGCTTAATGCAAATATGATGTGATGATGTTTGTGACGATGGGCTTTTATGCCAAAAGCGACGATGGGCTTTAGCCAATTTGTGATGATTTTATTTATGTTTCTTATGTTATTAGCATTGTTTGATGTTGTTGTTTATGATTGCCGTGTTGATTAGTGACGTATTACCTTGTGACGATTTCGTGGTGATGGAAGTTTATGTGTTGTTGTGATGATTTATGCCGATGAGGTTATGGTGTTAAAGTGTAGATTATACACATTAGAATGACGATAAGAGTAAGTGAGTTTTGGATATGTGTTAGAATGCACTTATTAATCTTTTCCCTTTATAATTCCGAAACTATATACATATATATGTTATCATGCCTTTAATTATATGTTTTGGAGTATCTCACCCTTTACTTGTTTCGCCGCTACCTTTATACTGGTAACGTGCAGGTTATGAAGACGGAGTTTATAGCTGCTATTAGTCGAGTCGGTGTCGCTCTGATACATAGCACTCAGGGGGAATATTTATGTTGTCTTGTTGTTGTTCTTTTGTTGTTTTTCCTTTTGTAAATAAGAATCATACTTTATGAAAATATGATTTGTTAAGGAAGTTTAATTAAGAAGATGTTTTGATTTTTATGAATCAATTTATGATTTCCGACGATGCTATGTATCCGAGATTTATACTTTAAAGCAAACTGTTTAAAGTGATTTGGTTTTGAAGGTGTGATGCCTCAGTATTTAATTTATGAAATTTTAAATTACTCTGATTTTTGCATATAAAACCTTGGGTAATATTGGGGTGTTACACCACACGCCTCCCACCTGGCCCAAAGGTGTAACGACCATTACACCTTGTCAAGCAAGCCCTAACGGCCGCGAAGATTTTGGAGGCGAGGCTTCCCCCCCAAGGAAGTTTGTGACGACCGTCACACAAACCATAGCAGTCTGTAGTGGTCGGCATAGAGGAGAATTCGGTGGCGAGAAAATCTCAATAGTCAGGCGAATCCTAACTCTATAAATAGGCCATTCATTCTCCAGTTTCAACACGTTTTTCTTCTACATTCTTTATTGTTACTCTGGAAAAATTATTCTGAGTTTAGTTTTATTTTACCGGTTTCGGTTTATTTAGTCTAGTATCTACTTTTTTTCTCGTAGCAATTTCCACATCGGAGATTGCTGCGAACCTTTGCCGATTCTAACCTTACGTTAGAATTGCGCCTTTTAATTTCCTTAATCACATTTAATTTTTAGAACAACGAAGGGCAGATCTCACCGGCCTGTGGGAGACACCTGAAGTTTGCCAAATATTCTGCCTTTTTATTTTCAGGTTTATTTTAACTATTTAATTTAATTGTTGGTTTATTTTAATTGTTTATTCATTTATTGGCTTCTTTAATTGTCTATTTATTTTATGCCTAAATTATCTGAAATGCATATGTTATCCAAACTGTCTGATATTGTTTATTACCGTTGCACTATAACTGAATCGTATAACATGCTAGGCTAAGTTTAGTTATCAGTATGTAAGGTCATATAGCCGACGGGGTTTAGCAACGCCATTCGATCTATTCCATTTTAAAAAGATTAATTTTCTGGTTTCAATTACTAGTTCTTAATGTAAACTGTTTTGTTACGAGAGTAAAATACAAATTAGAAGTTAGGATCAATAAAACGAGAGTTTGAGATAATAACTGGACATTAGGAATTGTGCATCAACTTAAAATACAACGAGATATCTTTTAAGTTGATTAGGTTTTATTTATTTTCAAAAACTATTTTTAAACTCTAATTGAAACAGCGAGAGCACTCACTTAGGTTTGATTATAGGATCTTAATCAATAAACACGAGAGTGTGAGAAGAGGATTTTCAAATAAATATTTCCTACTGAAACTGTTTTGATAATACGAGTTTAAGTCGATGAGTTGCTAAATTCCCGAAGTCTGACCATTACATACCGATAATTTTTCCTCTGGATCTAAACTAGCTTTCAATCAGTTAGGTTCTCTAAACCCAAATCATTTACATTATTAGCCTTAGATTTACGTAGTAACCTAGATAAAGATAGGTCGACATTTAGTCCCTTGGGATTTGATAATCTTTAAAGCTACACGCGATAGGACTGTATACTTGCGGTCTAGATTCTTTATGACACATAAAGTCGCGATCATGGTTCATATTTTTCTCTAATAAAAATATGACAAATATACCAAAATATCTTTTAGGGAGTAAAGTTAGGAAGAAATTAAATATCTTTTAGGGAGTAAATATAGAAAGAAATTACATATGTGTAAGAGGAAATTATACACTTTTCATATTTTTTATTGGAAAAAAGCATAAACCACACCAAAGGAAATGCACCTAAGTTTTTTTCTTTTATTAATTAAAAGTGTTCGAAGATTAATTTCTGAATTAAATTTTGACAAAGTGAAAAAAATTTATTTATGTTTATTTTATAGAAGAGTGGTGAATTCCGAGATACATCTTTAAAATTAGAGATATTTTTGACTTTCGTCATAACTTCCATTCTAATTTTGAACCAAATGTACACCGATAATTTTATATTCTATAATTCAAATGCTTACAAGATAGGCTATGAATTTTAACTTTGCAAAAACATTTTCAGGTTAAGAAAAACTTATGAGCTTTTAAAACGTTAGAAAAAGAAAAATGCATTAATATTTATGTATATATTGTTGGGGTATGAGCTGGAGTAAGTAAGAAGGTACACGTACCAGCGTCTATATTTTAATAGATAATATACGTGTTCTTATTTATTTTTACCTATTTTTATTTTTCTGTTGTAAATAAATTTTGTGAATACTTATTGAATATAGATACAATTGTCATCTTTACTCCCAACAAACTTGAGGGTGTTGTTTGTTGGTAATAAAAACAATTATTTTTCTTTTCATGTTTCGTAAAAATATTAACGGCGACAAATTAATCACACTTTAAATTTTAAAGTATCTTCAGTTCTTTTTCTAATATACACTTTTTATGTTAAAGAATCAAATAAAATATATATACATTAAGGTATATAAAAATTTCTCTGTATATCCAATATTATACCTCACAAAGTATATATTAGTAAGGATATTTAAAAACTAACATAACAATTATCATATTATAATACAATTATTTTTTAAATACACCATTATATAGTTAAATATGTTTGTCAAAATTATTATCAATATTTGCATATACAAATTAATATCTAGGATAATTTTATTATATTTGATTTGTCTTTTTTGAATTTCTTAATCCACTCAATGAATTTATTATTCATCTGTGCAAAATTTTCAAATTGTCCCTGAAAATTGAAAATATATTTGTGGTGCGTATCACCATCTGAAAAAATTTAAACCAAATCGGAGATTAAGTTCCGGCTCTTTACCGTAATTATATTTTCGGTTTCTTTCATAACAGAAAATCAGAAGAATTCATTTTATTGTCTAACATAGAGATACATAAACTTAGCAAATACAAACTGAAAGTTAAACATAAATTGAACATTACAGATCAATATCCTGGTGGACGTTGCAACATCCTCATAATGTCATCGACGATTCTTGATAAAGTCGCATCTAGCTCGATTGGAACTTTCTCCTGAAAACTTCGATAAGCCGACCACATAGCCCGTAAATCGTCGCCGTTCTTCAGTTCACGGTTCATGAACTGCAAATTCCTTTCATTGTCGATTGATGGCGAGCGGTACTCGATCTTCTCTACCTTTCGACCGTCACCGTAAGGAACAAGTTCCTGCAAAGTTTCACGTACCTCTTCAATTGGAGTGTACATCGTGATCTTGAATTCGCGAGACAGTATGTCGCCGGGAAAATGAACAAATCCAACAACTCATGCGATGTCTAATTTCATGTCCATATAGGATTTTATGTGTTGTGGTAGGAAGAATTATAAGAGGAGAGATATTTTTATAGTAGAAGGATGCAAACATGGACCATAGAAATCCTATCTTTCTGTCAGTGATAAAACCGAAAGTTAAATTCTGATTTCCTACTTAATATCAAAATTGGAAGTTAAATTCCAGTAAATGGCCTGTGTTTGAAAAACCAGAAATAGAACATAAACAATCTATATATTCAAAATCTACATATATTCAATTTTGAAGTTAACATTACAATGCTACATATATTACTTAAAAGAGCCGAAAAAATTATCGCCGGATAAATCTACCGGTGGCACCCCTTTCGACTTTTCCCTATTTATTTCTATATCTATTTTTCCTCAACTTGTTGTATTCTTGCATCCTTTCCATGAAATCGTCCGGCCATGTCTCTGATGGTTCTGTGAAATGAAGCGCCCACTCTGGTGATTTCAGTGGTATAAGGCATCTCGATTTCAAGTAGACTTGAACAAAATGTCGTGGATTTGAAATCAACCCAACGCAAATGATTCGATCACTTGGATTTGGTGTAGGATCAATGCGCAGAGGAAAATAAGTCTCTGAAAAATCGTATCTTGTTAGGTTAATACACACCCTGTCATACACACTTGCTATGAGATGACCCATTTCAGGGAACCACATCCATTTTTCCTCCGTTGCACATCCAACCTTAACAGGTACTAGTGTGTGATGTATTTCCTCAACCTTCTCTTTACTCTCGAACACACGTGTGTACAACTCTTTGTGTTCCATCAACTCTGTGATCAGAGTATCTCGCACAGTATTGTAATACTCTTCACGGCTATCTAGAAAACAAGAAACAACTAGAAAGCCACAATTACCGTCACCACCCACATTGACGATCCTTTCAACGTATTTGTGCATAAAAACTGGCATTTGATCAATGAACGGTATTTTTGATGGAGTCGATGTAGGAAGTGGTTTGCTAACACGAGCATCTTTGGAAGCATATTTCTGAGATTTCGGTGTAGGTGAGTCGGGAAATACTTTGTCAATATGTTCATAATACGAATAAATCCTCATAGTAAAATTGTTGCACGATGTAGGTTTCAACTTCTTCAGTGCACCTTTTGTTTTTACTGGTTGAGAGGGTGGTTTCAAATCCGTGGTCTCCGGAAACGCAATCTTTCTCAACTCTTCTTTAATGTGGAGTTTGGTGGCGTCACCGGCTCTCAAAAATCTCGCTTGTATTGATTTCCATTCGGTAAGGATGAAGATATTTGATTTATCAATTTTCATTTTCCCGCCATCCTCAAAACTAAGTCTCTTCCAATGACTAGAGACCTCGTCCATACGTATCGGGACATTACCACTCTTCTTCTTGACTATGACACAAGCACAAGAGAGACCATATGTTTTCACAATAGTGCATCCACACTTTGAGGTGTCATCACCCACAGTTGAAGCTCTTTTGGCCTCATGAAAAATATAATTAAGCGCCGTCTGAGAGATGTTACCGACCAATTGAGAATATAGCATATTCTCCTTGAACCCGTGTTCCAACACCTTGATACTGCGACCAAATGTTGTTTGTATCTCATTATGCTGGTTCATGATCATATGGTTCACAACTTCCCAACCCGTAATCAAATCGCCATTGCTATTTGCCAACCAATTCTTGAGACAAGCATGCGCAGATTCAACTCAGTTTGATGTTGTATGTCTGAGGTGCATAACCTGATCAGTCCATGCATAAACAAATTTCTCCTTCACCCGATGAAGTATTGTGCTCTCCACATATTTCAACAGATTCAGATATTTCTCACAAACAGCTCAGAATTGCAAAACAACATCAGTATACATCTCTTTTATAGATGTTTGTGTACACTTGTTTGATATTAGAGGTACTCTCCGGTCTTTTGCGCTTCAAAGTTGCAAGAATATTTTTGGGAGGTACCAAATTCAAAGTCATGTCGAAAACACAAATTTTCTCATCCGGAAGTAGCTGACATGCTATTGGATGACTGACCAACTTTAGAGTTAAATCATGATTATGTTCTCCACTAATCACATTAAACTTCCACTTATTGTCGGCTATGAGATAACCACGCAACCGAAACAGACACTCACATTTTTTTGTGTCGGTTTCCACGCGTTTCAAATTTTGAATGCGTGCCACATATTTTCCGCTCCTTTCGCAAATCAAAATAACAAAGGCATTTCTTCTATCAGTGTCGTTATCGGACCTTGCTATCACAGTAGCAAATCCTAACCTCGTTGCTTCTAAACGAATCCACTGTAACATATCATCCCGGAATTCAAATTCTTGAACATTTTCAAAATGTTCACGAACATCGACCGCCTTAATTACGCGAGGCGGAACTACGACAAGCGATACAACTTCGGTCACATCGGGCGTAGGAATGTTATCGGGGTGCACAATACCTATGTAACATAATAAAAATTATAAATACACATATCACAGTGAAATCAGCTGCATAATTTCAAAACAAAGACAAAACCGAAAATAAAATTCCGGTTTAGTTCAATCAGAAACCAAAAATAAACTTTCGGTTTGTACGTAACCTTATTTTCAACAAAAAGTTACAGATTAATGCAGTGAATGAGGGATAAAAGAAATGATGTTTACCTGAAATTCTTCTTTGTTTAATTTTTTCTGATATGATGAACCAAAAAAATATGGATTTGGAGTGAATAATGGATTGGCAATGGATGGGGTTTGGGAGAGGTTTGAAGGAGAAAGTGTCTTATGGCGGTGACCACCATGGTTGCTGCTTATAGGAATCAGCTTCATGACAAAATCGAAAATAAACTTTCGGTTTCATACAAAATATCCAGGTGACATACAATTCAATATTCCTGCTTCTGTGGTCGGAGTTATACTTCTGATTTCATACCGAAAATTAATCTCCGATTCAGTTTTTTACAATTTCAGGGATCACACCATATTTTGATTGATTTGAACAAAATATGATTTCAACTAGATAAACTTCCGATTTTAAAAAGAATATTTTTAAAATATTTAAATATTATTTTCAAAAAAAATAAATTACAGGAAAATCCAAAACACTCTAACTCATATGGACCAAAGACTATTTAAACGACTATTTAAACCTTGTACTTATTTGTAAAACATGTGTAAACTAAACATTATTTACAGAATCAGTGTTAATAGAGTAAAAATCATTACTTTATGGAATTAGCTCAACAGAATTATTCTTGACGTATTATTAATAAACATGGAAATGACTTTGCAGGTTCAGGTTTCTGGCAGTCAAAGACATTCATTCTACTTCCCGGCTACAAATTGGTAGCATTGACCTCTATGCCAAAACATTATGAAGCATAGGTAAATTGTGAGTTGGATTGAACATTTTCTTTTATTTTTCATTTTTGAGGAAAAATTGAGCAAAATTTGTCAATATTTCTTTTCATTAAACAAATGTATATTTATTATATCCAATATTATATCTCAAAGTATATTAATAAAGTTGTTTTAAAAACTAACATAACAATATCGTATTATATTACAATTATTTTTGAAATGTACCATTATATAATTAAATGGGTGTAAAAATTATTTTCATTATTTGTATATACAAATTAATTTCTAGGATAATTTTAATATATTTGGTTTGTCTTTCTTAGGGCCACCTTCTCTCATATACCCATCCAAATTATTCCAGGACGATAATAAAATAAAAAAATTATAATTGACAATATGTAATAGTTAAAAAGCATTGACGGATTAATAATAAAAAATATTTTCATAAACAATAAATATAGTTACAATCTTAATTATAATAAACTAAAATAAAAAGTAATATTGACTTATATCATATCTAGATCCGGTGTTCTAACTTATCACTCATACATAAAGGATTTTGTTTTTCTAATATTTGACGACCAATCTTCTTTAAATCCACTTTGCATGCATGTTCTTCAGGATATCTATGCATTTTACAGAATACATCCCCACAACGACAATTAAACCCTAATAGTCCGACTTTTTTGTTGCAACTCTTGCACCTATTTTTCTTTGTCTTAATGTTTTGATGGTCACTAAGAGAAGTAGCTGCCACAATCTCACAAATATTGTCAATATTAGCGGTCATTGAAGAAGAAGAAGATGTTGATTCAAAAACAATGCTTCCATCATTTGATTTCTCAATGTTTTCTTTGAGATAATCAGTGTAACACTTTGAACAGAGGTTGTTGTTCGAAGAAGAACCATAGAAACCACAACCATTGACACAAAAAGATGGAACCATGTTTCACTTGGTTGACTATAGAAAAAGAATAAAATGTATGTTTGTAAACTTGGAGAAAGGGAGAGTTTTATGGAGAAAAGATTCTAACTTGAAAAGTTTTAAATAATTGAATAGGTTGTGTTAATTTATAGGAGATAGTTGTTAGACGGTGATAACTAATAATACCATTTGGCAAAAAAAAAAGGAATCAAATCTTTATCCAAGATAAAATTTTATTTAAAATTTAATTAGGATTGAATCAATTTGAATATTGATTTATCAAAATTTAAATTTAAAATATAATTCAATTATTTTATTTTAAATAAAATAAAAAATGTGGACCTAATTTAATTTTTGAGAAAAAAGTGCAAGATCCTACTTATTCTCTAGAAAAAATAAAATAAAATTCTAGGCTTTGAAAACAAAATCGGGTTAATTTAGTTCCTATCTTATTTACATGTTATTTGATTTATAAAAATAAAATAAAAATAGAATAAAGATAAGAGAGAAATTATGATTATTTAGTAAGGAGATAAGAAGAAATATAAAGATGTAATAAAATATTCTATTTATAAAATAACAAAAACGTCCCAAAGAAAATAACATATGATAAGGTATTTCTTAAGAATAAAATAATAATTTTAATATATTCTATTCTTATGTAAATTTTTTATATGACCAATTATATACTATGAGAATTTCTTTTTCGGCTTCTATTTCTTTTTGCATGTTTCTAATAAAAAATCTAAGATATTTTCAGATTTCATATGTGCATATCCGAACTCTTCTTATTTATTAAGAATAGTTATGTTCGCATGTGCATATTTGAAGTAGTCACGATATATATTTTATTATATTAATATGTATGTACACACACACACATATATATATATATATATATATATATATATATATATATATATATATATATATCTGAAATCACCTGATTGCCTATTTCGGATATGTATATTCGAAATTATCTTTGGGACAGAGAATTAATATAATTATGTAATTAATATAATTCAACATAATTCATAACATATATTTAATATAGTTCATGAAAATTACATATATTGTTCTACATAAATTTAAAATTACATATTGTTATAAATGGGTAATTGAGGACGTTGCAACATTTTGTTAACATCTTCTCCCGAATGAAGCTTCGCATCCACCTCAATTAGACTCTTGGAAGAGTATTGTTGAAAACTATCCCATATATCTTCTAAATCGTCGTCGTTCTTGAGCTCAAACGAGGTGAACTTTACATTTCCTTCAGTGTCAAGTGAAGGTGAACGATACTTAAGCTTGAACACCTTTAGATTCTTTGGATATTGCAAGGGAGACTTCAGTATGATAATAAGCTCGAAGAACAGTGTCGTGTGAGAACCTGAATTGGAGTGGCGACTTCGCACCACTAGACTAAAGCAAGGTGAGGATATGTTTGAGTTATTTTTGGCTGTTGTTTGTGATGTTGATAAAATAGTTCGGAGACCTTATTTATAGACTTTATGAAGAAATTTGGACCCAAGAAATCTTATCTACTACATCTACATAATTCAAAAATGCACATCCCAAGGAACCTTGTATTTAAAAAAAAATACGTCAAGACTTATTTTGCATATGCACATCCGGAACCACCTCTATGTTATTTTTTAATAACAAGTTAATTCAAACATGCAAATGCGAAATAAGCCCATTGACCCCTCTCACAAAATCAACAGTATGTTAAGGACTAAAATGTTAAGTGCAGTATGCGAAATCAGAAAGTTATATATAAGCTTAACTTAGATATTTTGTTCACCAACTCCACTTTTTCCATTCCAAATCAGATTTAGGGCAAGAAACAACATAAGTTCTTCCATTGTAACTCAAAAAGCAAGGATTTTGTCTTGAATCTTTGCTTGTTTATTTTCCATCCATGTTCATCATCATCTCTACATTTCTTGATCGTCAATCTACCATAAGGATGAGTAGCTAAATGATCGCGTACTTTATCGTCTATTAATCGGGAGACTGCAAGTGCACAGTCCTATCGCGTAGTTTTAAAAGATATCGAATCCACAGGGACTATAAATCGATCTATTGTTATCCTAAGTTACGGTATATAGCTAAGGCGAATAATTCTTTAAGATAATGGTTAAGGAAAATATAATAATTAAACAGATATCGGTATGTAATTCGTCTAACTTAGGGGATCCGAATTTCCACTGGCTTGTTTCTCAAGTTGATAAAAAAGGTCTTTCAGTAAACAATATTCATCTATAAATCCTATCTCAAACTCTCGCTCTATTGAATCAGATCATGTAATTAAATCCTAATGTATGCTCTCGCTATCCCGCCGAATTTAAAAACACTTTTTGAAAATAAATAAGGTTTAATCAGTTTTAAAACGCTTTCGCAGTCTTTAAAATCAATACCTAGTATCCACTATCTGGTTTTAAACCTCAAACTCTCGCTCTGTTGGTTTCTAACCTTAGTCCAGTTTATTAACCTCAAACTTTCGCTCTGTTGGTTTCTAAGCTTCTTTTAATAAATTAAATTGGATATCTAAGTCAGAAAGAATATTTTTACAACGTAATATTATGCCAATTTATTTCGGATTCCTTTGGTTCGATTAGTTTACATACCAGTATCAGAAAGATTTAGCCAGACATATTAATTAATTCAGACATGCATAAATAATACGGTTCAATATATTTAAACATTTCCACAATTACATAAATAATATCAGGCAACAGTATATTAAATAAAATAAAATAATTAAATTAAAAACCTGAAAATAAGAATACTGGAAATAATCTTGTTCTTCGAAATAAACGAGCACTCCACCACAAGTCGGTTGGATCTGCTCGGAGACTTCTTGAATTGAAAGAAAAATACGGCAAGGAATAAAAAGCACTAGATCTAACGTAAGGTTAGATCAGTGAAAAATACACAACAATTTCCGGTGTAGAAATTGTCGTGAGAAAATTATAACAACTTAAAACTGAAATAAAATCTAAACAAAGAAACTGAAGACTAAAATAAATTCAAAGTACAAAACTGAAAGGAAAATAAAATTGCGAAATAAAGAAAGAACGGTTGTTCGGTAAGAATGCCGACCCTAGCTCTGAAACTTGAACTTGTATTTATAGCTTCACTTGGTAACTTCCCGTTCCACTCTTCTCGCATGAACGCGTCATCGTGGAGAAAATATAACTGACCCAATAAACAGGAGACGGACGCCTCCACGTGTTTGAAAAGAGAATGAGTCATCAAATGAGACATACGTCTCACTTCTGCGTGGGAAGTGGTGGACCCCACCTTGCTTGGGAGGCGGGCGCCTCCAAGGGAAGAAAGAGGATGAGACGTCCGTCTCAGCCACATGGCCCTTTGGTTTTGAGGCTGACGTGCTGGGCTTAGCTTGCTGTGGGCTTAGTCTCTTGGCTTGGTATAATTATTTCCTTCTTTTTTTTTTAACTCCTCCTTTTTGCTATATCACCCCTTCTTCATTTCTTTGACTTTTTAATAATATTTTCCTCAATTTCATTTCTTTGCTCAATTTATCTTTACCTAATTCAAATACCTGAAACAAAAGAAATACCAACATAATACAGAAATAAAATAAAATAATTAAATAAAAATAGTAACATTATCTATGAAAATTAAGTCAAATATGTTATATAAATTCGTGTTATCACTAAACTTCATTGTGTCAAGATTAGAGGTAGTTAACCTAACTTTTATGTATTTATTTTAATCTCTTGGTGTATGAACTTGGTTGATGATATATATATATATATATATATATATATATATATATATATATATATATATATATATATATATATATATATATATATATATATATATATATATATATATATTGAATATCTTTGTTTTTACTTTTTGCTTTGGATCATGATTGAGAAATATGTTTCAAACTTGACCTAAGATATTCATCTACTAAGGAACAAATGCTAGACATAGATTTGTGAGTTAGTATTCACTAGTATCAAACTTAAAGATTATCATGTCAATACTTAGAGTGAGACATCATCTAAAGATTAACATGATAGTACTCACAATATTGGTTGAAAATCAACAATATTGAGAGGATACATAATTATATCGATCATCAACTAGTTCATCCGCTTGGTTAATTAAATTTATATGAAATTAGGTTAATGAAACTAATCTTGACATGCTTTTACCATTTGAAAACTAACCAAAACTCTCTTTAATCCAAACAATTCTCTTTTTAAAAGAAAACTAAACTTGTTTGATTGAAACCTATGATTTTTGAGACTAGGAAACAAAATCCTTTTGTAACCAAATCTTAAAATACACTTGAACTATCGAACGATGGTGATATCACACCAATCCCTGTGGAAACGTACTTGTATAAGAAAATACGAACAACACAGTGATCATCTCAACTCATCACGTTAGTCCCTGAGCAGTGATCGTCTCAACTTATCACGTTAGTCCCCGAGCAGTGATCATATCAACTCATCACATTATTCCCCGAGCAGTGATCGTCTCAACTCATCATGTTATTCCCGAGCAGTGGTCCTATCAACTCATCATGTTAGTCCCCGAGCAGTGATTGTCTCAACTCATCACGTTAGTCTCCGAGCAGTGATCATATCAACTCATCACATTAGTCCCCGAGCAGTGATCGTCTCAACTCATCACATTAGTCCCCGAGAAGTGATCATCTCAACTCATCACGTTAGTCCCCGAGCAGTGATCATATCAACTCATCATATTAGCCCCCGAGCAATGATCATCCCAACTCATCACATTAGTCCCTGAACAGTGGTTCTATCAACTCATCACGTTAGTCCCCGAGCAGTGATCATATCAACTCATCACATTAGTCCCCGAGTAGTGATCGTCTCAACTCATCA
This sequence comes from Vicia sativa, assembly GCA_021764765.1. Taxonomy (NCBI): domain Eukaryota; kingdom Viridiplantae; phylum Streptophyta; class Magnoliopsida; order Fabales; family Fabaceae; genus Vicia; species Vicia sativa. Next base: position 86,881,838 of record CM038795.1, read on the forward strand.
CATTAGTCCCTGAGCAGTGATCATCTACATTGTCACATCAGTCCCTGCGTAGTGAACGTCAACTTTGTTACATTGGTCCCCGAGCACTAACATATCAATCAACTTATTATGTCAGTCTCCGAGAAGTAATAAGTTATTCAAAATTACATCATTCCCCAAATAGGGTTATACACAAGATGTTCATCCCCAGCTGAGTATAACCAGGATTATCATTCCCCAACAACATCAATATACAGACTCGAAACTTGGTCAGTTAGTGCATCGGAGGAATCTACATCTCTTTTATCCTCAAAAGCCAATGGTGGTTTGGGAATTCAACTCCTTATTTGTTTCAATGTTGCCTTCAATCTCAAACTATACCGGGAAGCTCTCTGTTTTGTTGAAGATTGGGCGTGCTTGGTCAAAAGCGGGATTTTAAGGCATGATGTTTTGATCAAAAGTCATATCACTTCTAGTATTTGCCTAGGTATAAAAGTTGAATTAAATTTGGTCAAAGAGCATTGTTGTTGGATTGTTGGATTATTGGAAATGTTACTAAGGTTAATGTTTGTTATATATTTTGCATCCAACCACTTATCTTTGGGGAAACACCTCATGTTTCTAGGTTTTCATTTCTACGGGTTTTGAATTGGCCAGTTATAAACATCCAAAAGAAAAATATTAAGAAAGCATTTGAGAAAAATATGGTAGACATTTACATTAGAGTTTCGTAAAACATATTTTACCCTTAATTGTTGTGTGTTTGAATTCATTTTTGTTTTGATAGATAATTGAAAGATTCGTTGCAACTAAGAAAGAACTACAACATGACATATTATGTGTTGCTTTGTTTGAAAAAGGACAACATTTTTTGGATATTCATGACTATCAATGATCGATATTTGAGAATAAAGAATTTAGAGAGAGGATAGTCTTTCTTGAGGATGAAATGAAGATGATGAAAGATGTGAATGTTATAAATGAAGATGAAGTAGACACTTTTGCAGGAGATGTGGGAGTTAGCAATGAAGATGAGATGGGAGATATGTTTAATGATGAGGTTGATGTTGTTAAAAGTCAACCAAATTCTGCTTCAAACATGGCTACAAGAATGAAGAAACAACCAAGGATGCATGGGCAAAGAAGTATGTTGAACTTGTAAAAATGTGGTTATGTTTTGGTATAATGTTGTTGAGTTTTGATGTCTGGGTGAAAATTAACAAAACTTTGAGTAACATCAAGTAGCATTTCATTATAAATTTTCTCTATTTTTATGTATGGGTGCATATTAACCAACTTTATCATGTGGCAACCATTCATAAAACACACATGCCACTAGTTAATAACAAAAAATTCTCAAAATCAACATTAATTTATATGAACTTGGGATGAACCCGTCATGGTTGTTTAACATGTTGTCTAAAGATCCATGAATGATAGATTATTTTTAACATGAACAACGACATACAAAACTCTAAAACACGACACACATAAAATCAACTAAATAACAAATTAGTATCTCAATAATTACACATAAATTATTTTCAACTGATACATAAGTTTTCCTCAACTAGTACATATGAATTCCCCAACTATAATATGTTTTAAAAGCATACTCTTGATAATATATTTTAACTTCATCTACCCATGAAAAACACATCTCAACAACATGAATCCAATGTGAATCATTACCATCATCACTATTACCATAATCAACTTCTACATCTTCCTCATAGGTACTATCACAAACATTATGTTTCAGTTGTGGCAGAAAATATGACACAAGAACTGTATAAAATATATCAATTAGATGTATAATATTGATTTAAAAAAAGTTGATTAATAATGTCTAACAACTTGGTTAATGATCAGTATGCATTAGTTAATAAACAGGCATACATGAGTAAAAATTTATAACTATTTATTATAAAGTTCGTTAATGGTGTGAAACAAGTTGGGCAATAAATTTTATAATATGGTTAACGAACAACCATGAATAAAAATATGATATCAACCAACCATAAATACAATTGGTTAATGGTGTATACAAACTCAGTTAATGGTGTGTATACATTGGTTAATCAACGCCCGACCATGAGAAAAAGTTTTGAACATTATTTATTCATCTTTCAAAATAAGCAATAACGAATATGAATAAAAATACGAAGAATGATATCATTTCAATGATAAAACTATAATGGGTTAAAACACTTAATGATTTAAGTCTTCATCTTCAATGCATAATGAAGCTAAACAATTTTCACTCCATTGTTGATTATAAAACTTGCAGAAAATAGGAAAATAAACTACTTTTATTAGGTCGAACGACGACTTTGGGGCACATCCTGAACTCAATTTTTTGAATTTTTGAAGGGCTGTCCAAAACGGAGTCGTTATGGACAATCAGGTGGCCGAGTCAATTATGGAAGAACCAACAATCATGAAATCATTACCAATGATTTAATATATCAATTACAACTGACTTAAGGAGTCCGTTACACTTTTTGAAGGGCCATAAGCATAATGCACACTATACAAGAAGGCTCAAGGAATCCAAAGAAAGAAACGAAATAAGAAAAATCGAATGAATAAGGCAGGGAGAAAATCTCCAGGCTACAAGCAATGGTGACCCTTCATCCTTCTCCTAAAAACCCTCAAAAACATATTAACAGTTGGAATTTCACCTGATTCATATCGAGAAGATTATCCAAATAATATTCTTCACAAGAATACTAACATAAAAAAAAATTGTATTTTAAAATTTAAAACTTTTCTCAAATACAAATGATTGTTAAATATTCAAGTCTAACGTTTTTCTTTAGTGAGTTCATGTATTAGTTTTACTCTTTTTGAATGAAGGCTACCTATGATACAATATAAATTTTATTAATTAGCAAATATTATCATTTTTATTTCAATTACTATATTTTAAATTTAAATTCAAATTACTTTTTAAGTAAATTGAATTAGAATAATTGAAAAAATAAATTAAATTAACTTAGATGCGATTTGTTAAAATTGATTTAAAGACGGGATGCTATTGATTTAAAGTTTAAATTAAAAGTGGATCAATTTTGATTTGATTAAAATTAGGAGAAAAACTCATATATTTTAATGAAAACAAAAATAAAAAACTTAATTGTAAATTAGATCTCTCTATTTAACTTCTTTTATCCCCTATTTTAAAAATCATCATTTTAGTTAATTTTTAAAATCATTTTTTATAAAAAACTTTCATCCCATTATTTAAAAATAATAATTTTGATTCCTTTTTTAAGTTTTAAGTTGTAATGAAATTAAATTGAACTTCTTATTGAAGAGTTAATTAAAAATATAGAAAAATTCAAATACAAATAATTCAATAGTTTAAAAAAAAAGCTTTTTCTAGATAAAAAACATGGAATGTATTAGTATAAAAAGTAGTATAACATGGAATGTATGAGGTGAATGAATCTGCACCAATGAAAAAGTTTAATGAATCACCCTCAACAAGAAGTTGGTAGTTGGAATACAAGCATCCACATTCCAAATTAGCTGAAAACAAAATTGCCAAAATTCAATGGAAAGTGAAAAAAATGAAATAAAACAATACTAAAAAAATAATAATTAAAAAAAGTATAAACAAAAATAAAGAGTCTAAGCAGCAGCACCAACCAAACAAAAAGATAGGATTATAGAGAAACTCAAACTCAAGTGTTTTTGTTTGTGTTTTATGTGTTGTGTAGTTGAAAAAAAACCAATCATCAAACAAATAAAACAATGGCATCCTTATCCCTCTCATCTCCTCCATCTCTCTCCTCTTCCTTCTACAATGCCTCCACGCGCCTTAACCTACGCACACCCACCTCCCTTAAACTACGCACCCGCTACTCTCCTCTCTCCGTCAAAGCCATAACCCTAACCCAAGACGATCTCAAAAAACTCGCCGCCGACAAAGCCGTCGAGTACGTCAAAAGCGGCATGGTCCTCGGCCTCGGCACCGGCTCCACCGCCGCCTTCGTCGTGTCCAAACTCGGGGAGCTTCTCAAATCAGGCGAACTCACCAACATCGTCGGTGTGCCAACCTCCAAACGCACAGAAGAACAGGCACGTTCTCTCAACATTCCTTTATCCGTCCTCGACGACAATCCGCGCCTGGATCTCGCGATCGACGGCGCGGATGAAGTCGATCCGTTTCTCAACCTCGTCAAAGGCCGCGGCGGTGCTCTCCTCCGTGAGAAAATGGTGGAAGCCGCCTCGGAAAACTTCGTTGTCGTCGTCGACGACACGAAGCTGGTTACCGGTTTAGGTGGCAGCGGATTGGCTATGCCGGTGGAGGTTGTGCAATTCTGTTGGAAATATAATCTTGTTAGACTTCAGGAGTTGTTCAAAGAGGAAGGTGTTGATGCGAAACTGAGAGTGGATGAGAGTGGGAAACCCTACGTCACTGATAACTCTAATTTCATTGTTGATTTGTATTTTAAGACGCCGATAAAGGATGCCAACGCCGCCGGAACGGAGATATCGGCGCTGGAAGGTGTGGTGGAGCATGGGTTGTTCTTGAATATGGCTACCTCTGTTATCATTGCTGGAAAAACTGGGGTTGAAGTTAAAGACAAGTGATTTTGATTGGTTCAATTTTTCTGAGTTTGGTAAATTATGTTTTGAGTTTTATTTTGTTTTTTTTTTTATATTTCTATGTATTGTTACAATTTTATATTTTCTTGAAAGAAATAATAGAAAAAGAAAAAAGGAAAAATTGAAGTAAAGAGAAGCAATAACTTTTTATAAGTTAACTCTGTTACTGATGTGTAAGTGTCTTAGTAGTTAGTACTCCCTCCATTCAAAATTGATTGATTTGCAGAACAGATTTTCTCAATATAATATTTTCAATGTAGGGTTAATTATGTTTTATTTTTATATTTTTAATATGATCTTTTTCTGGCTATTATTTACACAAATTTTTAAGACTATGTAGATAATTAATTAAAAGAACACAGGAGGAATATAACTGTTGCTTTTGCGGTAGAAAGTACTATGGAGTATATAAGATCATTTTGATAACCAAATTCTGGAGATTTTATCGTGCCACCCAGAGCTATTAAATATTTTTACATATTTTTAATTTAATTATGTATGAATAATTCTATTCTTATGGCGTTTGTATTTTAAATATAAATAAAGTTTAGATGTCCAGAAGGATTAAAGAAAATATGTTTAAAAGAATTATGTACAATATTATAAGTTGTCTCTATTAGTTCTTTCAACTAAATAGTATCTTAAAATATATATATTAATAGATAAATTTGAATAAGTCAATGTAAATAAGTATTTAGTCTAATTAATCTTTTAATTTGTTAGTTTATTTTAATATTAATTTAATTTTTTATTTAAAAATGTTAAAATAAAATAGACTTTTATCTAGATTTTAGATTAATAGACCAATCAGACTTTATAAAAGGTCAGACTCAGACTTAAAAATTATTTTTTGATAAATTACTGGTTAGACTTAGTCTTTAAAATTTTTAACAAGTTAGACTCAGATCTGATAAATCTATTTCGGCCTAATCTATTTCTACCCTAGTGACAAGACATAATTTTTTTTTGTGTTTACAAATTTTTTGAAGAATTCCAAAAATATTTGATAAAAACACGTTGATTTCTTATAAATGTTTGAAGAAATATTAGATTTTAAAAACTTTTTTGAATTTTTAAAAACTATCGATAATTCAAAAAAAATTCAATAAACTAACATTTTTGAAAAAATTTGAAACTACAACACTTTTCAAAAAATCCAATAAAATACAACACTTTTCTAAAAAAATTATAGTGTTTATTTATTTTTTTGAATATGAATTGTATCGAGTTTTTCAAAATTCAGAAAATAATTTTAAAAAAATTTGGTATATTAAATTTAAAGTTAAATATACTTTTGACCGCTATAAGTATTTTATATTTCATTTTTAGTCTGATCGTGCATAAAATCCCAGCCGAGATATAAAGTCAGAAGGGATTTATAAGGAGCTGAGAATGTTGTTGATCGGTGGTTTTTACACAGTTATTTAGCATTGAGTTTCGTTATCGTTTCTTTTATTTGTCTAGTGTTATATGTCTTTTTATCGCATTTTACGCTTTGGTTATGTGTTTAAGTGTTTTCAAGGATAGAAGAATGAAACAGAACAAATCGGGACAAAAGAAGTGCAAAAAATCAGAATATTAGAGGCTACAGAGGGATCAACACGGGCACCCGTGTTAATCAACACGACCTGTGTTGAAAAGCAAGTGGAAGCGCAAAGCGCACAAGCTGCTGGATCAACACGGGCACCCGTGTTCATCAACACGGCCCGTGTTGAAAAGCAAAGGGAAAGATCAAAAACTACACAAGACAGTGGATCAACACGGGCACCCGTGTTCATCAACACGCCCGTGTTGAATGGCTGGAGCATTTCTTCCGATTTAGAGACCAACACGGCACCGTGTTAATCAACACGCCTGTGTTGATGGACGCGTGAGGAAAACTTTATTTTGAGTTTTGGATCTTTTCTTTGTCATTAAGGGTATTTTGGACTTTGGCTAATCTGGGATGTGGTGAGACTATTAGAATAGATTTTGGAAAGAGAGGCACTTTGGAAATTAGGGAAAAAATATCACAGAGGAGGAGAGCGACAGAGAGGAATTCGGAGACGGCGAGATTCAAGGGCAGCCACCATTGAAGATCAAAGTCATCATAATTCTTTGTAATGTTTAACTCTTATTTGTTGTTTTCTTCTAATATTGAGAGGCTAAACCCCCAATGCTAGGGGGTGGTCCTGGTTTGATGATTGTATGAATTCTGATTCTTGACTTCCTTAATGCATGTTTATCTATTTCAATTTAATTGTGTGGTGTTCTTATGATTATGTATCGGACAAATACATGTATACCTATGACTAACAATTGGCGGATGTGATTGTTAGGGTTTCTACACAATTAGGTTATTAGGAGTCTCACCTAGGACTAGGAACTCTTTTAATCACTTGAAATCTCGATATTGTTATGGTTAAAACTAAGAGCTGTTCGAATGGACATTTGAATAAGGATTAGGGTTTTAATAGTGTCTTCATTAAGGACTTAAGGAAGAACAATCTAGAGATAGGTAATTGATAGTTTTCATATGCAATGAGGAAATCTGGATTCGGGGTCGTAGTTTTGTTAAATCAACCACTCACCCTAGCATCATTCTCATTATATTTCATCAGTCATCACTTGTTACAAGCGTAATTGAAACTTTTAAAATCAACCCAACCATTGTTTTTGTTCAATTGAATTAAGAGCACGAATAGGTATTTACTCCGCAGTCCTCGAGATCGATACTTGGGGAAACTCATAATAACTACATCGGCTAAAATAGTACACTTGCTATTTTTCCGATCAAGTTTTTGGCGCCGTTGCCGGGGACTGCCAAAATACTGATTTACTCTTAGTTTGACTGAAATTTTATTGCTCTGCAATTAAAATTTTTTCTATTTATTTGTTTATTTATTTTCTATTAAATTGTACTAGAACTAATATTGTGTCTAACATTGTATGCGAGGTCAGGCCTCAGCAGAATATCTTTTTGACGCAGAAATAGAGAGAACCCTTCGCGCTCGGCGAAGAGAAGCAAAGCAAGCAAGACTGGCCGAGGAAGGAGATAGGAATTCAACACACTCCAGCTCAGAGTCAGAAGACGAACCAATGAATCCACCTCAAGAGAGATTGCTAGGGGATTATGGAGGGACGAATGCACCGGGAGGAAGACTAACCATTGTCAACCAACCGGTGAATGTTCCTAACTTTCAGCTCCACCCGAGCACCATCACTTAGTTGGAGAAGAGATCCTTATCTGGAAGGGTTAATGAAGATGCTAACAAGCATTTGCAACGATTTCAAATTCCCAACTTTTTCTCATGATCTACCTTGAATCGACCAATCAGGGTTTTGATCGAGGATAGTGAATCATTGACTTTTTGCTCAACGAATGACCTATTTGCTTGGAGATTGATCTTAAAATCATCAATGCAACATCTTGACCTAATTTCTTGGTTCAAAACATTCCAAAATCCATGATTGATCATCAGACAAATTCTGAATCATCTGATGAAAATTCAACTGTTCAAAAAAGTCAAACTTTGACTTTTTGTCAACTTTTTTCAAATCCAAATTTTTTCAATCATAAAATCATTTCAAATTACCCATCATGATCATAAAAAATCAAGAAATGTGAAAAAGTCAACAAAAAAGTCAAAATTGAAAATTTTCTAACACTTAGAAATTTTTTCAAGTGTTAAAAACATGGTTTCCTCACTTTCATGGCCATTTTTAACCTAGATCCATTTTGATTCATGAAAAACTCAAAACATGAAAGTTGTAGATATTGTTACAAGATTTCCCAAATGTACAAGAACTTGAAAAAACACTTTCTGTAGCTAGGATTTTGAAATTGAAACTTAGAGCTCCATAACCATAAATTACAAGTCATTTTCCAAGTTTTTAGGTCATTTTTGCAAACTTTCTCTTCTAGAATCCTTGTCACCATTGAGAGATAAGTTATAACTGATAAATATCAGATGACAATGATTGAGAGAAGGATTGGATCAAGAGAGAATTTTAACCATGGTTAAAGAAGTTAACCATGTGCATTAAATGTAAAAGATTCTTTCTTACCTCTTAAGCCAACTTGCAAACTCTTTCAATTAAATCCTTGCCTTGTCATGCAGAACTTTTGGCCTATAAATAGAGGTTACTTCTTCATTCAAAATGACACCAAAGCATCATAAACCAAGTTTTCGTTCTTTCTTTCTTGTTTTTCAAGTTTTAAGTTTTTTCAAGTTTTAAGTTTTTTCAAGTGGGAGAATTTGCAACTTCCAAGTCTTGCAATTTCTAAGCAATCTTAGGCTTCAAATACTTTTTAAACATCATTAGAAAGTTGTTGGAATCCTCAAGCTAGCCCAAGAACTAGCCAAACTCAGAAACCACCTCCAACTTCCTAAACATGTCATTTTGAGCCAAAACTTCCAAATTACCATTTCACTCGTGTTCTTCACTTTCCAATCATTCAAACACCTTCTATACACCATATAGAAGTGATCCAAACCATCTTTCCATTTCTGGAAACTCAGAATCATCATCTTTATACTTAACTTGCTCGAGCTGCAGTTGGACTTGGGCAGGAAGTTCCAGAAGGTTTCAATCCAAGCTAAGCACTTCCACACGTTCTTTGAGGTCCAATGGAGCTATAACAATCATCAAAATGCAACTGGAAACACTCTAAGCAAGGATTCAATTTCTGCTCATAAGAGGTTAGTTGCTCAACTTTGAACTCTTTAATTTCTAACTTCGAGTTCAAAAGTTGTTATGCCATTTTGTTTATGCACTATCACTGATCATTAACCCTCAATCAATTTCACAAATCATGATCCATACACGATTTCATATTGATTTGTTAGAATTAGGGTTCTTCGTGTTCTTGCAAAAATTAATGGTCTTAAACTTAAAATAAATGAAATTAATCATTGAGAAATGAAGAATTCATGGATCAAAGAAGGATGAAGAAAGAAGATGAGCGGCGCGCGTTTTTCAGTTTCTCTGGAAATTCAAAAACATGTTTTATAATATATATTTATGGTTTGAGTTAAATTAATGGATGTATCATCGCCCCAGCGGTTTCCAGCACGCTCTTAAAACCCTTGCCATGCCTAAGGTCTAGGGTTTGAATCCCCCTGGGACCTTTTTTTTTAAACTCTGCTTCAGAAGCTTCATCTTCTGACTCTAAACTCTGCTTCAAAAGCTTCATCTTCTGACTCTAACCCCACTTCAGAAGCTTCATCTTCTGACTCTAAAACTTTGCTTCAGAAGCTTCATCTTCTGACTCTAAAACTCTGCTTCAGAAGCTTCATCTTCTAACTCTAAAACTTCGCTTCAGAAGCTTCATCTTCTAACTCTAAAACTCTCCTTCAGAAGCTTCAACTTCTGACTCTCCTTCAGAAGCTTCAACTTCTGACTCTTGCCTTCAGCTTCAAAGTCATCTTCAAACTCTGACTCTTCTCTCAAAACTTCATTTTCGCTTGTTTTCAAATATTTTTCAAAACTTGCTTTTAAATATATTTAAATCAAGGTGATTAAATGACAAGCCACGCACATGGCTCAGTGGTAAAACTTTTCACTTATAAGCCAAAGATCCTGGGTTCAAACCTCCTTATGACCAAAACCTTCTTTTTTACCACTAATTTTCTTAAGTTTTTCAACAAACTTCTCATTTTGAGATGATTTTTTGCACACTTGTCATTTAATGTACCTATTTTATGATTATGTCAAAAAAATCCAAAAATATTTTCTTTTTGATTATATTTTAATTAGGTTTATAAATGAGACGTTTTAAGTATTTTTAATACTTTTCAAAAATGTTTTCTTTCTGATTTTCAAACTAAATCTTTTTCAAAAATTCTTGCGAATATCCTTCACTTTTCAAAATCATTTTCAAACCTTTTCAAAAAAACATTTCAATAAACTTACACACCTTTTTTCCATGATCAATTCGATTTGAAGATAAACCGAACTAGGTTTTTTCCTCGAATTTCTTTCAAATTGATCATGGGCCTCCCTCAAGGTGTAAGTCCCAACCCTCCACTCGATGCTACACTCATTGAGATTCGACTTTCGGGATGTTTCGGTCGACCACTTGGTAGTCGTATTTAAATAAAGTTTGCGAGAAAGATCCGTGATATGAGATTCCTAGAACCCGGTTACTCTTGTAGCACAGGTTGAACCCACTCAAGCTCTGGCAGGGTAGACACCTATACCTCATGCAAGCCTTAAACCTAGAGCTATTGTGTGAATTTCTTGTGCTTTATATCTAAACATGAAATCATGACATCATAACATCATATCATTTCCAACCATTTCAAGGACCTAGGGATTTATCTTTGCTCTTTGTTTTAGGGTTATGGCTTCCAGGAAGACTATCCGAATCAACTTTGTAGGTATACCTTCTCAGCTCAAAGAGTTAGTCTCAAAAATTCCCGATCACTCTCAGTTCATCAAAAGACATGGCTATATACTTGACTTGGTTACCTCATGTTTTGAAGAAAACATAATGAGCGTCGTATTCCAGTTCTTTGATCCGAAGCATCATTGCTTTACTTTCCCAGACTATCAGTTGGTACCTACATTGGAAGAGTTCTCTAAGCTACTCGGGATACCCATTCTTGATCAAATCCCATTCATCAGTTCAGAAAAAGTTCATAGATTTGAAGACATCGCATTAGCGTTATATATAAAGCGATAAGACATTGAAGACAATTGGGAAACAAGAAGCGGAGTTAAGGGCTTGCTTGCCAAATTTCTGATAAAGAAAGCTCGAGAATTCCTAAAGGCTGTGAGTTTCCACGCTTTCGAAGATGTTTTGGCTTTGCTGATCTATGGGTTGGTACTATTTCCTAATTTGGACCAGTTCATAGACATGAACGCCATCAAGATTTTCCTCACCCATAATCTTGTGCCTACCTTGCTCGGAGATATTATGTATTCTCTCTACACTCATACTACGAAAAGACAAGGAACTCTCATGTGTTGCATACTGTTATTATCTAGGTGGTTTATTTCGCACTTTCCTCAATCAGTAATGAAGAACGAACAAAGGTTGAAATGGTCTCAAAGGCTGATGTCACTCTCTTATTCAAATATCCGTTGGTGTCTCTACTTTCAAAAGGACTTCACTTTCATTGAACGTTGTGGAGAATTCTCTAATGTACCACTCCTTGGCATAAGGGGAGGTATCACCTACAACCCTTCTCTGGCATTACGACAATTTGGTTATGCTTTAAGAGATGGTCTTCATGATATGCTTCTCCAAGGCGTTGTATTTGACTACGACAACGATCTCAATGGTTATCACCGAATATTTGTGCACGCTTGGGGAATGGTGAAGAAAACTGATACCAAAACCTTGGGGCATAAAAATTTCATCCCTTGGGAACCTTACCTCAAATGGGTGCGAGCTCATGCTCAAAATCTCATGATGCCATATATTGCTATCCTGCCAGTAATTATGGAACCTGTTGTTATAGGTGACGAACCCTATACCATTCTTCATCCAGACATACCTACTAATTTTGAAGAATTAAAGAGATCTTGGATTCAACTCAAAGAAGAAATGGATACATTCGAAGCTCAATGTTATGCAAGCGAAAAAAGAGTTTGGAGTTGACAAAACTACTTCACGAGGAACAACACATTAACACCTATGTCAACACAAAGAGGAAACGTCCATAGGAGGCCTAAGCATTAGGAATTTTGTATGTGAATCTTCTTTTGTATTCACTAATCGAGCTAATAAAAATTTTGCTCTTGCTTGTTTACCAAATTTAAATTCTTAAGGTCCTTGAAAACATTGGATTGCATACCATTGCATATCATAACATAACATTTCATAACATGTACTCTAAAGACCGGTTCTCTTATTCTCTCGCTGTTTATTTCAGTAGAAATGGCTCTCGAACAAACTGTCATAGATCTCCAAGCTCAAAATGCTCAATTCCAGGAGATGTTCACCAATTTGGCCCAAGGTCAGAAAGATTTGAAGAAACTCATCATCAAAAAGAAGGAGACCATTGGCATTCTCAACATGGGGAAAAGGTACAGAGGACCAGTCAAGGTAGTCAGACAGCTTGAGTTCTCAGACAAGAGCGGCGAAATTGAAGGTAGCATCAAAAACAATGAAGGAAGCCATCATGAGTCTAAAAACGAAGAGGAAAACTATATGAGCGAGCAGTACCATCCTGAAAACGAAAAGAAACTTGAAGACTGCCTGAATGTTGTGGAAAATCTGAAAATGTCAGGGTTGAACTTTGATGATCTGAGTCTGGTTCCCGGAGTAGTAATTCCCCGCAAGTTCAAGGTCCCTACCTTTGCTAAGTATGACAACATTTCTTGCCTAAAGCTGCATCTGAAGTCCTATGTTCAGAAGATCCATCCTCATACTGAAGACAGGAAGCTGTGGATACATTTCTTTCAAGAGAGTTTGTCCGGAACACAGTTGGAGTGGTATTATCAGCTAGAGAATACCTAATTCATACCTGGAATGATTTGGCAGATGATTTCTACAAATAATACCAGTACAATGTTGAATTGGCACCAACTCGTATGCAATTGCAGAGCATGTCTATGGGTCGTGACGAGAAGTTCAAAGAGTATGCCGAGAAATGGAGAGATCTAGCAGGCAGAGTTTAAAACCTTTTTCATAAGTAAAAAACACAAAATCCACCAAAACATATGAGCCGAACTATGGCGCTCTGACTTTCCCATTGCACGAGGGAATACGTAGGCATCTTGTCACGGGGCTCGATCGTGCAAACTTTGTAAATACTTCCTTCTTTTCCCCGTGTTTTCTTTATTTTCCTTTCTTTCACATGCATTCTCTTTTAGCATTGTTAGCTAGAATTTGGTAAAATGAACTAAGGGCTTGTTGCGGAAGCAAAGGTTCCTACAGTTTAGGAACTAATCTTAGAAGAAGTAGCTTCTGGAGGTAATCAACAAAGTTAAGTCAGAAGTTCCAGAAGAAATGTTTGTTAGTTAAGAATTTGACTTAGAAGGCCAAAATTGCGTCGATCAGAAGTAAAACAGTGTCAAGAAAACAAGACCATGTCGACGCAACAGTCGAATCGACAGAAAGTTGAGTCGAAAGGAAAAGCTAGTCGAGATGATGCCGCTGTCGAAGTAGTTCGCTGTGGACTTAGGAAATTTCGTTGTGCTTGAAGGAAATAGAAAAAATCTGAAGGAAGTTCCTTTGAAGACACGAAGCGGGAAGGAGTTAAATAATTAGATCATGGGTAGTTACTTCAGAAGTTCGTGGGATATAGTGAAGGTTGAAACGTGGACAGAAGTTACTTCCAAAAATCAAATCTCAGTCGTTGATAGCTTTAGCGGTTATTTTTGTAAATTACTATAAATAAGTTAGAATTCTTAGAATTAGAGGTGTTCATTTGTACTCCCAAATTACTTGCTAAAACTCTGCTCAATTCTGCGCTAAAGGAAGAAAGAGTACGCAATCTTTGATGTACGTGAATCACCAAACTTTTATTTCAATGAAACCTTTTAATGTTTAATTATGCTTTTATTGCTTTTTACTTTACTTTTGTGCATTTTCTTGTTGGTTACGAGTTACCACTAGCCCTAGTTACCAAAACATTCTTAACGTAAACTGTTGGTCATGAGTCACCAATAGTCAAGATCCTTTTGTGTGGAAAGCCATTGCATTATTTCCCTAGGCTCTGGAAACTGTTTCTGGGCCAAGGATAATTTCACTTCCAAAAGTAGTGCAATTTACCAGAAATCTTAGCATGTGTCTTGAGATCAACTGGTCGATCTTGCTAGTAACCCTTAGTTTTAGGACTCTGGGAGGACCAACGGTTGTTTACCATTTTCCATAGTAAATAAGCATACAGATATAGAAATTAAGCAGTAAATAGATATAAACACACACATTAGGTAGAAAATAGAAGTGGATATCGTAGAGTAATACGGACGTGTGAGGTGCTAATACCTTCCCTTCGCGTAATAGATTCCCTTACCCTATCTCTTAGTCGCAAGACCGTGTCTTATCCCTTTCAGGTTTTCGCAATGCGTTTACCTTTCTCCTTTTGCGAGATAAAAAACGTCCGATGACGACTTCATTGATACAGTTATCGGATGATATTCAACCAGTTGCTTCATATACATCATTAAAAAGTAGTGGGAGCATCGACAAATATGCCAAAGGGGTATGTATACAAGGTCTTCTTGTGATCTTCATGGTTTTTATTGATCTGTTAGTACCTTGAACACCCATCCGAGAAATTATAAAATTCTTAATTAAATCGTCTCTCCAACAATTAATCCATGAAATGTAATGGAAAATGGTTCTTTCTAGTGGCTTCAGTAAGCCTCATGTAGTATATATGTGCCCAACATCCGATAACAGTTCTAGTTTGAATTAATTCATTATTTTCATTTTAAATTACTGTTATGCCACCTTTCTTTTAAACTACCTGAATGAGACTCACTTAGGTGTTTTTATAGATAAGGTAAATCATTTTCGCCTAGAGTAGCTTCACCAATTCTTTTTTGAAAAAATATTTTATAATAGGATTCAATTGAGATTTAGATATTAGTTTAAGAATGTATTACATCATTATTTTGTGCAGCGATAATAATGCCTTCCATCACTATTTGTTTAAATGAATTTAAGATTATTTTTTATAGAAATTCTAAAAAATCACCCTTATAATGGTTGAAAATATTCAAACACCTATTGAATCAATTCATAACATCTTCCTAATTTTGAACAAAGTTACCAAGCTTTATTTTAAATGGCTCAAGGCTTCTCTAGTAAATTCAAACATTGTCAAACACGAGTTTTCAATAGATAAATTTATAATGCAAATATTCTTGCTTGATAAAAACACTTATTTACCTGCATATTTTTTATTCAAAATTCTTAGATGGATATGACATCAACAAAACTTAAAACATACTCCCTCCGTCCCAAATTATAACATTTTGTTGGTCATTAGGCCAATAAACATAACTCTAATAGTAATTTGGAAGGATCAAACTACAGCTTAAATAGAAACAAAACCACTTTTGTTTTTTTTTAAAATAACTTTATTTTAAGGTTCTTACCCACTTTTCAAAGCTACCACCATCTTCTCTAATATATTTTTCTCCAGGCTTCAAGTTAATGGACAATTTGGAAGAGATTCTTGGATAAGATAGCAAACATATAGTTTCAACCGCTTTAACCCAGGAGCAATCATCCAAAAACCAAATGGTAATATTCTCTATAACTCCACCATTTAATATTAAGTACTTAATAAATTCAACTTCTAACTCTCCTCCTTTGTATCCTTTTAAACAAAAAGACTTTAGATTCTGGCTTACACACTCACATGGCTCCCTTTTTGGCCAAAATAAACCTCCATGATAAGGAAGACCGTAAATGCAATTCTGATCATCCATTCCATCAGTGCAATCCCAATTGACCTAGAGTATATATGGGTAGTAAAATGCAAAAAATAAAAATATATAGTTACACATATTGTAAATTGAGGTCTCAATCATATCATCACATGGTCAAAAACAATTAATTGAATTACAATCTTAAAAATGTCCATGTTGTAACAGAATATTAAAAATGTCTATGTTATAATCACAATTGACACTACACGTTATTTCTAAGATTATGATAATTAAAAATATATACCTAAAATAAACATACTTGAAAATATATTGCTAAAGCAATTCTAAGCTTACTTGGTTATTTATTTGAAGATTCTTTAGTTGGATGCAAGACTTGAGGGCAAAAGAAATAGCTATAGTATTTCTTTTATTATCCAAATCTAAATCAAGACGAAGAGTAACCAAATTTTTCAATATAGTTCCCATGCTTGAACCTCGACGGCACTAAGACAATTGAAAAAGATAGTTATAAAACAATTAGATATGGAAATTAAGAAAATGTAGGGCTCCTTTTCACTGGAAATTAGAGTGCGAAAGTCACACTACATTGTATATCTACGAACTACAAAGAAATATAATGTACCCATGAAAAAAATAATTGGCATTGATTAATTTTTCAAGTTAAATATATTAGAGATTAAGAAAGACTCACCAAAATGCCACTGCAAATTCCAATAATATCTCTTGATGTCAATAGCTCATTTTCATATGTAGAGAAATTTTGCTCAATCTTTTTCACATCATTGTAAGCACACAGAACACGAAGTTTTGGGGTCTTAAAAACCATATCTTTATAATTACAAACAATAGAGATAATCTCTATAACTTCTACATTAATGGCAGAAACCAAAATCATGTCCACCTTCAAATGACAAATTTTAATATATTTGAGACTTGGACTTACAATTTTAATCCTATCTCTTGTGAAAGTGCATTTTTCAAGGATGAGGTTTTCAAGAACCAAACAATGAGAGATAATCCTTTGAAAACAATTTGATATAAACACTTTATTAAGGATAAGAGTTTTTAAAATCTGTTGGGGATTAGGTGAGGGTATAGTTTTAAAATTATAGTTGTTCAACTCAAGAATTTCAAAACTAGAAAATATATAAAAAGGTAAATTAAGTGCTGTGAAAATATCTCTTGAACTCATATTTGTTATTTTATGAAGATAATCATCGGATTCACATTCCATTGAAACTTTAACAATCCCTTTTTCCAATAGTTTCTTCAGCCACTCTACAACATCCCCATTTCTAGAACTCACAGGCAAATGTTGAAGGCTACAACTTTTTAAAAGACCAATGTGATTCTCCATAATTGATTTAATCAACACAGAAGCTTCTGCAAATAAATCTATGACCTCGTCCTCTTCAATGCATATCTGTCAAATATAAATTTCAATAGCCAAATATCACATCTAAACACACAAAAAATGTTCAAATAAAAAACATTACTAATTGAAATGTCATATAGCACAATCTTAAAATCAAAACCCTAAACCCTAAGTAAAAATTATTTCTCAAATAATGTCCTAAGATATTTTCCTAATAAATACCTAAATAATTTAACTTAATATCGCTAACAATGTACCTTACGATGCATAACCATTTCATGCAAATTACTTCGATCATGATTTGGAATGTGTTCTTCAATCAAGGACTTGACACCAAGGTTACTTAATGATTCCCAACGCAGTACAGGATGAAGTAAAGAAATGATGGAAATTAGAAGTGCATCAGGAAGATAGTTGAACAAATCTACTTCTTCCTCCTTAACTCTCACTTTTTTCGATTTTCCTACACTCATTCTCGCTTCTTCTATCGAGCTTAGTCTACAATATGGTCTTATATATAAGTTTATTTTAAAGTGTATTGTGTTTAACGACAAATGACAACTCACATTTTAACTTTTTTTTATCATTTCAAAGATTTTTAAAATCAAATCTAATTTTAATAAATAAAATCAGATATTGTAGTCAAACCGCAATAAATAAAACAATTTATTAATATTATTTGGTCAAATACATTAGTTGTTAATTTATAGATTTTAATCAATGAATATATATTGTATTTCAAATATAATTATCTATATAATAATAAGATGTTATTTTTTTTGACAAAATACTACTTTAGCATTAATACTTCAAAAATTATATACTATTACCACTATTATTATTTGGTCAAATAAGTTCACAATTGATTTAAAAGTTTAATTATTAATATTATATGGATTTAAAATTAAATTTCATAATTTGATAATAATTTATAATGTTTTGGTTTTATCCAATGAATGAGTATAGCCCAGTCCACTTCTGCACTTAGGATGAGCCAATAGCTTTGGCTTAATCAGTTTGAACAGACAAAAGGACCTTTTGTCCCTCTTCCCCTCAATCGGGGACACTTGGTCGGTTGTTCCTCTGGATCAATGAGACCAACAACATCCCCAATCACACATTTTCCCGCGTCTGCATGGTAGTTCTCGCTCTGCCAATCACACGAGGATAGCTTCCCAAGAACGATTAGGACACATCTGCCCGTGAATCCTCTCCTGCTCGTCATAACGACTAGTTGCGAGCATCTCTGTCCTTTATAACGGCTAGTTACTGACATTTATGTATTTTTGGGGAACCTCATATCTAGGTCTAAATATTGGAATCAATGGCCAAGCGTTGGGGGCATTATATAAACCTTCACACTTGTGAGAGTCAGATATTCAATATTCATCACTCACTTCTAAAACCCTAGAATTTATATATTGTATCTCCTTGCACTCTTACTTACTTGAGCATCAGAGTATCTTGCAGGTACACCCCTCCTCCTCATTGTTAGCGTTACATAACGAAGATTTCTTCCCATTACAGGTTCTGATCACCGATAAGATCAATGGCTTTGTTTGTGGGAAATTGTTTTCCCCATCTTTCTTTCCCCATAAACTAAAGATAAAAGCAACTTCACAAGGTTCTAATCATGGCCGACCATGACGACAACCATTTTGCTGGCAAAAATGTCATATCTCCAGTTCAGAAAGTTGATAATGACAATAGATGTCCTCCGCTCGAGGACGTCCCCTGAAAAGAGAAAGTTGCACGGCGTCTCCCTCCTTAATCGAGGCTGAGGGCGATGACATTCACTTCTATTATAGTGGCAGGTCCATGATGAAGTTCCAACAACTCTCTAGTTGGTTCCAATACCGACCAGCGCCGAATCGGCCATAGAAACTCTTCTCGTTGACCTAAATCAAACCAACATCCTGATCCTCAGTCATAAAAACAAGATCGAGGCATTGGAGAAGAAAATATCAAGATTTCCTCCTCTAAGACATCAATGGCGTATGTCATGCATTACTTCACCCTTTAATCAATGACCAACACATAATAAAGCAGAAGACGTGATCAGAAAAATAACAAGTGTACTATTTTCACCGATGTAGTTATAATGAGTTTCCCCAAGTATCGATCTCGAGGACTGCGTAGTAAATACCTATTTGTAGGCAACAACCGAGGGACGAGATCATGTATTCGTAGGCAACATTGAGGGACTATGATCTTTTAAGTCGAAGGGACTGTGATGATATTTCGTAGGCAACCGTACTATGATACCCTTACGTTCGAGGGACTTGACCATTTATAAGGCAACGAGAGAGAATACCCTAGGGGGTGCATGTGTGAGAAAAGTGTATTGTTTTCAGATATTTTGTCTTGTATTAGTGATCTAGATTGATTGAATTAATCTTTTCATACACGCCTAGTTTTTAGCAGTTTATAGGTGCGGAAAGTAAATTGCGGAAATGTAAAGTGCGGAAAGTAAATCCTACGCTATTACATGGCTTTGTGACAAATACATAATTAAGGAGTGCGGAAAGTAAAACCTAATTAAACTATTACATCCCATGAGCAGTTACATAATATTGAAAAAGAAAATGCGAGAAAATAGTCCTAACTATTACAACCTGGAAGCAGTTACAATAATATGCGCGAAACAAATAATCGACGGAAAAGTATAACCGGGAGAAATTTGGAGAATAGTTAGTAACAAGTTTTGGGTTTGTAAAAAAAAGAGTTTGATTTTAATTGACCTAGTTACTAAGTGAAAATCGGGCGAATCAGAAACCTTAAGCCTAATTGATTTTAATTAATAAAAGAAATTTAATTTAAATTAAATGATTAAACTAATTAAATTAATTAATTTAATTAAGAAAAATAGAAAAAAAAGTTAATTGTGAAATTAATCCTAATTAAACTAATTGTTTAACCTAATTACTAATTAATTTATTAATTGAAATAATTAAAGAAAATGTTAAGAAAATAGTTAGAAAAATGGAAAAAAGCAATGGGGTAAAAAAGAAGTGTGGTCGCTGGGAATCGATCCCAGGACCTTTTGGTTAATCAAACAACACCTTGACCATCTGAGTTGCGCGCGTTAGTTGTCATAGGAATACCTGCATTGGATTATATGTGATTACGTGTTCTGTTTGAATTTCAAACCAAGTCAAGCCGTGGGACCCGGTTGTATCGTGTGAGCCAATCAGACATAAGGACATTTCCACGCCTGCAGTCAAATGGTCCTCGCCTGAGTCCACGCCGGAACCCTACGCCAATCATCATCTCCGGCGAGCTTATTTTTCAAACCTGCAAAATAAAGAGAATTGATGGAAGAGGTTAAGGCTACCCCCCTAAATCGACCCCTGCGAACCCCGTGGTGGTGGCCGTTTGGCCTGAAACGGCCTGCAACGTCTGGTTGAAGCTTGTCCGATTCAAATCCCTAACAATGGAAAATCACGTTTCGGCCGTTATGAGCTTCATGCGATCGTCCAGACCTGTTCTATGATGTCTCAGGAATGCATTACAACTGTTAGTTTCAGACAAAACACAACAAATATTGAAATACGAATTTAAAAAAAGTATGCAAGTGGATGTTCATGTATGGAACGATTCAGAGACATTTGGCCATGGCTATTGACCTGTACTTATTCTATCACACCTCAAAAGCACGATGAAGTGCTTGGATTTGATTGAAAATGGCTGAGAGGTAGAACTCGAGTTTTGCAAGTTTATGAAATTTTTTGAGATATTAGGGTTGGTTTATGAGGCAAGGGTTCGTCCCCTTTGCTTGTGAATGTATCATGTATATATAGAGCGTAAGATTTGATCAGAAATAATGAGAAAATATCTTGCCTTGAATGCAAAAATATTTCCTTGTGAACATTTACCAAATCTTTCCAAAAATGCATTTTTCCTTCCTTGTAGCATCTTGCACGAATTTTACAGCTTACATGGGCTATCTTGGACATGAAGACAAGTAGAGACCAAGCCCAACTTGTCATAGACTTTGCTTTTGTATTTTACTTAATTAAAATTGGATTCAAATGTTTTAATTCCAAAATAAATCAAATAAATTGGGAAGGAGGCGTGGCAAGGTGCATAGAGACCATGGATAATGTTATGCTCCAGTTTGGATCATAAAATTATAAGCCCATTTGAAAAATATTTGCATTTGTCAAGTATTCTCCTTTATGCACCTCCTCAAAAATGCTCAACTTGCACAACTTGTATCTTGCTCAATTTTTAAAATTTTTGGGTGTTCTTGGACTTTTTAGAAAGCTCAAGATGTCTTCTAAACATCCCTTTTGGTTTCATCTTCATTGAAGTTTCCATGATCATGAACACTTATTTGCAAAAAGATGACTTTTTGTTGACTTTTAAAAGGACCTGTAATGTTTTGATCCATAACTTCCAAACGAAGCATTTCTTGCCCAAAAAAGGACATGAATTTGGTGGAAAAATGAGCTTTGGTGGAAAAAATTCTGATAAAGTATGTGAAATTTATGCTTGGTTAAAGTTCTGTTGACTTTTGTCTAGAGAAGCCCTGATTTGGAAACTTTGACTTTTGATCAAATCTTGACTTTTCTTGATGAATCATGATCAAACCTTGATCAAATGATGAATATTACTTCAAAATGTTGGTGTTGACCAAAAATTAGTGAAGTTTGACTGTATGTTGACCACAGTTGACTTTTTGTCCATTACAGCTGATTTTCAGCTATCTGAGCAATTGGATGAGCAACTTTGAGTTGTGAGGCTTGGAACTTGACATAGTGATCCCTGGGAACATAGGATGAGGCATGATGATCACTTGGAGCATTGGAAGTCCATCTTGACTTGAGAATGGCAAAACCCTAGTTTGGGTTGATTGCTTAAGTGAGGGTTCGTCTGGTCAACCCTTGTGAAATCCTTGAATATGGATATGTGAGTTGTCTTGAGAAGTGGGAGGGAAAATTTTGGGGTATAACAGTTGCCCCTGTTCAATCTTCTTGTACCGGAAGAGTTAGATTTTCATGCTTGCCTTTCGTGACCTGAAGGTAGAAGATGATTGAACACTCGAGTACAGCTGAAAATTTGCACTCGCTGTTGTATGAAATAGGATCGTCAGCTGATGATGCGCTGGAATGGGCTTATAGATGCCATTTGGATAAGCCTCTGTTGGAGAGTGAGTCGTACGCTAGACTCTGTATTTGTCTTTTGTGTAGAAGAGACAATGGAGATGGGCTTAAGATGCCATCTGGAGAAGCTGCTACCGGAGAGTGAGTCGTACGCTAGACTCTGTATTTGTCTTTTGTGTAGAAAAGACAATGGAGATGGGCTTAAGATGCCATCTGGAGAAGATGAGTTGTAAGCTAGATTGTGTAGTTGTCTTTTGAGTAGAAGAGACAACGGAGATGGGCTTAAGATGCCATCTGGAGAAGCTGAGTCGTACGTTAGACTCTGTAGTTGTCTTTTGGGTAACGGAGATGGGCTTAAGATGCCATCTGGGGATGTTGATAATAAGAGAGAGTCAGAATAAACCTTCGTCTTGGCTATTCCTGAGGTGAATATTTGGCAGGATGCGGGTAGTTTTCCCGTCTTGCTTCAGGTGTTAATCTTTGACCTTCCGTTTGGAAAAATGACTTTTACCTGCTGGGGAGACAAAATCTTGACAAGACATGGTCAGTCTTATGAAGATTATGATGCATGCGAATGTATGACAATATTACTATGATGTATGCATATGTTATGACTTTTATGTAGATGTATGAATATAGATGTTGTTGTATTTCAAAACATATCCATCTTGAAGAAGATAGGAACATTCTGCAGGAGATTTCTTGATGTCTGCTTGAGGACGAGGGTGTTGAAAACCCTAGATAGGGAATAAGAGAGGATGATTCTGATTCCTCTGATGCACTATCTGACCAAGTTTCGAGTCTGGATATTCATGCTGCCTAGAAGAATAGCAATGGTTGAGAAATACTCGGTGGGATCTTGCGCATAGACCTTCTTGGGATGATGTGAAATGATTCGTTATTGCTTGGAGACTGAACATGGGGTGGTGCCGATAGGGTCATTAAAGCTTGACGAGGCTTGTAGGATCATTTAAAACTGATGGAAACTTATTAGGATCACTTGAGGCGATCAGTCTGATAGGATCATTTAAAGTTGATGGAAACTTATATGGGATCACTTGAGGCGATCAGTCTGATAGGATCATTTAAAGCTGATGGAAACTTATATGGGATCACTTGAGGCGATCAGTCTGATAGGATCATTTAAAGTTGATGGAAACTTATTGGGTCACTTGAGTTGACGAATCTGATAGGATCATTTAAAGCTGATGAAACTGTTAGGATCATTTAAAGCTGATGAAACTTGTTGGGATCACTTGAGGTGATGAATCTGATAGGATCATTTAAAGCTGATGAAACTGTTAGGATCATTTAAAGCGGATGAAACTGTTAGGATTATTTAAAGCTGATGAAACTTGTTTGGATCACTTGAGGTGATGAATCTGATAGGATCATTTAAAGCTGATGAAACTGTTAGGATCATTTAAAGCTGATGAAACTGTTAGGATCATTTAAAGTTGATGAAACTTGTTACGTTAGAACTCTGTGGAGAGGAGATGATAAAGTAATACTTGTTGGAGAAGATTTATTTTTGAAGGGAGAGAGATGGCTCTGTGGGGATTGTAGAGATGACCCCGTGGAGGTATTTCTTGTGAAAGTGACTATGTGGGGACATATTGGTGACTTTAGTCGTCATCTCAATTCCTAGAGCCTGTAGTAACTATTATTTCTGTTGTTAGAAGCAAGTGATTGAACTGGTTTGCACCCTTCGAATCTTGAAGTTGAGAACAATGTGGTATGTAAGTAAGTGATCTGGACGAGACATAGTCGTACGCTTAAATCCCTAACTTTTGCCTAGACCGCCCTTTCGGGTTTTTGGTCTATCGGGATACCCCTTTTTTGCCCAAGCCGCCTTTTCAGGTTTTCGACTTGTCGGGTGTACATTTTTTTTGTATATGTCCTTAATTTTTGCCCGAACACTTTTGGTTCGTCAGGACGCCCTTATTTTTGCCTTGGTCAGTCGACCTAGAGGGTCTCGTTTATGCGTAGTATTTTTTGACTATGTCTGCGTTCATAGGGTGCGAGAAGTCTCCGTCGTTCATGTGGGAGTTCATCTACCTCTGGAATCAATGTCCTGGTGTATTTGACGCTTGAAGTTGTTGGTGAACCGCTGGAAATCCTAATAGTCTTGACTTTCTCAAGTAGTCTTCTGAGGAATGTTATGAGAGAATGATACTGACACCATCTGATACTACTGGCACAGGCAAGTAACTCAATGGCTTCTATTGAAACTTGTGATCAATGTAGCATGCCCCAAGTGATTCAGATGTAGGCTATGCCCCAACTATTCAACATCTTTGAGAGATTCTCTGAATCTTGACCTGATTTCCCCAGATGAGTTGGATGATGGCATGTTATGCCCCTTGATTGGAAAGGCTTAGTACCAGATATTGTTCGCGCTAAAAGGTGACGCGCTAGAGGATGCGAACGTGAATTCGGATCTTCTGGCTCGAAATGATTTAATCTTTTGATTTGTTTATAAAGATGCCGCGAGCATCAAGCTTTATTTTTTTCAACACAAGAAAGATGATTTAATGATTATGAAAAACGGGAAAGCTGAAATACCCTCAATTGATATTGATATGCGTAACGACTAGCGCAAACTAGACGCAACGCATTGGGGAGATTCTGAGTAAGGGGGATTGTTATATAAAGGGAATAGATGGAGCATCCTAAATATATGTAGTTATCTACAGCTTTATATATGAATACGTTTGATATGTTTGTGTGTTTTAATTGCTATTTCTATGATTGGGAAAGTTTCTCCTTTGGGATTTTAAGAAATAGTAGATTATGTGGGATTCTAGTGTTTGTTATTATTGTGCTCGCAAAGATCTATGGATCTTCTGCATACATATCCCCTAGTGGGAATCAGAGCATTTGTAGCTCGGATCTACAGGGTTCTATGGTTTGTTTGGTCTGAGAGAGAAAGAAATTTGCTCGGCAAGGATGAGACCTTGTGCCTACGTATTCTCAAAAGGATGTTGAGAAAGTCAGAGCAATCGTAGTTCCCACTTATGCTAGTGGAAAGCAACGGGATGTTAGTAAGAGATGACAAATGTCATCTTAATGAAAAATGTATCTAATCTATTTCATCACATACATTTTGAAAAGTTTGATTGATTAAATCTTTCGTCGTAAGTATTAGGTGTTTTGCTTGAGTGTACAAGCGTTACCACTTACATGTTTAAGAAAGATGTTTGAAAAAGATGATTGAATCTTTTAACTGTAAGTATTGGGTGTTTTGCTTGAGTGTACAAGCGTTACCATTTACAATTAAGAGATGTTTTGTTTGAAAACAGTTTGAAAAGTTTTTGAAAAGTTTTGACAAGTTTTGAAAAGTTTTGACTGTATGTGATGTAATGGATGAGATACTTCTTCCATAGAGATGATAGATGTCTAAATCTCAAGGAGAAATTGATTGGATTAAAGGGATGCTTTTAAGAAGCCCGTGGGTCCTTGTATTGTTAGCCCAAGAGGAGGCATTCCGAGGGTCATCGAGGGTCATCGAGGGTCCTTGTATGAAGCTCAAGAGGAAGCTATAGGGTATGGCTGGCTTTGGCTTGAAAGGGATTTCACCGAGAAACCATCCTTTTCTGAATAAGAGCAATTTCACCAGGAAATTTTACTCTCTGGGGAATTTGAAAGTGATTTCACCGGGAAACCATCCTTTCAGGGTTCTATCTTAGCGCGGGTGATTCTTTGTATTGGAAGCCCAATAGGAGGCTGTTAAGAGATTTCCAATCTCTTTCATTGTATGATGCCCAAGAGAAGGCTAAACTCAATGAGGAGTTCTTTTGAACGAAGCCCAAGAGGAGGCTGACTCAACAGGGGAGTGTCGTCTTATACGAAGCCTAAGCGGAGGCTAAACTCTGTGGGGAGAGTTTCTTTGTACAAAGCCCAAGAGAAGGCTAGACTCTGTTGGAGATAAATTATCTTGTATGAATCCCAAGCGGAGGCTGACCCATGCTGGGGATGGATTGTCTTGTATAAAGCCCAAGCGGAGGCTATACTGTGGGGAACCTATTGATTAGTCTAATTGTTATGTTATGATTAGACAGTTTGTATAAACAGGTGTGTGTGTGATATGTATTCACAGGAGTTTATGAAGGAAATATAAACAATGCATGATGTTTATTTACAGCAGTTTATGAAATATAAACAAGTGTCTGTGAAACGAACGTTAAAAAACGAGCGTAACTTGATTATTTACAAGTTTGAACTGTGTACAAGGAAATGAATATGTACACGGACAAGTTTTTATGTACAAAGAAAGATGGATGTACGTAGGAGGGTTGGGACTTACACCGTAAGGGAGGCCCATTGATTTGAAAACAGTTTCACAGGGAATAATGCTTCTTTCAAAATCAATGGTATTCAGTGTAAAATGTACAGATGAAACGAGAATGATAGATTGAAGTTTATCTGTAAAAGGTATCTGTATTATGTACAGATAAAGATTATTTTGAAAAAGAAGTATCTGTGTTATATACAGATAAAAATTTGTATGTGTTTTGAAAAGAATTTGATATGTACAAAGAAATATTATGTACACAAAAGAATGTTATGGGACTTACACCGTGAAGGAGGCCCATTGGTTTGAAAGCAATTTCACAGGGAATAATGCTCCTTCAATACCAATGGTATCGGTGTATAAACAAACGAATGAAAACAAACGGAAGAAATTTGTTTATGTTTGAATATTGACAATGATAATTTGAGTATGTACAAGTAAAAACTAAGTATGTACATAAAGGATTGGGAATTACACCATAAGGGTGGCCCAAGATCGATTGAGAAATTCGAGAAAGAACGAATTTGATTTTATCGTTCAAATTGGATCGATCATGGTAAAAATGTAAGTTTTGATGAAAAAAGTTTTCGAAAAATGATTTGAAAATGTTTTGAAAGTTGAGGTTTATTTATGAAAAGTTTTGAAAAAATCGGAAGTCGAAAACTTGAAAAATTCACCTTTTAAGGAGGTTTGAAAAGTGTTCAGAACGTCGTTTTCGGCTCGATTAAAATTTAATCAGATGAAAGTTTTTTTCTGAAAATTTTTGCACTATCATAAAATAGATGTATTTATTGACAAGTGTTTAAAAAATCATCTCAAAATGAGAAGTTTTGATTGGTCAAAAAAATTGTAAAAGTTTTATATAAAAACATGAAAAATTTGAAAAGTTGTAAAAAAGAATGGTCCTGGTGGGTATTGAACCCATGACCATGAGGTGGGACGCGTGGCAAAGAAGACTAAGGCAAGCATACTACCACTAGACCAAACGTGTTTCTGTGTTCAGTGGACTAACACACGTGTAGACAAGGTGTTGGATCATTTAAAAATTTAAATTTGAAAACTGATGAAGAACACGCGCGCATCCTGGATTCGTGGTTTGATTCTCAGATTGCAAAACTCAAGCTAGAATCTTTGTTTCTCAACCAAATTAAGTGAAGTAAAAATCAAACTTGATCGGTTTTTCATCACGAACATGAATATGTATGTTAATTTCATTTATTTTCATCCTAGCATGTTTGGATTTCTGGAGACACGAAGAACCCTAGAATCTAAGAATTCAAATTAAATGGCGTGTAGTTGATGATTCTTGGATTTTTTTGAGGGTTAATGATCGTTAGGTGTGCAGAAAGAGAATGGCCGTGAGTTTTTTTCAATTGATGCAAGGAATTATGATATCACAGTCCGTGTTCATACCTGGAAAAGTGAGAATCGAAAACTGGATTTTGATGCTTCCAGTTGTTGTTTTATGATTGCTTGAGCACCAACGGCATGTATGGGCTGTGTGAGTGATTAGCTTGCTTCGAATCCTTCCCAATCAATCCAGCCAAGTCCACCTACTGAAAAATGGAGCTCGAATTCTTGGTTAGAGCTGTTACAGATCGAAATTAATGGCCTGCCTCATGTCCATGGAGTATAGTGATGCTGTTCAGATGATTAGATCATAGTTTTATCAAGCTTTACTCCAAATTCGATTGCTTGGGCAGTTTGGAAAAGTTTGAAAAAACGAAAATGGAAATCTGGTTTTCAGCTTGATCTATGTTGATTTTAATGTTCAAATAGATTCCATATAGATATTATGATATGTTAGACACCAAAGAATATCATAGTTCTTACTAAATTTAAAAATTGCAATGTTTGGCAAATTGAACTATGTTTTGAGAATTTGGAGAAAATGGAAGGAAAGCATGGATATGTGATGCTTTGGTGTGAATTGAACTTGAATTGGTGAGCTATTTATAGGCAAATAGGTTCTGAAATGTTAGGCAAGTGTCCATGGTATTTGGTGATTCAAGGATGACTTAGAGGGCAAGAATGTCATTTGTAAAGGAAAAGGAAACTTCCTTTTTCACCATGTGTTAAAATCCTCAATTTGATCCTATCCTCAATCATTACTTCCAAGCTGATATTTATCAGTTCCATCCTCTCTTGGCAAGGTGGCAAAGGTTCTAGAAGAGGAAAATGCAAAATGACCTATAATTTTACAAGTTCGTACTTGAAAATTATGGATTTTGGAGCTCTAAATTTCAAATTCAAAAGTGTAGCTAGACTCCATGGATTTGAGAGTTCTTGGACATTTTGGAAAGATTTCTCCATGATCTACAACTTTCATGTTTTGAGTTTTTTCAAATTCAAAATGGAACTAGGTGAAAAAATGGCATGAAGTTTGGAAAAACATAAGAATCCAGAAATTAGGTCAAGATGTTGTATCTAAGATATAATGACCAATCTCTATCCAAAAAAGTCATTCCTTGCTCAAAAAATCAGAGAATGCCTATGCTCGACCAAAACCCTAATTGGTTGATCCTCGATTGTTCTGTGAGAAAAATGGGTATCTGATGATCAGAGGCTGATGATTTGATCAAGATAGATCAAATGTGGTGAGAAAAACTCAAACCCTAAATTGATTGTCTCTTGATTCAGATGAAAATCTGATGAAACCCTAATTTTGACCTGTGACTGCTACACCCGATTAATGCTGTCTGAATTGTTAATGATGCAATGATGCCAATGTAAGGTGGTATATTAGGTCAAAAATTGGGGTATGACAGAGATGTCTTTATCTGTAGTAATTTTTCCCATTTGGAGGACCTTCATTCATTGAATATTCGTCATGAAAAATCCTTTGTTGTCAAACATTTAGTCATATGCAAACAATGGTATTAAAATGCAAAGCTCGTGTCTGTCTTGAAGTTTGTAAAAATGCATTTTTAGTAAAATAAAATTTGTAAGCAAAATGATATCGACTCAGGAATTATAGTAAGCCTTACAGGAGTCAGGATACCTTTTTATAAAAGTACGCTTTCGAACTAACAATGCTTAAGTTAGGACTTTTAAGGGTTATAACGTGGCTTGGTTCACGGTTTAAGAAACAAAGGATAAAGGCTCGAAATTTATTTGTACCCAACCCAATCTCCGTGATGTCCTTCAGTCCTATGTTCAGTTAACTGTGCATCCTTGGAATTGCAACACTTACATTTGGTGATGGCTCAGAAATTGGAAGTTTATTTGAAAAGACAATCATCATTTTTTAACCTCTTTCTATTGTTGAGGGTTTGTAGTGGCCTCTCTTTTTGACTTTATTATCCCTAACTTTTCCTGAACTGTTCATTTTGAGATTACAGTCGGCGGGATGTATCATTTTTCCTTAAGTCTCCTTCATAGGTTTTTTGACTTAGCGAGCTTTTCTTTTGATAGATATTGACTGCCTGACTTAATGATCACATGGAACCAACACCAGATTTTGACTTAGAAGGATATCTTCGACATTACTCGTCGTGATTGACCGTGCATTTAGGTTAACTGAGAAACTACCCTGCACCAAGTTACGATTAAGGGTTTCAATTTGTGTAAAGAAAGAAAACTTCTGCTCCTTAGGCTCAAAGGGGTTGACTAGGGATTAACTTCCTTATATCTCCACTGTTTGGGAATTGAAACAAGGCT
The DNA here is from genome assembly GCA_021764765.1 of Vicia sativa. NCBI lineage: Eukaryota > Viridiplantae > Streptophyta > Magnoliopsida > Fabales > Fabaceae > Vicia > Vicia sativa. The sequence continues at coordinate 86,912,205 of CM038795.1, forward strand.
TGTACATCGTCAGCACAGTCTGTTCGAAAGCATACTGTAAGAAGTTATGGTATAATCTTCGCCATTCTCCCTCTAAAGGCTTACCGCTTTAACAATAGTTGAATATCAAACAGTAAGAAACACAATTTAAATATAGTGAAACGAATGGATTATCTCAAGACAAACACGCGCAATGCATTAATGTGAAAAACCAAAGTTTGACATAAGGATAAACGTTCAAGCAAACAAAAGAAATTACAACTAAAAATTCAAATGAAAGAAAGCTTCTTCGCATGAACTCGTCACTTTAGATTGCATGCCTTGTAGTTTCGATATTTGATGGATGGTAGAAAAACTCAATCTGACCATCTTGTGTGAAGTTGAGAACTTTTTCATCAATCAGATCCTGAATCTTGTTCTTCAGGGCCCAACAGTTGTTGGTGTCGTACCCTGGGCTGTTGGAGTGGTATGCACACCTTGCATTAGGATTGAACTTTGGAGAGGAAGTGTTGACATGCTGAGGAGGATTCTTCAAAGTAATGAATTATGCTTTCAACATGTGTTGTAATGCTTGAGACAACGACATGTTGATCTTGGAAAATTGTCTCATGGGTGTATCTTGCTTATGTTGATTACCTTGTTGTTGTTGGTGAAGCAATGGGAATTTGCCCCTTTCTTGTGAACAAGTCAACTTTGGTCTAATTGGAGGTTGGTTGACGCTTGGATCCCCAACTCTAGTGGTTCGTACCATTCGGTTGTCTTCGAACTTGAGGAGCTCGTTGATGAAGACTCTCAATTCTTCTTGCCCCAGGGCTAAGTTCTGGATAAGAGCCATCTGACCCATCATCTGGATTCTCATCTTTGCTATCTCAGCTTGCGTTTGTTCAAATTGGCCATCCTTGTTGTCTTCAAGATTCTTCTTAGTGATGAGCTCTTTCAGATCTTTCTGTCCTTGAGATAAGCTGGTAAACATTTCCTGGAATTGAGCATTCTGAACCTGGAGATCTTTGACAGTCTGTTCAAGAGCCATTTTCTACTGAAATAAACAGCGAGAGAATAAGAAAACCGGTCTTCGATGTACCTGCTATGAGATGTTATGCCATGATATGTGATGTTATGCAATGCAATGTGTCATACCCCAATTTTTGACCTAATATACCACCATATATTTGCATCATTGCATAACTAACAGCTCAGACAGCATTAATCGGGTATAGCATTCACAGGTCAAAATTAGGGTTTCATCAGATTTTCATCTAATTCAAGAGCTAACCAATTAGGGTTTGAGATTTTCTCACTCCATTTGATCTATCTTGATCAAATCTTCAACCTTAAATCCTCAGATATCAAATTTTCTCACAGATCAATCGAGGATCGACCAATTAGGGTTTTGGTCGAGCATAGGCATTCTCTGATTTTTTGAGCAGTGAATAACTTTTTTGGATAGAGATTGGTCATTATATCTTAGATATAACATCTTGACCTAATTTCTGGATTCAAAACATCACAGAGGTTCATAGAATTCATCAGTCAATTTCAGAAACATCTGATGAAATTTCATCTGCACAGAAAAGTCAAACTTTGACTTTTGGTCAAATTTTTCAAAACAAAACTTTTTCCATCATCAAAATACTTCAAATGATCCATCATGATCATCAAAAATCAAAGAATTTGGAAAAGTCAACAAAAAGTCAAAATTTCTATAACTTAGAAAAATTTCTAAGTGTTGAAATTTTACATTTTTTCCAAACTTCAAGCCATTTTTTCACCTAGTTCCAATTGGAATTTGAAAAAAACTCAAAACATGAAAGTTGTAGATCATGAAAAAATCTTTCCAAAATGTCCAAGAACTTCAAAATCCATGGAGGCTAGCTATGTTTTTGAAATTGAAACCAAAGGTTCCATGAAACTTAAATTTCAAAGTTCACAACTTCAAATTATAGGTCTTTTTGTGTTTTTTCACTCAAACCACTTGCCACCTTGCCAAAATGACTCATCAAACTGATAAACATTAGTGAAAAGTGATGATTGAAGATTGGATCAAGTTTGGATAAATTCACACATGGTAAAAAAGGAAGGTTCCTTTTACTTTCCAAAAGACTATCTTGCCCTTTAAGTCATCCTTGAATCACAAAATGCCATGGACATTTGCCTAACATTTCAGAACTCTATTGCCTATAAATTGATCACAAATTCAAGAGAAATGAACACCAAAGCATTGCAAGAATCATGCTTTCTCTTTTCTTTCTCCAAAATCAAGAGACATGATAAACTTTTGAAAAACTTGCAATTTACAAAATCAGTAAAATCATGAAAGTCTTTGGTGTCTAACATGTTCCATGATCATTAACAAACTCATTCAAAGCTTAAAATCAACATGTACTAAGCTAAAACTCAGAAATCATTTTTCATTTTTTCAAACTTTGCAAAACTGCCATAAGCAATCGAATTTGGACTTAGGCTTGTTTCCTTTGAGTTGTGAGCATCCTAACACAATCCATATGCATCATGGAGATGATTCAAAACAAGAACAACAACCTGTAACTGCTTAACCTCGTTTTCCAGTTTCAATTTTGAGTGTATGCAGGTTGACTTGTGCAGCTCGATTCAAGCAAGTTTAGAGCAAGTAGGCCATCTCTAAAGCATCCTCACATGCCGCTGGTACTCTAAGGATCAAGAAATCGCAACTGGAAGTGCTCTAGAACAGGTTTCGATCTCAACTTTTCCAGGTTAGAACACGAAACTGGTTCTCTTGATTCCTTGCACCATTTGAAAAAAACTCACGGCCAATCTCTTTCTGCACCCCTAACGAACAATAACCCTCAAGAAAATCAAACAATCATGAACAATCCATCATTTAATTTAAAAAATCAGTTTTAGGGTTCATACGTGTTCTTCAAACCTAAATCATTCTGAGCTAAATATAAATGAAATTAACAAGCATCTCCATGTTCGTGATGAGAAATCGATCAAGTTTGGCTTTTGTTTCGTTCAATTTGGTTGAGAAATAAGGATTTGAGCAAGAATTCGTGAAACTGAAAATCAAAATTCGAACCCAGAACTGCGCGCGTGTTCTTGGTGTTCTTCATTTTTAAAAAATTCAAATAATCCTCTCTTATGTTAACACGTGTTCCTGGTCCACTAACACAAATGCGCGTTTGGCTCAGTGGTTCCTGGCTTGCTCTTAGTGCTTTCTGCCACGCGTCCCACTCAAAGGTCATGGGTTCAAAACCCAGCAAGACCATTCCTTTTTTACAAAACTTCATTTTTTCATGTTTTTTTATAAAACTTCAACAATTTTTTTAACCAATCAAAACTTCTCATTTTGAGATGATTTTTTGCACACTTGTCATTTAATATATATATTTTATGATTATGTCAAAAAAAATCCAAAAAAACTTTCATCTGATTAAATTTTAATCGAGCCGAAAACGATGTTCTGAACACTTTTCAAAACACCTTTTAAAGGTGAATTTTTCAAGTTTTCGATTTCCGATTCTTTTCAAAAACTTCTCATACGTGAACCTCACACTTCAAAACATTTTCAAATCATTTTTCAAAACATTTCATCAAACTTGCATCTTTTTACCATGATTGATCCGATTTAAACGATAAAACTGATTTTATCTTCTCTCGAATTTCTCGATCGATCATGGGCCTCCCTCACAGTGTAAGTCCCAAAACATTCTTTTATGTATATATTTCTTTATACATATTCATTTCTTTATGTACAATTTTCATCATACATAATCTGATACAAACTTTCTTCCGTTTGTTCTTTACACTAAACACCATTGGTATTGAAAGGAGCATTATTCCCTGTGAAACTGCTTTCAAACCAATGGGCCTCCCTTATGGTGTAAGTCCCAACCCTTTATGTACATACTTAGCTTTATTTGTACATATTCAAAACATCTTTGTCAATATTCAAACATAAACAAATTTCTTTCATTTGTTTTCATTCGTTTGTCTATACGCCGAATCCATTGGTTCTAAAGGAAGGTTTCTCCTGAGCAAGATTTCTTTTAAACCAATGGGCCTCCATCACGGTGTAAGTCCCATAACATTCTTTTATGTACATAATATTTCCTTGTACATATCAAACTTTTGTCAAACATTTTTTAAACAAACTTTTTATCTGTACATAACACAGATACTTCTTTTTCAAAATCTTTTATCTGTACATAATACAGATACTCTTTCTTTTGAAAATACTTTTTACAGATAAACTTTGATCAATCATTTCTGTTTCATCGTACATTTTACTTGAATACCATTGGTATTGAAAGGAGCATTATTCCCTGTGAAACTGCTTTCAAATCAATGGGCCTCTCTTACAGTGTAAGTCCCAACCCTCCTATGTACATCCATCTTTGTCTGTACATAAAAACTCGTTCGTGTACATATTCATTTCCTTGTACACAGTTCAACTTGTGAATAATCAAGTTACGCTCGTTTCAAACGTTCGTTCACAAACACTTGTTTATATTTCATAAACTGCTGTAAATAAACATCATGCATTGTTTATATTTCCTTCATAAACTCCTGTGAATACATGTCACACACACACACCTGTTTATACAACTGTCTAATAATAACATAACAATTAGACTAATCAATAGGTTCCCCACAGTATAGCCTCCGCTTGGGCTTCATACAAGACAACTCATCACCAATTGAGTTTAGCCTCCGCTTGGGCTTTATACAAGATAACTTATCCCCAGCATGGGTCAGCCTTCTCTTGGGCTTCATACAAAGAAACTCTCCCACAGAGTTAGCCTCCGCTTAGGCTTCGTATAAGACAACACTCCCCTGTTGAGTCAGCCTCCTCTTGGGCTTCGTTCAAAAGAACTCCTCATTGAGTTTAGCCTTCTCTTGGGCATCATACAATGAAAGAGACAGGAAATCTCTTAACAGCCTCCTATTGGGCTTCCAATACAAAGAATCACCCGCGCTAAGATAGAACCCTGAAAGGATGGTTTCCCGGTGAAATCACTTTCAAATTCCCCATAGAGTAAAATTTCTCGGTGAAATTGCTCTTATTTCAGTAAAGGATGATTTCTCGGTGAAATCCCTTTCAAGCCAAAGACAGCCATACCCTATAGCTTCCTCTTGAGCTTCATACAAGGACCCTTGATGACCCTCGATGACCCTCGGAATGCCTCCTCTTGGGCTAACAATACAAGGACCCATGGGCTTCTTAAAAGCATCCCTTTAATCCAATCAATTTCTCCTCGAGATTTAGACATCTATCATCTCTATGGAAGAAGTATCTCATCCATCACATCACAATCAAAACTTTTCAAAACTTTTCAAACTTTTCAAACTGTTTTCAAACAAAAAACATCTCTTAAATGTAAGTGGTAACGCTTGTACACTCAAGCAAAACACCCAATACTTACAAGTAAAAGATTCAATCATCTTTTTCAAAACATCTTTCTTAAACATGTAAGTGGTAACGCTTGTACACTCAAGCAAAACACCTATACTTACGACGAAAGATTTTAATCAATCAAACTTTTCAAAAATGTATGTGATGAAATAGATTAGATACATTTTTTCATTAAGATGACATTTGTCTGTCTCTTACTAACATCCCGTTGCTTTCCACTAGCATAAGTGGGAACTACGATTGCTCTGACTTTCTCAACATCCTTTTGAGAATACGTAGGCACAAGGTCTCATCCTTGCCGAGCAAATTTCTATCTCCCTCAGACCAAACAAACCATAGAACCCTGTAGATCCGAGCTACAAATGCTCTAATTCCCACTAGGGGATATGTATGCAGAAGATCCACAGATCTTTGCGAGCACAATAATAACAAAACCTAGAATCCCACATAATCTACTGTTTCTTAAAATCCAAAGGAGAAACTTTCCCAAATCATAGAAATAGCAATTAAAAAACACACAACATATCAAATATATTCATATATAAAGCTGTAGATAACTACATATATTTAGGGTGCTCCATCTATTCCCTTTATATACCAATCCCCCTTACTCAGAATCTCCCCAATGCGTTATGTCTAGTTTGCGCTAGTCGTTACGCATATCAATATCAATTGAGGGTATTTCAGCTTTCCCCTTTTTCATAATCATTAAATCATCTTTCTTGTGTTGAAAATAATAAAGCTTGATGCTCGCGGCATCTTTATAAACAAATCAAAAGATTTAAATCGTTGCGTCCCAGAAGATCCGAACTCACGTTCGCATCCTCATGGCGCGTCACCTTTTAACGCGAACAGGAAAAATGGCGACTCTGCTGGGGAGTACGCTGAAATTTTGATTTTTCAAGAAAAAGAAAACGCGTTACTCTGTCCGAGAGCACCAAGCTTTTTGTTTTCAAAAAGAAAAGAAAGGGGATAAGCTTTTCATATTTTGCATATATCTGTTTTTCTTTATTGTGTGTTTCGCGATTTCACTTGATGGAAAGAAATCCTAACCGGTTAAGAAACATTTTAAGATCTAGGTGGAGGTATTACGTGAGCGATTCAATGCTTTCGAAGTTAATATTTCCCGCATGGAGGTTGTCTTGAGGGTATTGTGTTTGAGCAAGTAATTGCGAAGATGTATTTCGGGAACTTAAGAAGAGTGGATAGAACACATAAACCATCACGGCCATTAGGATGTAGTGCGAGATTATTCGGTGTAAGCCTAGAGTAATTGTCATGCGATACTACGATCGCGAGTTTCTCTTGAAAATATTATTGGACCATCGAGTATTCACCAAATCCAATAATGTTTTGAAGGGAGTGTTGAGCTGTATTATCGATGAACCGATTCACGATGAATAAGCCCTTAGAACTTAACCCGTTGATTCTTATCGTTGGCTTCATGCTCGTGACTTGAACGCTTGCCGTGTGTATAACTACTAACCATGTTTGCGCATTCATTCATTCATTCATTCAAAAAAAAAAAACTTCATTTTCTCTCCATTTCCAAAGAATTTAGAGATGTTTTCTTTGTAAAATATTTTAGGTTAGAGTGATGGACGTCAGAGGAAGATTCACCAAAAGATACAGTTTTAGGATTCCTGACGTAGGAAAGTTGAAAGAGTTAGCATCCTTGGTAGAAGATCCCTCGGACTTCAGAAAACGCTATGGAACTCTTTTAACTCTTCTGAACGCTAACGTCGATGAAGGACTTCTCAAAACCTTCGTTCAATTCTACGATCCAGTCTATCGCTGCTTCACTTTCCCTGATTATCAGTTGATGCCTACTTTGGAAGAGTATGCGCATATCCTAGGAATCTCAGTATCAGACAAGGTGCCTTTCAATGGTTCGGAAGCCATTCCTAAGTCACAAGTCATTGCAACAATGACTCATTTAAAGAAACACGAGATAGACAAAACCTAACTACCGGAGGAAAACTCTTAGGACTAACTTCAAAGTTCCTAATGGAGAAGGCTCTCAAATTCTCTGAAGCCGGTAGTATGGTAGCCTTTGAAGCTATTTTAACTTTACTCCTCTATGGATTGGTATTGTTTCCCAACGTCCCGAATTTCGTTGATATCAACGCCATAAGGATCTTTCGATTGGAAATCCGTTCCCACCACGCTTGGTGACACGTCGTCTCTATTCATCATAGGAATCGTCAAGGAGACGGAACTATCGTGTGTTGTGTACCTCTGTTTTCAAATGGATTGTCTCACACCTGCCTAAATCTCCTATCTTCGCGAAAACAAAGGCGAGTGGCATTGGTCCGAAGACTCATGTCTCTTACAAACGCGATATCCATTGGTATACCTTGGCAAACAATGAGATGGAAATCATTGAGAGCGTGGAGAATTTGCCAGCGTACCTCTCATTGGTACGAAAGGAGGAATCAACTACAACCCATTCCTAGCAAAGCGTCACTCGGATCAAATTCGGTAAACCTCCGGTTTCGGTGAAAGCTACTTCTATCATGAAGGAGAGGACTCCCAAGGATTGAAGGCTAGGATGATCAAAGCTTGACATCACATCCGAAAGAAGGGAAAAGGTAAGGCAAAGAATTGTGTAGCCATGGAAACCTACACTTCTTGGATAAAGAAAAGAGCGAAGGAATTCCGAATGCCTTACGCTTATGAGGATCCCATGTTCTCAGTCGCTTCCAAATCGACAAATTTTCCCGTTGAAGCTGTGGGAGAATACCAAGAAGCCTTGACCAAGATAAGGTTTGAGAAAGAAGCTTTGGAAAGCAAATTCCTTAAGACTAACCTTGAGAATGAGAAGCTCGAGAAGCAAGTCAAAGATCATGAAAAACGCTACTTCCGGGATGAATGGCTCATGGAGAAAGATGAGAAGATTCGCGGAAGGATAACGCCATCCGAAATCAAGGAAAGGAAAAGAAAGCTTGAGGAAATGACAACAAGAAGCCCGCTCCCAACGAGTGGAAGAGAGTCATTAGCAAGCTAAAAGCTGAGAAAGCCAAACTAAAAGCTCACTATGGGAAGGAAATCCTGAAGCTGAAGCTGCATCAAGCCTTTGGATCGTCATCCGACGAAGACGTTTAATTAGTCTAATTTAGTTTGTTAATTTTTATCATTTATTGTATCATTTGTGTGAGCAATGCTCCAACAAAAAAAAATTGTTGTAATCTTCCTCCATTAATCAATAAAATTTGTGTTTTCCATCCAAATATTTGCCAGAAATATCTCTTTTAGCGTAAATTCTTTGGAAATTTCTTTTCTTTACAATCATATTCATGCATCATACTTTGCATTTAAGTCTACCATCTAGAGTCTAATCATTCACAGTTTTGAACTGTCACTTTTCCAGATAGAAAATTGTCAAGCTGTCGCGTCTTAGAGTTTCTCGACTGCGTCCGCAGCCAACTCGAACGTACGATACTAGATCAAAAAGAAGAAAAGTAATGGAGAATTTTGAGCAAGAAAACGTTGAACTCCGTAGTACGGTAACTACGCTACAAGAAGAAGTGGAAAGACTCACATCTTTGGTCAACTCGCCACAAGAAAGTCAACAAGCAGCATCGAGCAGTCATAACCAAATAGCAACTTCAGAGGATACTACTACTCCAGTTTCAGCTGTCGCAGTCAGTAGTTCACCTTTCAGCATGCCAGAGGGCTATCCATGGGGAATGCCTTTTAACTTCGGCATTGGAGTTCGCCAACCGACTTCTCAAACAACCTCGCTTGAAATACCTACTTTGCAGCAAAACGCTACATTCACTCCACAACGTGGAATAACTTTTCCACAAGTAACAATGTCGGTTTCTCAACCGATCATGTTGAACTCAGCTTCCGTAGTGCACACTACCACCGACGAAGAAGTTCATCACACTCCAGGAAATAGCACGAACGCTCGTGGTTCAATGGAGAATCTCCAGGAACAACTCCTCAAAATGCAGCTTGAGATAAAAACAATTCAAGGGAAAGAATTGTTTGGGAAAGCGCCAGGATCTCTTAGTCCCTCGTGTAAAAATACCTGCGAAATTCAAAATCCCGGATTTTGAAAAGTACAAAGGGAATTCTTGTCCTCAGAGTCATCTTACAATGTACGCTAGGAAAATGTCTACGTACAATGAGGATCATCAGCTGCTAATTCATTACTTCCAGGATAGTCTCACCGGTGCCGCACTGAAGTGGTACATGGGTTTAGACAGCACGAATATCCAATCATTCAACGACTTAGGTAAAGCCTTTGTCCAGCAATACAAATTCAACTTGGATATGGCTCCTGATAGGGATCAACTCCGCTCCATGTCTCAAAAGGAAAGAGAGACATTCAAGGAATATGCGCAACGATGGAGGGAAATTGCTGCCCAAGTCAATCCGCCCTTGGAAGAGAAAGAGATGACTAAGGTATTCCTCAACACTCTTGGTCCATTCTACTATGAGCGAATGATCGCTAGCGCTCCAGGAGACTTCAACGAAATGGTAAGCATGGGAATGCGACTAGAAGAAGGGGTTCGGACAGGACGTCTAACCAAGGAAGTAGGATCTTCTAGTAATACCAAGAAAGTTGGAACCAGTTTCCCAAGGAAAAAGAACATGACGTAGGAATGGTATCCGAGAAACCACGCAAGAATGTCATTCAACAACGACGGTAGCGCCATAGCGCCCGTCAACACAACTCGTGAATTGCTCCGCAATTTCAACAAAATCAACAAACTCAACAGCCTCGTCAACAGGCTCAGCAGTTTCATAACCCAAACCGTACGCCGAGGGTCACTCAGTTCGACCCAATTCCCATGACGTACACAGAACTTTACCCCACGATAGAAAGGAATCTAATACAGACAAGGTTACCACCTCCGGTCCCTGAAAAACTACCATGGTGGTACAAAGCTGACATGTCTTGCCCTTTTCACCAAGGGGCACCAGGCCATGACCTTGAGCATTGCATAGCATTGAAGGCAGAAGTACAAAGATTAGTGAAGGCTAATCTTCTTTCCTTCAGAAACACAAGTCCGAATGTGCAAGCCAATCCACTTCCCAGCCATAGTGGACACTCAGTGAACCTAATGCTAAGGAATACAGACAAGTACCTTGTCACAGATGTAAACTTAGTCAAAGGAAACTTAGTGCATCTTCATGAAGCATACAGTACCATGAGCACCTTCACTAAGCATGATTATGCAGCTTGCTATATCTGTTCCAAGAATATCCATGGATGTCCCACCATAAGAGCAGATATTCAGCATTTGTTAGACATTGGTGACCTACAAATCTACAGAAACCGAGATGACCATGACGTAAATACAATAGGGCATTTTCCGCATGAGCTTTTAGTCTCAGATATCAACTCGGAAAATCCCAAGTAACGTTGTGATCCTTGTTTCAACATGCCCGAGCATGTAGAGATCACGTCAAGTTCCAAGATTCCAACGTCTCCTTTGGTAATTTGCCCTTTGGTCTGTTCCGCATGCAGTTCTACTAGAGCAATTCCTTACCAATATCATGCAACCACGATAGAAGATGGGAAGAGAAACCTCTTACGCTTCCGCTAATGTCAATATAACGGAAATCGGACGAGTGACCAGAAGTGGACGAGTTCATGCTCCAGTACCACCAAAACCGCCTGCAATTCCTGTTGTTAAAAATAACCCAGTTAGCATATCTGCTGAGAATCCTGCAACGATTCCCATTGCTAACCCAAGCACAAACATTGGCTCTACTGATAGAACCAACATCAACTCAGACTTTGACGAGATACTGAAACTAATCAAGAGGAGCGAATATCGAGTCATAGACCAATTAATACAGACTCCTTCAAAAATTTCAATACTGTCTTTACTCCTTAACTCTGAAGCTCACCGAGAAGCTTTGATGAGAGTACTAGACCAGGCTTATGTGGATCACAATGTGACTACAGACCAATTTGGAGGATCGTCTCCAACATAACGACTGCAATAATCGAGTTTTAGTGACGAAGAACTTCCGGAAGAAGGGAAAGATCACAACTTGGCCTTGCACATCTCGATGATTTGCCAGTCAGATTCCCTATCCAATGTATTGGTGGATACAGGCTCATCTTTAAACGTAATGCCAAAAACGACGCTCGCTCGTTTAGCTTACAAAGGAACGCCAATGAAGTTCAACGACATCATAGTAAGAGCTTTTGATGGATCGAGAAAGTCAGTTATTGGTGAAGTTGATCTCCCGATGACAATTGGCCCTCACACGTTCCAAATTACCTTCAAGTTATGGACGTGCCGGTGCATCTGATTGCTTGCTAGGAAGACCTTGGATCCACGATGCAGAGCGGAACTTCTACTCTCCATCGAAATTAAAATTCACGGAAATGGAAAGTTGGTGACCATCGGTGAACAAGCTTTACTTGTAAGTCATCTATCCGTTTCTCCTTCATCACGCCAATGACATTGAGCGCCGCATCTCCCGAAAATCCGTTAGAAGATGAATCTACTAAAAGCGGATCATCTATCTCTTCATATAAAGCGGCACAAATGGTGAAAGATGGCAATACTCGAGGATGGGGACAAGTTATCAAACCATCAAGAATGAAATGAAAACCGGACTTGGGTTCACATCATATTCTACAAAAACAAGAGAAAGATGAAGCACTTCCCGATTAAGGAAGTATTTCAGGAGGTTTCTTAAACCCATTCGCAAGAGGTTAATGTTGTAACCATTGAAGAGGATGAAGATGATCCATCGAATCGAAGAGTGGAGCACTTATTTGAATAGCCACGAATATGTGTCTCAAGAGGAATCATATGCACCGATGATCAATTCAAAGACATGTCCTGAGAACATGAAAATCCACCAGTCCTACTGAAATTTGGGATACCTTGGGAGAACCAAGTGGCAAATCGACTACATGGTGAAATACTCTGCGAAAGCTCGAAAATCCGGATTGAAGATATCCAACCACGGGATGGGGTGATGACTTTGACTACCCTAGTCAATCGAAGAGGAATACTCGTCTTCTCAAACTAATCAACGATCGAGGTCCCAAATGAAGATCTATGTTTCCACACGTCGTGGATTTCACCAAGCGGATCCTGGTTACCACTACATCAACATGATCATGAAGATCAAGAGTATGACTCGGGATACGATGCGGAAAGTGTCGCGACAACGAGTCTCTTCACTCCAAGACGGAAGGAACATCCCGATATTCAACACAAAGATCAACAGAAGTACAAAGGCTATCTCTCATACTTCCCGATCTGTTAATCAAGAAGATTGCTTTAGCACACCAAAGGCAAAGGCCATCGCCCAGTCTTCAAAGCTGCTCACCAGAATCAAAGTTTACTCGAGGTTAAACCAAGCGGAAAATTACCCGAGTATCTCGACTTCAAGGAGTTCGTCACTATTGGAAACCATTGAAGTTAGGACTAATGTTCATGGCTCTAAGTAGTTTATCTTTGCTTTTTGTTTTGAACTCTCGCTTCGCCCAAAGCGAAGAGATGTTTTATAGGGTTTAGCTTTTAAATAATTTCTCTTTGTCTTGCCCAAGACAAATGAGTTTGTATTTTAGGGCCCTGTTCATACTATGAAACATAAATAAAATGCGTTGTTTTGTTTCCACCCTCTGTGTTTATTTTCATTTTTACCCTTTTCTGGAAATGATAATCCTAAAAAACACAGTAAAAAAAAATCTTCAAAAAAAATCATAATGAAAAATTAATCTGCAACACTTTCACATTAACTTTCAAAAAAAAAAAAAAACTTTTTTTAATCGAACATAATCAAAAATGCAGATTAAACAAATGGACAAATCCATTGAAAGCAATAACTCTACGCTCTTTCGCAACTCTGAAATCCCCTGTGAATTCGCTGAAAAAGAAGTTGAAGAAGAGATCCCAGATGAGATTTCTAGACTACTAAGACACGAGAGTACCCACTTGGGGCATCGTACAAGAATAAGAAAACTCTAAGGAGGCTTTCCAGGAATTTCTTCCTCAATGAAGATGTTCTATACAAAAGAAACTTCGACATGGTTACTCGGATCGTCGGCAGACAAGAAGCAGACACGATCATCCATGAAGTGCATGAAGGATCCTTTGGAACCCATTCAAATGGGCATGCAATGTCTAGAAAAATCTTGAGAGCAGGATACTATTGGATAACGATGGAATCTGATTGCTGCAAACACGTCAAAAGATGTCACAAGTGCGAGATCTATGCAGATAAGATCCATGTGCCTCCGACTCTACTCAACGTTCTCTCCTCTCCGTGGCCGTTCTCCATGTGGGGCATTGACATGATTGGAATGATTGAACCAAAAGCGTCCAACGGACATCGCTTCATTCTAGTAGCCATTGACTACTTCACCAAATGGGTCGAAGCAGCATCTTATGCCAACGTCACAAGACAAGTGGTTGTGAGGTTCATCAAGAACAACCTCATTTGCCGATATGGAGTTCCAAGCAAGATCATTACTGACAATGGATCTAACTTGAACAACAAAATGATGACAGAACTGTGTGAGGAATTCAAGATCGAGCATCATAACTCGTCTCCTTACCGGCCAAAGATGAACGGCGCCGTTGAAGCAGCCAACAAAACATCAAGAAGATCGTCCAGAAAATGGTCATCACTTACAAGGACTGGCACGAAATGCTGCCATTTGCTCTGCATGGGTATCGTACTTCAGTACGCACTTCAACAGGGGCAACTCCTTTTTCTCTAGTATACGGCATGGAAGCAGTGCTCCCCGTAGAAGTTGAGATCCCATCAATGAGAGTTCTCATGGAAACTAAGCTATCTGAGGCCGAATGGTGTCAAAGTAGATACGACCAACTGAACTTAATTGAAGAAAAGCGCCTGACCGCTCTGTGTCACGGACAACTCTATCAAAGAAGAATGAAAAAAGCTTTCGACAAAAAGGTCCGACCTCGTGAATTCCGAGAAGGCGACCTCGTGCTTAAAAAGATTCTGTCTTTTCAAACAGATTCTAGGGGCAAATGGACTCCTAATTACGAAGGCCCATACATCGTCAAAGAAGCTTCTCTGGCGGTGCTATGACTCTCACAACCATGGACGGCGATGAACTCCCGTACCACAGTGAATCTTGGTGATCAAAAATATTTTGTCTAAAAACAAAAGAACAGCTCGGTAAGTCGAAAACCCGAAAAGGGCGGCTTAGGCAAAAATGAGCGTCTCGGTGGATTGAAAACCTGAAAAGGCGATCAAGGCAAAATTAGAGACAATGAACAGAAATTATCCTGATAGATCGAAAACCTGAAAGGCGATCTAGGCAAAAACAAGGATACAAAAAAATGACAAAGTAACTGCAGTCAGTCTGTATCTTGTCCACATGAAGAATCTTCCATCAACGGATCTTCAATCAACTCTTCTGAAGCAACAAGCGCAGTGGGAATTCAAAGTTGTTAGGGATAGTAGCGGTTATTTGCTTTCAATGTAGCCTTTTCCCAATAAATTATCATTTCCAACTTTTGTAAATAGTTCATGGAATCACGCCTTTGGCTGATTACCATTCTATCAATAAATTTGAGCCTTGTGCCTTTGTTTGCAATTCTTGTTTATTCCGTTTTGCAAAATAACGCTTTTATTGTGAAAATCACTTTTTGAAACTAAAATGTTTTAAATGAATTTTTACTTCAAAATTTTGAAACAAAAGCAAAATTCTCCTTTGAAACTATGAACACGGAAATAACTTCAACCGTTTTTCCAAGAGTGTTTCGATCCCCAGTAGAGTTGCCAACTGCTACAGCAATTTTCTCCTCAACGGAAATCTTCAAAGGACGGTATTCTTATCCAAAAAGAATCCCCAATCAAGTTGCCAATGAAATGCTTTTCTCTGAAAGTGTAAAACATGCAACTCAAAATCTTCATCAGTGAATGTTTACACCAGTGCTGTAATCTTCACCAAGTATTTGTTCGAACTGTGACGCGGTCCTTTTCCCCAAATATCTCTTTAGATGTCTTTGTTAAAGTAGTGTTAGCATACATATAACATTCATGACATTCATACATAATAGCATCATTCTTTGCATTTTTTGCATTCCTCGAAATGTTTGCTTCCATATCACTGATGTAAATCACACTTACTCATGTAAGTACAAGTTTATTCCCAGTAGAGTCTCGCCAAATAGAAAAGATACATTTCTTTTTATCCCGCAGTATCCCCAAACAGAGAAATGCATTTTCTTCTCTTCACCACATTCCCGTGAGATCATTCCTCATTTGGAACAATGTCTTGATTTGTTTCTTTTCGTTCATTCCGAATAGAACCTCGTCTATAATCAACAAAGCAATAAGCAATAGTCTCATTATCGAGCGCTTATTTTCATTCCTAAACTTGTCATAAAGTTTGCTCTTCTCGACAAGGTCAAATCATGACCGACGAGAAATTCCTCAGATTTGTCTTTACATTAAAGGAAAACACATGTTTTCGATCAAAAATGCCCGCATCTCCTCAAAGAGAGATCCTTGGCAAAATTGTATCCAAGAAAATAGAAGCTCATTTTCGAGTTACATTTCTTTCATCATCATTATTCACAAAGTGAATACACACAAATTGTCTTAAAAAGGATTTGCCTTGTTATAGTTATCACTTTGCTGATAATCGGTAATATCTTTTCCAGTGCTGTTTCCACCACTGTCAGTTATTCACAAAGCTGAATATTCAGTAAATTTTCTTAAAAAAAAAAAAAAAAAAGTTACCTTGTTATAGTTATCACTTTGCTGATAATTGGTAACATCTTCAAAACCCATTACCATACTATATCACAAGGCTGATAATTGGTAATATCATTTTCACTTACCTTAAACATTGTCACAAGGCTGACAGAAGGTAATCTCTCTGTTTCCAAAGCGAAACAAACATTCACAATTTTTCCCCTACCATGCCATTTTTTGTGATGTCATCTGGGTGAAACTTTTTTTACAATCATTTTGCATCATCCACATCTTTTGGTATCTTAGGTCCAAAATTTGCGTATTCTGATATTTAAGTATCTTTACACCTACCAAAACGAAGATATTCATCTTCATCTCTCAGGTTAAAGAAACTTAAATAGGGGCATCTGTCATACCCCAATTTTTGACCTAATATACCACCATATATTTGCATCATTGCATAACTAACAGCTCAGACAGCATTAATCGGGTATAGCATTCACAGGTCAAAATTAGGGTTTCATCAGATTTTCATCTAATTCAAGAGCTAACCAATTAGGGTTTGAGATTTTCTCACTCCATTTGATCTATCTTGATCAAATCTTCAACCTTAAATCCTCAGATATCAAATTTTCTCACAGATCAATCGAGGATCGACCAATTAGGGTTTTGGTCGAGCATAGGCATTCTCTGATTTTTTGAGCAGTGAATAACTTTTTTGGATAGAGATTGGTCATTATATCTTAGATATAACATCTTGACCTAATTTCTGGATTCAAAACATCACAGAGGTTCATAGAATTCATCAGTCAATTTCAGAAACATCTGATGAAATTTCATCTGCACAGAAAAGTCAAACTTTGACTTTTGGTCAAAATTTTCAAAACAAAACTTTTTCCATCATCAAAATACTTCAAATGATCCATCATGATCATCAAAAATCAAAGAATTTGGAAAAGTCAACAAAAAGTCAAAATTTCTATAACTTAGAAAAATTTCTAAGTGTTGAAATTTTACATTTTTTCCAAACTTCAAGCCATTTTTTCACCTAGTTCCAATTGGAATTTGAAAAAAACTCAAAACATGAAAGTTGTAGATCATGAAAAAATCTTTCCAAAATGTCCAAGAACTTCAAAATCCATGGAGGCTAGCTATGTTTTTGAAATTGAAACCAAAGGTTCCATGAAACTTAAATTTCAAAGTTCACAACTTCAAATTATAGGTCTTTTTGTGTTTTTTCACTCAAACCACTTGCCACCTTGCCAAAATGACTCATCAAACTGATAAACATTAGTGAAAAGTGATGATTGAAGATTGGATCAAGTTTGGATAAATTCACACATGGTAAAAAAGGAAGGTTCCTTTTACTTTCCAAAAGACTATCTTGCCCTTTAAGTCATCCTTGAATCACAAAATGCCATGGACATTTGCCTAACATTTCAGAACTCTATTGCCTATAAATTGATCACAAATTCAAGAGAAATGAACACCAAAGCATTGCAAGAATCATGCTTTCTCTTTTCTTTCTCCAAAATCAAGAGACATGATAAACTTTTGAAAAACTTGCAATTTACAAAATCAGTAAAATCATGAAAGTCTTTGGTGTCTAACATGTTCCATGATCATTAACAAACTCATTCAAAGCTTAAAATCAACATGTACTAAGCTAAAACTCAGAAATCATTTTTCATTTTTTCAAACTTTGCAAAACTGCCATAAGCAATCGAATTTGGACTTAGGCTTGTTTCCTTTGAGTTGTGAGCATCCTAACACAATCCATATGCATCATGGAGATGATTCAAAACAAGAACAACAACCTGTAACTGCTTAACCTCGTTTTCCAGTTTCAATTTTGAGTGTATGCAGGTTGACTTGTGCAGCTCGATTCAAGCAAGTTTAGAGCAAGTAGGCCATCTCTAAAGCATCCTCACATGCCGCTGGTACTCTAAGGATCAAGAAATCGCAACTGGAAGTGCTCTAGAACAGGTTTCGATCTCAACTTTTCCAGGTTAGAACACGAAACTGGTTCTCTTGATTCCTTGCACCATTTGAAAAAAACTCACGGCCAATCTCTTTCTGCACCCCTAACGAACAATAACCCTCAAGAAAATCAAACAATCATGAACAATCCATCATTTAATTTAAAAAATCAGTTTTAGGGTTCATACGTGTTCTTCAAACCTAAATCATTCTGAGCTAAATATAAATGAAATTAACAAGCATCTCCATGTTCGTGATGAGAAATCGATCAAGTTTGGCTTTTGTTTCGTTCAATTTGGTTGAGAAATAAGGATTTGAGCAAGAATTCGTGAAACTGAAAATCAAAATTCGAACCCAGAACTGCGCGCGTGTTCTTGGTGTTCTTCATTTTTAAAAAATTCAAATAATCCTCTCTTATGTTAACACGTGTTCCTGGTCCACTAACACAAATGCGCGTTTGGCTCAGTGGTTCCTGGCTTGCTCTTAGTGCTTTCTGCCACGCGTCCCACTCAAAGGTCATGGGTTCAAAACCCAGCAAGACCATTCCTTTTTTACAAAACTTCATTTTTTCATGTTTTTTTATAAAACTTCAACAATTTTTTTAACCAATCAAAACTTCTCATTTTGAGATGATTTTTTGCACACTTGTCATTTAATATATATATTTTATGATTATGTCAAAAAAAATCCAAAAAAACTTTCATCTGATTAAATTTTAATCGAGCCGAAAACGATGTTCTGAACACTTTTCAAAACACCTTTTAAAGGTGAATTTTTCAAGTTTTCGATTTCCGATTCTTTTCAAAAACTTCTCATACGTGAACCTCACACTTCAAAACATTTTCAAATCATTTTTCAAAACATTTCATCAAACTTGCATCTTTTTACCATGATTGATCCGATTTAAACGATAAAACTGATTTTATCTTCTCTCGAATTTCTCGATCGATCATGGGCCTCCCTCACGGTGTAAGTCCCAAAACATTCTTTTTATGTATATATTTCTTTATACATATTCATTTCTTTATGTACAATTTTTCATCTGTACATAATACAGACAAACTTTCTTCCGTTTGTTCTTTACACTAAACACCATTGGTATTGAAAGGAGCATTATTCCCTGTGAAACTGCTTTCAAACCAATGGGCCTCCCTTATGGTGTAAGTCCCAACCCTTTATGTACATACTTAGCTTTATTTGTACATATTCAAAACATCTTTGTCAATATTCAAACATAAACAAATTTCTTTCATTTGTTTTTCATTCGTTTGTCTATCGAATCCATTGGTTCTAAAGGAAGGTTTCTCTGAGCAAGATTTCTTTTAAACCAATGGGCCTCCATCACGTGTAAGTCCCATAACATTCTTTTATGTACATAATATTTCCTTGTACATATCAAACTTTTGTCAAACATTTTTAAACAAACTTTTTATCATACATAACAGATACTTTTTTCAAAATCTTTATCTACATAATACTGATACTCTTTCTTTGAAAATACTTTTTACAGATAAACTTTGATCAATCATTTCGTTTCATCTGTACATTTTACATGAATACCATTGGTATTGAAAGGAGCATTATTCCACAATGGCGCTTTCAAATCAATGGGCCTCTCTTGATGTAAGTCCAACCCTCCTATGTACATCCATCTTTGTCTGTACATAAAAACTCGTTCGTGTACATATTCATTTCCTTGTACACAGTTCAACTTGTGAATAATCAAGTTACGCTCGTTTCAAGCGTTCGTTCACAAACACTTGTTTATATTTCATAAAGCTGCTGTAAATAAACATCATGCATTGTTTATATTTCCTTCATAAACTCCAGTGAATACATGTCACACACACACACTGTTTATACAAGCTGTCTAATAATAACATAACAATTAGACTAATCAATAGGTTCCCCAGTATAGCCTCGCTTGGGCTTCATACAAGACAACTCATCACCAATTGAGTTTAGCCTCCGCTTGGGCTTTATACAAGATAACTTATCCCCAGATGGGTCACCTTCTCTTGGGCTTCATACAAAGAAACTCTCCCACGAGTTAGCCTCCGCTTAGGTTTCGTATAAGACAACACTCCCTGTTGAGTCGCCTCCTCTTGGGCTTCGTTCAAAAGAACTCCTCATTGAGTTTAGCCTTCTCTTGGGCATCATACAATGAAAGAGACAGAAATCTCTTAACACCTCCTATTGGGCTTCCAATACAAAGAATCACCCGCGCTAAGATAGAACCCTGAAAGGATGGTTTCCCGGTGAAATCACTTTCAAATTCCCCATAGAGTAAAATTTCTCGGTGAAATTGCTCTTATTTCAGTAAAGGATGATTTCTCGGTGAAATCCCTTTCAAGCCAAAGACGACAGCCATACCCTATAGCTTCCTCTTGAGCTTCATACAAGGACCCTTGATGACCCTCGATGACCCTCGGAATGCCTCCTCTTGGGCTAACAATACAAGGACCCATGGGCTTCTTAAAAGCATCCCTTTAATCCAATCAATTTCTCCTCGAGATTTAGACATCTATCATCTCTATGGAAGAAGTATCTCATCCATCACATCACAATCAAAACTTTTCAAAACTTTTCAAACTTTTCAAACTGTTTTCAAACAAAAAACATCTCTTAAATGTAAGTGGTAACGCTTGTACACTCAAGCAAAACACCCAATACTTACAAGTAAAAGATTCAATCATCTTTTTCAAAACATCTTTCTTAAACATGTAAGTGGTAACGCTTGTACACTCAAGCAAAACACCTAATACTTACGACGAAAGATTTTAATCAATCAAACTTTTCAAAAATGTATGTGATGAAATAGATTAGATACATTTTTTCATTAAGATGACATTTGTCTGTCTCTTACTAACATCCCGTTGCTTTCCACTAGCATAAGTGGGAACTACGATTGCTCTGACTTTCTCAACATCCTTTTGAGAATACGTAGGCACAAGGTCTCATCCTTGCCGAGCAAATTTCTTTCTCTCTCAGACCAAACAAACCATAGAACCCTGTAGATCCGAGCTACAAATGCTCTAATTCCCACTAGGGGATATGTATGCAGAAGATCCACAGATCTTTGCGAGCACAATAATAACAAAACCTAGAATCCCACATAATCTACTGTTTCTTAAAATCCAAAGGAGAAACTTTCCCAAATCATAGAAATAGCAATTAAAAAACACACAACATATCAAATATATTCATATATAAAGCTGTAGATAACTACATATATTTAGGGTGCTCCATCTATTCCCTTTATATACCAATCCCCCTTACTCAGAATCTCCCCAATGCGTTATGTCTAGTTTGCGCTAGTCGTTACGCATATCAATATCAATTGAGGGTATTTCAGCTTTCCCCTTTTTCATAATCATTAAATCATCTTTCTTGTGTTGAAAATAATAAAGCTTGATGCTCGCGGCATCTTTATAAACAAATCAAAAGATTTAAATCGTTGCGTACCGGAAGATCCGAACTCACGTTCGCATCCTCATGGCGCGTCACCTTTTAACGCGAACACAATGTTTTCAAGGACATTAGAAATTTAAATTTGTTAAACAAGCATGGACAAATTTTTATTAGCTTCTCTTTATTAAGTACAAAAGACAAATAAAAAAAAGGTTCCTAAAGCTTTCAGGTCTCCCATGGGCGCTTCCTCTTTGTGTTGAAGTAGGTGTTGATGTTTCGCTCCTCGTGAAGTAGCTTTGTCAAATCTAGTACCTTCTTCTCGCTTGCATAGCACTGAGCTTCGAATGTATCCCTTTCTTCTTTAAGTTGAATCCAGGATCTCCTCAAGTCTTCAAGATCAGTAGGCATGTCTGGATGGTGAACGGTATAGGGTTCATCACCTATAGCAACAGGTTCCATAATCACTGGTAGCACGGGTGTAAATGGCATCATGAGGTTTTGAGCTCGAGCTCGCACCCATTTGAGGTAAGGTTCCCAAGGAATGGAATTCTTGTGTCCCAAAGTCTTGGTATCAGTCTTCTTTACCATGCCCCAAGCGTGCACAAATTTTCGACGGTAATTCTGGAGATCGTTGCTGTAGTCAAACACAATATCTTGGAGAAGCATATTATGAGGACCATCTCTTCGAGCATAACCAAACTGACGTAGAGCTAGAGAAGGGTTGTAAGTGATACCTCCCCTTATGCCAAGGAGTGGTACGTTAGGGAATTCCCCACAATGCTCAATAAATGTGAAGTCCTTTTGAGAAAAGAGACACCAACGGATATCTGAATGAGAGAGTGACATCAGCCTTTGAGACCACTTCAATCTTTTCTCGTTCTTCATTACTGATTGAGGAAGGTGTGAAATAAACCACCTGGAAAGTAACGGTATACAACACATGAGAGTTCCTTGTCTTTTGATGGTACGAGTGTGGAGAGAATGCAGGATGTCTCCAAGTAAGGTAGGCACCGGATTACGAGTAAGGAATATCTTGATGGCGTTCACGTCTATGAACTGATCTGGATTAGGAAATAGCACCAAGCCATAGATTAGTAAGGCCAAAATGTCTTCGAATGCATGAAAACTCATAGCTTGAGGAATTCTCGAGCTTTCTTTATCAGAAACTTAGCAAGCAAACCCTTAACTCCGCTTCTTGTTTCCCAATTAGCTTCAATGTCTGACCACTTTAGATGTAATGCTGATGCGATGTCTTCGTACTTCGGAGCTTCTTTTGAACCGATGAATGGTATCTGATCAAGGGTAGGTATCCCAAGTAGCTTAGAGAACCCTTCCAAGGTAGGCACCAACTGATAATTTGGGAATGTAAAGTAGTGATGTTTCGGATCGAAGAACTGGAATACGACGTGCATCATATCTTCTTTAAAACCGGAGGTAACCAAGTCAAGCAGATAACCATGTCTTTTGATGAACTGAGCATGTTCGGAACTTCTGAAACCAATTCTTTGAGTTGAGAAGGCATATCCATGAAGTTGATTCGGATAGTCTTCCTAGAAGCCATGATCCCTACAAAACAAAGCAAAGGTAAATCCCTAGGTCCTTGAAATAGTTAGAAATGATGATGCGATATTATGATGTCATGATGTCATGTTTAAGAAAATAGCAAGCACAAACAATTCACACAATAGCCGTAGGTTTAAGGCTTGCATGAGGCATAGGTGTCGACCCTACCAAAGTTTGAGTGGGTTCATCATGTCCTATGATAGTAACCGGGTTCTAGGAATCTCATATCATTGATCTTTCTCATAGGCTTTATTTCAATACGACTACCAAGTGGTCGACCAAAACATCCCGAAAGTCGAATCTTAATGAGTGTAGCATCGAGTATCAACCAACCTCAGTCTACACCGAATCCGACCATCTCACTACCTTCTAATGGCCAAGATGGGTCAATTAGGGTTCTAGAAGTTGAGTTAGTGCTGATGATACAACGCAGACGCCAAATACTTTCCTCAACTAGACATGAGGAGCATCAGGACATCCAAAGTTTCACACTAACGTAGCCATCATGTTGACCGTTTCGGTATACGCCTAACGGTCACGACGATTTATTGCTACTTACCTAAGGAAATCTGGATCCGGGTGTAGGATCCCCCACAAGTATAATACCCAAGCAACCCTTAAAAGTAAAGCATACAAATCAAACAATTTTGAGTGATCTAAAAACCCTAAGGTAAACTCTCTTTATTTTCCCCAGCAGAGTCGCCAGTTCTGTAACACGGTGGGAGAACTGACTTGTTTGTTTTGCATTTGATCGCAAATGTTGCGGATAGCAAGAGTCGCCATCGACTTTTATTTTATCCAATAAAGGAAAGGTGAAAATAACAGGAAAGACCTTTGATAGATTCTGAGTAAGGGAGTTAGTTATGAAAAGGGAAGGTGTTAGCACCCTTTCCATCCGTAGTTTTCTACGGGCTCTTAATTGCTTTTGCTCACTTTATAAATTGCTTTTTTGTGTGTTTGAAAATGATCTGAAAAGGCATTTCGCTTTGACTTCGTAATTATTCACGCTGGAATGTATACAAAGTGTTTGGAAATGTTTCATTTTGGAAAAAAGTTTTGAGAAAAGTATGAGGTGTGAAAAAGAATTGAGCAAGCAAAAGAGACTTATTACCTACTCAGAACGGTCGTTTCCGTGTTATTTTGCTTTCCTTTAGAACAACGCTATCTATACCATTAGTTGGTAGGTAACCCTATTCGTTGGATGTAAAGGGACATTCGAAGGGACATCAGATGGTCATAGAAGGAAACTTGTAGGAGTATCGTAGCACATTCGTAGGGACGATCATCACTTTTCGTAGGCAACAATCGAGGGACGAGATCATGTAGGGACTATGATCTTTTAAGTCGAAGGGACTGTGATGATATTTCGTAGGAAACCGTACTAAGATACCCCTACGTTCGAGGGACTTGACCATTTATAAGGCAACGAGAGAGAATACCCTAGGGGGTGCATGTGTGAGAAAAGTGTATTGTTTTCAGATATTTTATCTTGTATTAGTGATCTAGATTGATTGAATTAATCTTGTCATACACGCCTAATTACTAGCAGTTTATAAGTGCGGAAAGTAAATTGCGGAAATGTAAAGTGCAGAAAGTAAATCATACGCTATTACATGGCTTTGGGACAGATACATAATTGAGGAGTGCGGAAAGTAAAACCTAATTAAACTATTACATCCCATGAGCAGTTACATAATATTGAAAAAGAAAATGCGAGAAAATAGTCCTAACTACTACAACCTGGAAGCAATTACAATAATATGCGCGAAACAGATAATCGACGGAAAAGTATAACTGGGAGAAATTTGGAGAATAGTTTGTAAAAAGTTTAGGGTTTGTAAAAAAATGAGTT
Source organism: Vicia sativa (assembly GCA_021764765.1). Classification (NCBI taxonomy): domain Eukaryota; kingdom Viridiplantae; phylum Streptophyta; class Magnoliopsida; order Fabales; family Fabaceae; genus Vicia; species Vicia sativa. The sequence goes on from CM038795.1 coordinate 86,937,044, forward strand.
TGATTTTAATTGACCTAGTTACTAAGTGAAAATCGGGCGAATCAGAAACCTTAAGTCTAATTGATTTTAATTAATAAAAGAAATTTAATTTAAATTAAATGATTAGACTAATTAAATTAATTAATTTAATTAAGAAAAATAGAAAAAAAAGTTAATTGTGAAATTAATCCTAATTAAACTAATTGTTTAACCTAATTACTAATTAATTTATTAATTGAAATAATTAAAGAAAATGTTATGAAAATAGTTTAAAAATGGAAAAAAGCAATGGGGTAAAAAAGAAGTGTGGTCGTTGGGAATCGATCCCAGGACCTTCTGCGCGCGTTAGTTATCATAGGAATACCTACATTGGATTATATGTGATTACGTGTTCTGTTTGAATTTCAAACCAAGTCAAGTCGTGGGACCCAATTGTATCGTGTGAGCCAATCAGACAGAAGGGCATTGCCACGCCTGCAGTCAAATGGTCCTCGCCTGAGTCAGCGCCGAAACCCTACGCCGATCATCATCTCCGGCGAGCATATTTTTCAAACCTGCAAAATAACGAGAATTGCTGGAAGAGGTTAAGGCTAGCCCCCTAAATCGACCCCTGTGAACCCCTTGGTGGTGGCCGTTTGGCCTGAAACGGCTTGGAACGTCTGGTTCGAAGCTTGTCTGGTTCAAATCCCTAACAATGGCAAATCACATTTTGGCCGTTAGGAGCTTCATGCGATCGTCCAAACCTGTTCTATGATGTCTCAGGAATGCATTACAACTGTTAGTTTCAGACAAAACACAACAAATATTGAAACACGAATTTAAAAAAAAGTATGCAAGTGGATGTTCATGTATGGAACGATTCAGAGACATTTGGCCATGGCTATTGGCATGTACTTATTCAATCACACCTCAGGAGCTCGATGAAGTGCTTGGATTTGATTGAAAACGGCTGAGAGATAGAACTTGAGTTTTGCAAGTTTATGAATTTTTTTGAGATATTAGGGTTGGTTTATGAGGCTAGGGTTTCGTCCCCTTTGCTTGTGAATGTATCATGTATATATAGAGCATAAGATTTGATCAGAAATAATGAGAAAATATCTTGCCTTGAATGCAAAAATATTTCCTTGTGAACATTTACCAAATCTTTCCAAAAATGCATTTTTCCTTGTAGCATCTTGCACGAATTTTACAGCTTACATGGGCTATCTTGGACCTCAAGACAAGTAGAGACCAAGCCCAACTTGTCATAGACCTTGCTTTTGTATTTTACTTAATTAAAATTGGATTCAAATGTTTTAATTCCAACATAAATCAAATAAATTGGGAAGGAGGCGTGGAAAGGTGCATAGAGACCATGGATAATGTTAAGATCCAGTTTGGATCATAAAATTATAAGCCCATTTGAAAAATATTTGCATTTGTCAAGTATTCTCCTTTATGCACCTCCTCAAAAATGCTCAACTTGCACAACTTGTATCTTGCTCAATTTTTAACACTTTTGGGTGTTCTTGGACTTTTTAGAAAGCTCAAGATGTCTTCTAAACATCCCTTTTGGTTTCATATTCATTGAAGTTTCCATGATCATGAACACTTCTTTGCAAAAAGATGACTTTTTGTTGACTTTTAAAAGGACCTGTAATGTTTTGATCCATAACTTCCAAACGAAGCATTTCTAGCCCAAGCTTGTGAGACATGAAGTTTTAGAGAATTGAATTCTCTTCAAAATGAGCTTTGGTGGAAAAATTTCTGATAAAGTATGTGAAAATTATGCTTGGTCAAAGTTCTGTTGACTTTTGTCCAGAGAAGCCCTAATTTGGAAACTTTGACGTTTGATCAGATCTTGACTTTTCTTGATGAATCATGATCAACCCTTGATCAAATGATGAATATTACTTCAAAATGTTGGTGTTGACCAGGAATTAGTGAAGTTTGACTGTATGTTGACTATAGTTGACTTTTTGTCCAATACAGTTGATTTTCAGCTATCTGAGCAATTGGATGAGCAGCTTTGACTTGTGAGGCTTGGAAATTGACATAGTGATCCCTGGGAACATAGGATGAGGCATGATGATCACTTGGAGCATTGGAAGTCCATCTTGACTTGAGAATGGCAAAACCCTAGTTTGGGATTGCTTAGGAGAGGGTTTGTCTGGCCAACCCTTGTGAAATCCTTGAGTATGGATATGTGAGTTGTCTTGAGAAGTGGGAGGGAAAATTTTGGGGTATAACACATAGGGATGAAATTTTCATTGTGTTTACAATTGTGCTTGCATAGGTCAGTAGTGGTTAGGACACCTGAAGTGGCACCACCAAGCAAAGTCCCACTTTTTATATTTCCTACTATCAAGTCATTGATATATGGGCAAGAGGAAAGGGTCGGTAGTCGTCCCCCGCAGTTCTAGTCTGTGTCTTGTATGGTGCACGTGAATCGTATTACTATTCCTATCGAGTCGATTACAAAAGTGGCCAGAGTCCTCTATTCTGACTCTTCACTCATTCCTAGGGTTCACATTTATTGCTGAACTCGCATCATTTGCTCTGTAGGTTATGCCTACGCTTGTTTGACATTTGTTTGCGCATTGCATTATTTGTGTGCTTCTTCCAAAGCGCTTGTTTGCTTCATCCCTTTTGTCGTCTTCGACTCTACCTTAGATAGCGATTCGAGATAGACGTAGATTTAGGTTGTAAACCTTTTCCACTCCCTTTTGTCGTCTTTCTTTTTGTGTTTAAAACCTTTTTCATAAGTAAAAAACACAAAATCCACCAGAACATATGAGACGAACTACGGCGCTCTGACTTTCCCATTGCACGAGGGAATACGTAGGCATCTTGTCACGGGGCTCGATCGTGCAAACTTTGTAAATACTTCCTTTTTTTCCCCGTGTTTTCTTCATTTTCCTTTCTTTCACATGCATTCTCTTTTAGCATACAGATATAGCAATTAAGCAGTGAATAGATATAAACGCACACACATTAGGTAGAAAATTTAAGTGGATACCGTAGAGTACTACAGACGTGTGGGGTTCTAATACCTTCCCTTCGCGTAATAGATTCCCTTACCCTATCTCTCGGTCGCAAGACCGTGTCTTATCCCTTTCAGGTTTTTGCGATGCGTTTACCTTTCTGCTTTTGCGAGATAAAAAACGTTTGATGGGGACTTCATTGATAAAGTTATCGGATGATATTCAGTCGGTTGTTTCACATATATCATTGAAAAGTAGTGGGAGCATCGACAAATATGCCAAAGGGGTATGTATACAATTCTTAATTAAATCGTCTATTCAACAATTAATCCATGAAATGTAATGGAAAATGGTTCTTCTAGTGGCTTCAGTATGCCTCATGTAGTATATATGTGCCCAACATCCGATAACAGTTCTAGTTTGAATTAATTCATTATTTTCATTTTGAATTACTGTTATGCCACCTTTCTTTTAAACTACCTAAATGAGACTCACTTAGGTGTTTTTATAGATAAGGTAAATCATTCTTGCCTAGAGTAGCTTCACCAATTCTTTTTGGGAAAAATCTTTCATAATAGGATTCAATTGAGATTTAGATATTAGTTTAAGAATGTATTACATCATTATTTTGTGCATGCGATAATAACGTCTTCCATCACTATTTGTTTAAATGAATTTAAGATTATTTTTTATAGAAATTCTAAAAAATCACCCTTATAATGGTTGAAAATATTCAAACACCTATTGAATCAATTCATAACATCTTCCTAATTTTAAACAAAGTTACCAAGCTTTATTTTAAATGGCTCAAGGCTTCTCTAGTAAATTCAAACATTGTCAAACACGAGTTTTCAATATATAAATTTATAATGCAAATGTTCTTGCAGGATAAAAACACTTATTTACCTGCAAATTTTTTATTCAAAATTCTTAGAATATGACATCAACAAAACTTAAAACATACTCCCTCCGTCCCAAATTATAACATTTTATTGGTCATTAGACCAATAAACATAACTCTAATAATAATTTGGAAGGATCAAACTACAACTTAAATAGAAACAAAACCACTTTTGTTTTTTTTAAATAACTTTATTTTAAGGTTCTTACCCACTTTTCAAAGCTACCACCATCTTCTCTAATATATTTTTCTCCAGGCTTCAAGTTAATGGACAATTTGGAAGAGATTCTTGGATAAGATAGCAAACATATAGTTTCAACCGCTTTAACCCAGGAGCAATCATCCAAAAACCAAATGGTAATATTCTCTATAACTCCACCATTTAATATTAAGTACTTAATAAATTCAACTTCTAACTCTCCTCCTTTGTATCCTTTTAAACAAAAAGACTTTAGATTCTGGCTTACACACTCACATGGCTCCCTTTTTGGCCAAAATAAACCTCCATGATAAGGAAGACCATAAATGCAATTCTGATCATCCATTCCACCAGTGCAATCCCAATTGACCTAGAGTATATATGGGTAGTAAAATGCAAAAAAAAAGAAAATATAGTTACACATATTGTAAATTGAGGTCTCAATCATATCATCACATGGTCAAAAACAATTAATTGAATTACAATCTTAAAAATGTCCATGTTATAACATAATATTAAAAATGTCTATGTTGTAATCACAATTGACACTACACGTTATTTCTAAGATTATGATAATTAAAAATATATACCTAAAATAAACATAGTTGAAAATATATTGCTAAAGCAATTCTAAGCTTACTTGGTTATTTATTTGAAGATTCTTTAGTTGGATGCAAGACTTGAGGGCAAAAGAAATAGCTATAGTATTTCTTTTATTATCCAAATCTAAATCAAGACGAAGAGTAACCAAATTTTTCAATATAGTTCCCATGCTTGAACCTCGACGACACTAAGACAATTGAAAAAGATAGTTATAAAACAATTAGATATGGAAATTAAGAAAATGTAGGGCTCCGTTTCACTGGAAATAAGAGTGCGAAAGTCACACTACATTGTATATCTACGAACTACAAAGAAATATAATGTACCCATGAAAAAAATAATTGGCATTGATTAATTTTTCAAGTTAAATATATTAGAGATTAAGAAAGACTCACCAAAATGCCACTGCAAATTCCAATAATATCTCTTGATGTCAATAGCTCATTTTCATATGTAGAGAAATTTTGCTCAATCTTTTTCACATCATTGTAAGCACACAGAACACGAAGTTTTGGGGTCTTAAAAACCATATCTTTATAATTACAAACAATAGAGATAATCTCTATAACTTCTACATTAATGGCAGAAACCAAAATCATGTCCGCCTTCAAATGACAAATTTTAATATATTTGAGACTTGGACTTACAATTTTAATCCTATCTCTTGTGAAAGTGCATTTTTCAAGGATGAGGTTTTCAAGAACCAAACAATGAGAGATAATCCTTTGAAAACAATTTGATATAAACACTTTATTAAGGATAAGAGTTTTTAAAATCTGTTGGGGATTAGGTGAGGGTATAGTTTTAAAATTATAGTTCTTCAACTCAAGAATTTCAAAACTAGAAAATATATAAAAAGGTAAATTAAGTTCTGTGAAAATATCTCTTGAACTCATATTTGTTATTTTATGAAGATAATCATCGGATTCACATTCCATTGAAACTTTAACAATCCCTTTTTCCAATAGTTTCTTCAGCCACTCTACAACATCCCCATTTCTAGAACTCACAGGCAAATGTTGAAGGCTACAACTTTTTAAAAGACCAATGTGATTCTCCATAATTGATTTAATCAACACAGAAGCTTCTGCAAATAAATCTATGACCTCATCCTCTTGAATGCATATCTGTCAAATATAAATTTCAATAGCCAAATATCACATCTCAACACACAAAAAATGTTCAAATAAAAAACATTACTAATTGAAATGTCATATAGCACAATCTTAAAATCAAAACCCTAAACCCTAAGTAAAAATTATTTCTCAAATAATGTCCTAAGATATTTTCCCTAATAAATACCTAAATAATTTAACTTAATATCGCTAACAATGTACCTTACGATGCATAACCATTTCATGCAAATTACTTCGATCAAGATTTGGAATGTGTTCTTCAATCAAGGACTTCAGCATTCGTAATTGGCTAAAACCAAGGTGAGAAGAGTACTTCCATAGTGATTCCCAACGCTTGGAAAGTACACTTGTTCTCACGCCTTCCATGCCTGGAAGTAAAGAAATGATGGAAATTAGAAGTGCATCAGGAAGATAGTTGAACAAATCTACTTCTTCCTCCTTAACTCTCACTTTTTTCGATTTTCCTACACTCATTCTTGCTTCTTCTATCGAGCTTAGTCTACAATATGGTCTTATATATAAGTTTATTTTAAAGTGTATTGTGTTTAACGACAAATGACAACTCACATTTTAACTTTTTTTTATCATTTCAAAGATTTTTAAAATCAAATCTAATTTTAATAAATAAAATCAGATATTGTAGTCAAACCGCAATAAATAAAACAATTTATTAATATTATTTGGTCAAATACATTAGTTGTTAATTTATAGATTTTAATCAATGAATATATATTGTATTTCAAATATAATTATCTATATAATAATAAGATGTTATTTTTTTGACAAAATACTACTTTAGCATTAATACTTCAAAAATTATATACTATTACCACTATTATTATTTGGTCAAATAAGTTCACAATTGATTTAAAAGTTTAATTATTAATATTATATGGATTTAAAATTAAATTTCATAATTTGATAATAATTTATAATGTTCTGGTTTTATCCAATGAATGAGTATAGCCCAGTCCACTTCTGCACTTAGGATGAGCCAATAGCTTTGGCTTAATCAGTTTGAACAGACAAAAGGACCTTTTGTCCCTCTTCCCCTCAATCGGGGACACTTGGTCGGTTGTCCCTCTGGATCAATGAGACCAACAACATCCCCAATCACACATTTTCCGTCGCATGGTAGTTCTCGCTCGCCAATCACACGAGGATAGCTTCAAGAACGATTAGGACACATCGCGTGAATCCTCTCCTACTCGTCATAACGACTAGTTGCGAGCATCTCAGTCCTTTATAACGGCTAGTTACTGACATTTATGTATTTTTGGGGAACCTCATATCTAGGTCTAAATATTGGAATCAATGGCCAAGCGTTGGGGGCATTATATAAACCTTCACACTTGTGAGAGTCAGATATTCAATATTCATCACTCACTTCTAAAACCCTAGAATTTATATATTGTATCTCCTTGCACTCTTACTTACTTGAGCATCAGAGTATCTTGCAGGTACACCCCTCCTCCTCATTGTTAGCGTTACATAACGAAGATTTCTTCCCATTACAGGTTCTGATCACCGATAAGATCAATGGCTTTGTTTGTGGGAAATTGTTTTCCCCATCTTTCTTTCCCCATAAACTAAAGATAAAAGCAACTTCACAAGGTTCTAATCATGGACGACCATGACGACAACCATTTTGCTGGCAAAAATGTCATATCTCCAGTTCAGAAAGTTGATAATGACAATAGATGTCCTCCGCTCGAGGACGTCCCCTGAAAAGAGAAAGTTGCACGGCGTCTCCCTCCTTAATCGAGGCTGAGGGCGATGACATTCACTTCTATTATAGTGGCAGGTCCATGATGAAGTTCCAACAACTCTCTAGTTGGTTCCAATACCGACCAGCGCCGAATCGGCCATAGAAACTCTTCTCGCTGACCTAAATCAAACCAACACCCTGATCCTCAGTCATAAAAACAAGATCGAGGCATTGGAGAAGAAAAGATCAAGATTTCCTCCTCTAAGACATCAATGGCGTATGTCATGCATTACTTCACCCTTTAATCAACGACCAACACATAATAAAGCAGAAGACGTGATCAGAAAAATAGCAAGTGTACTATTTTCACTGATGTAGTTATAATGAGTCTCCCCAAGTATCGATCTCGAGGACTGCGTAGTAAATACCTATTTGTAGGCAACAACCGAGGGACGAGATCATGTATTCGTAGGCAACATTGAGGGACTATGATCTTTTAAGTCGAAGGGACTGCGATGATATTTCGTAGGCAACCGTACTATGATACCCCTACGTTCGAGGGACTTGACCATTTATAAGGCACCGAGAGAGAATACCCTAGGGGGTGCATGTGTGAGAAAAGTGTATTGTTTTGAGATATTTTGTCTTGTATTAGTGATCTAGATTGATTGAATTAATCTTGTCATACACGCCTAGTTTTAGCAGTTTATAGGTGCGGAAAGTAAATTGCGGAAATGTAAAGTGCGGAAAAACGCTATTACATGGCTTTGTGGATACATAATTAAGGAGTGCGGAAAGTAAAACCTAATTAAACTATTACATCCCATGGTTACATAATATTGAAAAGAAAATGCGAGAAAATAGTCTAACTATTACAACACAGAGCGATTACAATAATATCATGAAACAAATAATCGACGGAAAAGTATAACCGGGAGAAATTTGGAGAATAGTTAGTAACAAGTTTTGGGTTTGTAAAAAAAAGAGTTTGATTTTAATTGACCTAGTTACTAAGTGAAAATCGGGCGAATCAGAAACCTTAAGTCTAATTGATTTTAATTAATAAAAGAAATTTAATTTAAATTAAATGATTAAACTAATTAAATTAATTAATTAAATTAAGAAAAATAGAAAAAAAAGTTAATTGTGAAATTAATCCTAATTAAACTAATTGTTTAACCTAATTACTAATTAATTTATTAATTGAAATAATTAAAGAAAATGTTAAGAAAATAGTTAGAAAAATGGAAAAAAGCAATGGGGTAAAAGAGAAGTGTGGTCGCTGGGAATCGATCCCAGGACCTTTTGGTTAATCAAACAACACCTTGACCATCTGAGTTCCGCGCGTTAGTTGTCATAGGAATACCTGCATTGGATTATATGTGATTACGTGTTCTGTTTGAATTTCAAACCAAGTCAAGCCGTGGGACCCGGTTGTATCGTGTGAGCCAATCAGACATAAGGACATTTCCACGCCTGCAGTCAAATGGTCCTCGCCTGAGTCCGCGCCGGAACCCTACGCCGATCATCATCTCCGGCGAGCTTATTTTTCAGACCTGCAAAATAAAGAGAATTGATGGAAGAGGTTAAGGCTACCCCCCTAAATCGACCCCTTTGAACCCCGTGGTGGTGGCCGTTTGGCCTGAAACGGCCTGCAACGTCTGGTTCGAAGCTTGTCCGATTCAAATCCCTAACAATGGAAAATCACGTTTCGGCCGTTATGAGCTTCATGCGATCGTCCAGACCTGTTCTATGATGTCTCAGGAATGCATTACAACTGTTAGTTTCAGACAAAACACAACAAATATTGAAACACGAATTTAAAAAAAGTATGCAAGTGGATGTTCATGTATGGAACGATTCAGAGACATTTGGCCATGGCTATTGACCTGTACTTATTCTATCACACCTCAAAAGCATGATGAAGTGCTTGGATTTGATTGAAAATGGCTGAGAGGTAGAACACGAGTTTTGCAAGTTTATGAAATTTTTTGAGATATTAGGGTTGGTTTATGAGGCAAGGGTTCGTCCCCTTTGCTTGTGAATGTATCATGTATATATAGAGCATAAGATTTGATCAGAAATAATGAGAAAATATCTTGCCTTGAATGCAAAAATATTTCCTTGTGAACATTTACCAAATCTTTCCAAAAATGCATTTTTCCTTCCTTGTAGCATCTTGCACAATTTCTGACTTACATGGGCTATCTTGGACACGAAGACAAGTAGAGACCAAGCCCAACTTGTCATAGACTTTGCTTTTGTATTTTACTTAATTAAAATTGGATTCAAATGTTTTAATTCCAAAATAAATCAAATAAATTGGGAAGGAGGCGTGGCAAGGTGCATAGAGACCATGGATAATGTTATGCTCCAGTTTGGATCATAAAATTATAAGCCCATTTGAAAAATATTTGCATTTGTCAAGTATTCTCCTTTATGCACCTCCTCAAAAATGCTCAACTTGCACAACTTGTATCTTGCTCAATTTTTAAAATTTTTGGGTGTTCTTGGACTTTTTAGAAAGCTCAAGATGTCTTCTAAACATCCCTTTTGGTTTCATCTTCATTGAAGTTTCCATGATCATGAACACTTATTTGCAAAAAGATGACTTTTTGTTGACTTTTAAAAGGACCTGTAATGTTTTGATCCATAACTTCCAAACGAAGCATTTCTAGCCCAAAAAAGGACATGAATTTGGTGGAAAAATGAGCTTTGGTGGAAAAATTTCTGATAAAGTATGTGAAATTTATGCTTGGTTAAAGTTCTGTTGACTTTTGTCTAGAGAAGCCCTGATTTGGAAACTTTGACTTTTGATCAAATCTTGACTTTTCTTGATGAATCATGATCAAACCTTGATCAAATGATGAATATTACTTCAAAATGTTGGTGTTGACCAAAAATTAGTGAAGTTTGACTGTATGTTGACCACAATTGACTTTTTGTCCATTACAGCTGATTTTCAGCTATCTGAGCAATTGGATGAGCAACTTTAAGTTGTGAGGCTTGGAACTTGACATAGTGATCCCTGGGAACATAGGATGAGGCATGATGATCACTTGAAGCATTGGAAGTCCATCTTGACTTGAGAATGGCAAAACCCTAGTTTGGGTTGATTGCTTAAGTGAGGGTTCGTCTGGTCAACCCTTGTGAAATCCTTGAATATGGATATGTGAGTTGTCTTGAGAAGTGGGAGGGAAAATTTTGGGGTATAACAGTTGCCCCTGTTCAATCTTCTTGTACTGGAAGAGTTAGATTTTCATGCTTGCCTTTCGTGACCTGAAGGTAGAAGATGATTGAACACTCGAGTACAGCTGAAAATTTGCACTCGTTGTTGTATGAAATAGGATCGTCAGCTGATGATGCGCTGGAATGGGCTTATAGATGCCATTTGGATAAGCCTCTGTTGGAGAGTGAGTCGTACGCTAGACTCTGTATTTGTCTTTTGTGTAGAAGAGACAATGGAGATGGGCTTAAGATGCCATCTGGAGAAGCTGCTACTGGAGAGTGAGTCGTACGCTAGACTCTGTATTTGTCTTTTGTGTAGAAAAGACAATGGAGATGGGCTTAAGATGCCATCTGGAGAAGATGAGTTGTAAGCTAGATTGTGTAGTTGTCTTTTGAGTAGAAGAGACAACGAAGATGGGCTTAAGATGTCATCTGGAGAAGCTGAGTCGTACGTTAGACTCTGTAGTTGTCTTTTGGGTAACGGAGATGGGCTTAAGATGCCATCTGGGGATGTTGATAATAAGAGAGAGTCAGAATAAACCTTCGTCTTGGCTATTCCTGAGGTGAATATTTGGCAGGATGCGGGTAGTTTTCCCGTCTTGCTTCAGGTGTTAATCTTTGACCTTCCGTTTGGAAAAATGACTTTTACCTGCTGGGGAGACAAAATCTTGACAAGACATGGTCAGTCTTATGAAGATTATGATGCATGCGAATGTATGACAATATTACTATGATGTATGCATATGTTATGACTTTTATGTAGATGTATGAATATAGATGTTGTTGTATTTCAAAACATATCCATCTTGAAGAAGATAGGAACATTCGGAGATTTCTTGATGTCGCTTGAGGACGAGGGTGTTGAAAACCCTAGATAGGGAATAAGAGAGATGATTACGATTCCTCGATGCACTATCGACCAAGTTTCAGTCACGGATATTCATCTTGCCTAGAAGAATAGCAATGGTTGAGAAATACTCAGCTGAGGATCTTGCGCATAGACCTTGTTGGGGATGATGTGAAATGATTCGTTATTGCTTGGAGACTGAACATGGGGTGGTGATGCTGATAGGGTCATTAAAGCTTGACGAGGCTTGTAGGATCATTTAAAGCGATGGAAACTTATTAGGATCACTTGAGGCGATCGATCGATAGGATCATTTAAAGTTGATGGAAACTTATATGGATCACTTGAGGCGATCGATCGATAGGATCATTTAAAGCGATGGAAACTTATATGGGATCACTTGAGGCGATCGATCGATAGGATCATTTAAAGTTGATGGAAAACTTATTGGATAGGTTTAAATTAGGATCATTTAAAGTGATAAATAGGTCATTTAGGATCATTTAAAGGTGATGAAACGATAGGATCATTTAAAGTCGATGAAAGTTAGGATCATTTAAAGGATTGTTTGGATCATTTGAATGATAGGATCATTTAAATCGATGAAGTTAGGATCATTTAAAGTGATGAAATAGGATCATTTAAAGTTGATGAAACTTGTTACGTTAGAACTCTGTGGAGAGGAGATGATAAAGTAATACTTGTTGGAGAAGATTTATTTTTGAAGGGAGAGAGATGGCTTTGTGGGGATTGTAGAGATGACCCCGTGGAGGTATTTCTTGTGAAAGTGACTCTGTGGGGACATATTGGTGACTTTAGTCGTCATCTCAATTCCTAGAGCACATAGTAACTATTATTTACATTGTTAGAAGCAAGTGATTGAACTGGTTTGCACCCTTGAATCTTGAAGTTGAGAACAATGTGGTATGTAAGTAAGTGATACGGACGAGACATAGTGCGCTTAAATCTAACTTTTGCCTAGACCGCCCTTTTTTTGGTCTGTCGGGATACCCTTTTGCCCAAGCCGCCTTTTCAGGTTTTCGACTTGTCGGGTGTACATTTTTTTTGTATATGTCCTTAATTTTTGCCCGAACACTTTTGGTTCGTCAGGACGCCCTTATTTATGCCTAGGCCAGTCGACCTAGAGGGTCTCGTTTATGCGTAGTATTTTTTGACTATGTCTGCGTTCATAGGGTGCGAGAAGTCTCCGTCGTTCATGTGGGAGTTCATCTACCTCTGGAGTCAATGTCCTGGTGTATTTGACGCTTGAAGTTGTTGGTGAACCGCTGGAAATCCTAATAGTCTTGACTTTCTCAAGTAGTCTTCTGAGGAATGTTATGAGAGAATGATACTGACACCATCTGATACTACTGGCACAGGCAAGTAACTCAATGGCTTCTATTGAAACTTGTGATCAATGTAGCATGCCCCAAGTGATTTAGATGTAGGTTATGCCCCAACTATTCAACATCTTTGAGAGATTCTCTGAATCTTGACCTGATTGCCCCAGATGAGTTGGATGATGGCATGTTATGCCCCTTGATTGGAAAGGCTTAGTACCAGAGATGTCTTTATCTGTAGTAATTTTTCCCATTTGGAGGACCTTCATTCATTGAATATTCGTCATGAAAATCCTTTGTTGTCAAACATTTAGTCATATGCAAACAATGGTATTAAAATGCAAAGCTCGTGTCTGTCTTGAAGTTTGTAAAAATGCATTTTTAGTAAAATAAAATTTGTAAGCAAAATGATATCGACTCAGGAATTATAGTAAGCCTTACAGGAGTCAGGATACCTTTTTATAAAAGTACGCTTTCGAACTAACAATGCTTAAGTTAGGACTTTTAAGGGTTATAACGTGGCTTGACTCACGGTTTAAGAAACAAAGGATAAAGGCTCGAAATTTATTTGTACCCAACCCAATCTCCGTGATGTCCTTCAGTCCTATGTTCAGTTAACTGTGCATCCTTGGAATTGCAACACTTACATTTGGTGATGGCTCAGAAATTGGAAGTTTATTTGAAAAGACAATCATCATTTTTTTAACCTCTTTCTATTGTTGAGGGTTTGTAGTGGCCTCTCTTTTTGACTTTATTATCCCTAACTTTTCCTGAACTGTTCATTTTGAGATTACGGGATGTATCATTTTCCTTAAGTCTCCTTCATAGGTTTTTGACTTAGCGAGCTTTTCTTTTGATAGATATTGTTGCGACTTAATGATCACATGGAACCAACACATTTTGACTTAGAAGGATATCTTGACATTACTCATCGTGATTGACCGCATTTAGGTTAGCGAGAAACTACCCTGCACCAAGTTACGATTAAGGGTTTCAATTTGTGTAAAGAAAGAAAACTTCTGCTCCTTAGGCTCAAAGGGGTTGACTAGGGATTAACTTCCTTATATCTCCACTGTTTGGGAATTGAAACAAGGCTTGTACATCGTCGACGATCATTCGAAAGCATCTGTAAGTTATGGTATAATCTTAGCCATTTTCCCTCTAAAGGCTTACCGCTTTAACAATAGTTGAATATCAAACAGTAAGAAACACAATTTAAATATAGTGAAACGAATGGATTATCTCAAGACAAACACGCGCAATGCATTAATGTGAAAAACCAAAGTTTGACATAAGGATAAACGTTCAAGCAAACAAAAGAAATTACAACTAAAAATTCAAATGAAAGAAAGCTTCTTCGCATGAACTCGTCACTTTAGATTGCATGCCTTGTAGTTTCGATATTTGATGGATGGTAGAAAAACTCAATCTGACCATCTTGTGTGAAGTTGAGAACTTTTTCATCAATCAAATCCTGAATCTTGTTCTTCAGGGCCCAACAGTTGTTGGTGTCGTGCCCTGGGTTGTTGGAGTGGTATGCACACCTTGCATTAGGATTGAACTTTGGAGAGGAAGTGTTGACATGCTGAGGAGGATTCTCCAAAGTAATGAATTATGCTTTCAACATGTGTTGTAATGCTTGAGACAACGACATGTTGATCTTGGAAAATTGTCTCATGGGTGTATCTTACTTATGTTGATTACCTTGTTGTTGTTGGTGAAGCAATGGGAATTTGCCCCTTTCTTGTGAACAAGTCAACTTTGGTCTAATTGGAGGTTGGTTGACGCTTGGATCCCCAACTCTAGTGGTTCGTACCATTCGGTTGTCTTCGAACTTGAGGAGCTCGTTGATGAAGACTCTCAATTCTTCTTGCCCCGGGGCTAAGTTCTGGATAAGAGCCATCTGACCCATCATCTGGATTCTCATCTTTGCTATCTCAGCTTGCGTTTGTTCAAATTGGCCATCCTTGTTGTCTTCAAGATTCTTCTTAGTGATGAGCTCTTTCAGATCTTTCTGTCCTTGAGCTAAGCTGGTAAACATTTCCTGGAATTGAGCATTCTGAACCTGGAGATCTTTGACAGTCTGTTCAAGAGCCATTTTCTACTGAAATAAACAGCGAGAGAATAAGAAAACCGGTCTTCGATGTACCTGCTATGAGATGTTATGCCATGATATGTGATGTTATGCAATGCAATGTTTTCAAGGACATTAGAAATTTAAATTTGTTAAACAAGCATGGACAAATTTTTATTAGCTTCTCTTTATTAAGTACAAAAGACAAATAAAAAAAAGGTTCCTAAAGCTTTCAGGTCTCCCATGGGCGCTTCCTCTTTGTGTTGAAGTAGGTGTTGATGTTTCGCTCCTCGTGAAGTAGCTTTGTCAAATCTAGTACCTTCTTCTCGCTTGCATAGCACTGAGCTTCGAATGTATCCCTTTCTTCTTTAAGTTGAATCCAGGATCTCCTCAAGTCTTCAAGATCAGTAGGCATGTCTGGATGGTGAACGGTATAGGGTTCATCACCTATAGCAACAGGTTCCATAATCACTGGTAGCACGGGTGTAAATGGCATCATGAGGTTTTGAGCTCGAGCTCGCACCCATTTGAGGTAAGGTTCCCAAGGAATGGAATTCTTGTGTCCCAAAGTCTTGGTATCAGTCTTCTTTACCATGCCCCAAGCGTGCACAAATTTTCGACGGTAATTCTGGAGATCGTTGCTGTAGTCAAACACAATATCTTGGAGAAGCATATTATGAGGACCATCTCTTCGAGCATAACCAAACTGACGTAGAGCTAGAGAAGGGTTGTAAGTGATACCTCCCCTTATGCCAAGGAGTGGTACGTTAGGGAATTCCCCACAATGCTCAATAAATGTGAAGTCCTTTTGAGAAAAGAGACACCAACGGATATCTGAATGAGAGAGTGACATCAGCCTTTGAGACCACTTCAATCTTTTCTCGTTCTTCATTACTGATTGAGGAAGGTGTGAAATAAACCACCTGGAAAGTAACGGTATACAACACATGAGAGTTCCTTGTCTTTTGATGGTACGAGTGTGGAGAGAATGCAGGATGTCTCCAAGTAAGGTAGGCACCGGATTACGAGTAAGGAATATCTTGATGGCGTTCACGTCTATGAACTGATCTGGATTAGGAAATAGCACCAAGCCATAGATTAGTAAGGCCAAAATGTCTTCGAATGCATGAAAACTCATAGCTTGAGGAATTCTCGAGCTTTCTTTATCAGAAACTTAGCAAGCAAACCCTTAACTCCGCTTCTTGTTTCCCAATTAGCTTCAATGTCTGACCACTTTAGATGTAACGCTGATGCGATGTCTTCGTACTTCGGAGCTTCTTCTGAACCGATGAATGGTATCTGATCAAGGGTAGGTATCCCAAGTAGCTTAGAGAACCCTTCCAAGGTAGGCACCAACTGATAATTTGGGAATGTAAAGTAGTGATGTTTCGGATCGAAGAACTGGAATACGACGTGCATCATATCTTCTTTAAAACCGGAGGTAACCAAGTCAAGCAGATAACCATGTCTTTTGATGAACTGAGCATGATCGGGAACTTCTGAAACCAATTCTTTGAGTTGAGAAGGCATATCCATGAAGTTGATTCGGATAGTCTTCCTAGAAGCCATGATCCCTACAAAACAAAGCAAAGGTAAATCCCTAGGTCCTTGAAATAGTTAGAAATGATGATGTGATATTATGATGTCATGATGTCATGTTTAAGAAAATAGCAAGCACAAACAATTCACACAATAGCCGTAGGTTTAAGGCTTGCATGAGGCATAGGTGTCGACCCTACCAAAGTTTGAGTGGGTTCATCATGTCCTATGATAGTAACCGGGTTCTAGGAATCTCATATCATTGATCTTTCTCATAGGCTTTATTTCAATACGACTACCAAGTGGTCGACCAAAACATCCCGAAAGTCGAATCTTAATGAGTGTAGCATCGAGTATCAACCAACCTCAGTCTACACCGAATCCGACCATCTCACTACCTTCTAATGGCCAAGATGGGTCAATTAGGGTTCTAGAAGTTGAGTTAGTGCTGATGACACAACGCAGACGCCAAATACTTTCCTCAACTAGACATGAGGAGCATCGGGACATCCAAAGTTTCACACTAACGTAGCCATCATGTTGACCGTTTCGGTATACGCCTAACGGTCACGACGATTTATTGCTACTTACCTAAGGAAATCTGGATCCGGGTGTAGGATCCCCCACAAGTATAATACCCAAGAAACCCTTAAAAGTAAAGCATACAAATCAAACAATTTTGAGTGATCTAAAAACCCTAAGGTAAACTCTCTTTATTTTCCCAGTCGCAATTACGTAACACTTGGTTTTGCATTTGATCGCAAATGTTGCGGATAGCAGTCGCCATCGACTTTTATTTTATCCAATAAAGGAAAGGTGAAAATAACAGAAAGACCTTTGATAGATTACGAGTAAGGGAGTTAGTTATGAAAAGGAAGGTGTTAGCACCCTTTCCATCCGTAGTTTTCTCTTAATTTTTTGCTCACTTTATAAATTGCTTTTTGTGTGTTTGAAAATAATTTGAAAAGGCATTTAGCTTTGACTTTAATTATTCACGGAATGTATACAAAGTGTTTGGAAATGTTTCATTTTGGAAAAAGTTTTGAGAAAAGTGTGAGGTGTGAAAAGAATTGAGCAAGCAAAGAGACTTATTACCTACTCGAGCAGTCGTTTAGTGTTATTTTGCTTTCCTTTAGAACAACGCTATCTATACCATTAGTTGGTAGGTAACCTATTAGTTGGATGTAAAGGGACATTCGAAGGGATGGTCATAGAAGGAAACTTGTAGGAGTATCGTAGCACATTCGTAGGACGATCATCATCTTCGTAGGCAACAATCGAGGGCGAGATCATGTAATCGTAGGCAACATTGAGGACTATGATCTTTTAAGTCGAAGGACTGTGATGATATTTCGTGCAACCGTACTAAGATACCCCTAGGGACTTGACCATTTATAACGAGAGAGAATACCTAGGGGTGCATGTGTGAGAAAAGTGTATTGTTTTCGGATATTTTATCTTGTATTAGTGATCTAGATTGATTGAATTAATCTTGTCATACCGCCTAATTACTAGCGGTTTATAAGTGCGGAAAGTAAATGCGAAATGTAAAGTCGAAAGTAAATCATACGCTATTACATGGCTTTGGGACGATACATAATTGAGGAGTGCGGAAAGTAAAACCTAATTAAACTATTACATCCCATGAGCATTACATAATATTGAAAAGAAAATGCAAAAACTACAACACCCGCGCACAATAATCGTGAAAAAAGATAATCGACGAAAAGCGCGAAATTTGGAGAATAGTTAGTAAAAAGTTTAGGGTTTGTAAAAAAATGAGTTTGATTTTAATTGACCTAGTTACTAAGTGAAAATCGGGCGAATCAGAAACCTTAAGTCTAATTGATTTTAATTAATAAAATAAATTTAATTTAAATTAAATGATTAAACTAATTAAATTAATTAATTTAATTAAGAAAAATAGAAAAAAAAGTTAATTGTGAAATTAATCCTAATTAAACTAATTGTTTAACCTAATTACTAATTAATTTATTAATTGAAATAATTAAAGAAAATGTTATGAAAATAGTTTAAAAATGGAAAAAAGCAATGGGGTAAAAAAGAAGTGTGGTCGTTGGGAATCGATCCCAGGACCTTCTGCGCGCGTTAGTTATCATAGGAATACCTACATTGGATTATATGTGATTACGTGTTAATTTCAAACCAAGTCAAACCGTGGGACCCAATTGTATCGTGTGAGCAATCGACGGAAGGGCATTGCCACACTGCAAATGGTCCTCCTGAGTCGCGCGAAACCCTCGCGATCATCATCTCCGTGAGCTTATTTTCAAACACGCAAAATAACGAAATTTGGAAGAGGTTAAGGCTAGCCCCTAAATCGACCCCTGTGAACCCGTGGTGGTGGCGTTTGGCTGAAAGCGGCTGGAGCGTCGGTTGAAGCTTGCGATTCAAATCCTAACAATGGCAAATCACATTTTGGCGTTAGGAGCTTCATGCGATCGTCAAACTGTTCTATGATGTCTCGGGAATGCATTACAACTGTTAGTTTCGGACAAAACACAACAAATATTGAAACAATTTAAAAAAAGTATGCAAGTGGATGTTCATGTATGGTAAGATTCGAGACATTTGGCCATGGCTATTGGCATGTACTTATTCAATCACACCTCGAGAGCACGATGAAGTGCTTGGATTTGATTGAAAACGGTGAAGATAGAACTTGAGTTTTGCAAGTTTATGAATTTTTGAGATATTAGGGTTGGTTTATGAGGCTAGGGTTTCGTCCCTTTGCTTGTGAATGTATCATGTATATAGAGCATAAGATTTGATCGAAATAATGAGAAAATATCTTGCCTTGAATGCAAAAATATTTCCTTGTGAACATTTACAAATCTTTCCAAAATGCATTTTCCTTGTAGCATCTTGCACGAATTTCTGACTTACATGGGCTATCTTGGACCTCAAGACAAGTAGAGACCAAGCCCAACTTGTAATAGACCTTGCTTTTGTATTTTACTTAATTAAAATTGGATTCAAATGTTTTAATTCCAACATAAATCAAATAAATTGGGAAGGAGGCGTGGCAAGGTGCATAGAGACCACGGATAATGTTAAGATCCAGTTTGGATCATAAAATTATAAGCCCATTTGAAAAATATTTGCATTTGTCAAGTATTCTCCTTTATGCACCTCCTCAAAAATGCTCAACTTGCACAACTTGTATCTTGCTCAATTTTTAACACTTTTGGGTGTTCTTGGACTTTTTAGAAAGCTCAAGATTGTTCTTGCAGGAAAAACCTTATTAGAATGATTTTAGGGATTTGGAAGCTTAAGTATCGTAACTCAAGTTCCAAGCTTGTGAGTATCTTGCTTATCCCGCCGGCGGGAGCCCTATTTATATCATTCCTTCCTTGAAGCTATTTCTTTCCTTCCGTAACTGCCTCAGCTCATTAACCATGGCTTTTAAGGCAAGGAGTTAGCTGTTACAGCTTGTAATCATTCACTAGTAACGTCTCATAAAGACTCTAGGAACTCTTCATCTTCATAACGTCTATTCAATCGTTCCTACTGGAGTAACTGCCGAGCTACACTTCGGACCGAAACCGTCCTCGCGTCTCTCCCCGAGATCCAAGTCGGACATAGATCTCCTCTTTGATGGTCGAGACCTATCCCGGATCCTTGCACCCAGGCATCCATCTCGGCTGAGGATTTTGTGTATGATCATAAGCCCCCTTGGTCGCTCGGTTTTAAGCTTCTTGAATCCGTGTCGACCAAACAGTTTGAACCCTTAATCCCTTAGCGAGATGTGTTATATTTTTTGATTTTTCTTAGAAAGCATACGTGCCCACGTGACACCGATACGGTCACTTGGGCTTTGATTGCTCTATAAGTGGAAAACACGATTTTATGCCTCTTTTCCCTCCAACTCATTATATTTCATTTTTGCCTTCCACGAATTCCTCCTCTACATATTCTCAAACCTACTTCAATCCCTTGAGTCTTCAAAAACCCTCACACCAATCATCATCAACTCGGTACCCTCTTTCTTTATACTATTTTTGTTTCAATCCTAAACATGGTCATTATTAGGGAATCGATGACTTGATCATAAAATCCATTTAGGAGATGAAGGCGAAAAACCATTCGAGGAATGCATGCGTGAGGTGAGGAATGTCAAAGGACGACCGACCTAAAGAGAGTTGTGGACGGGGTTTGTCTTGAAGTTTTACTTCGAAAGTGATTCGACCACGACTCTTGAGGTTCGGTGGAGCTAATAATGGAAACCAACCGTCGATCAAAGGGAAGGTTGGCTTTAAGCGAAGCTTGATACAAGATGAAGAAATCGCTACACTTGTTCCTACAGTGTCTCGTCAGGAGGCGAAGATGATGTGATTTTAGAATCCGTGAATCTGGAGAGTGTCTGTATGATCCGTCGGGAGTTGAAGCGGGTGGTTTTACTTTTATCGGGGTGATCGAGGAATTTGGCATTCAATTCCCACTCTCCGACTTGGCCGATATCCTCCGTACCATCAACCTAGCTCCTCCCAACTTCGTCCCAATGGGGTTTCATCCGGGCCTTGAGTAATTTGCCGAGCCCATCTATAACCCCACCATTGGTTTGTTCTTCTCTTTTTGAAATAAAAAGCAGGCCGAGGCGGGTTGCCATCGGTGGCATCCCGAAGAAGTTTCCTCAAGCCTATACCTCAATTTTAAGGGCTACAAAGCGCTTTATCCGAGTGAGATGTGGGTCTCGGTGCCCCTATGTTATTTATGGCTCGACGGGCATCACAAGTTCCCTTTGTCTTGGACTTGTGATCCACTCCTATCTCGGTTTGATTCTGACTTAAGTGATACGAGATCCTCTCTTTAGAAATTATGGACTCTTTCGGACCAATTGGGTCAAGGATTTACTTGCCTGTCTCCCAAGGAAGTCCCGACTTCCTAGGTAAGAACTTCTCGACTATCTTTACTATTCTATACTTTATTTGTATGTTTAACTTCTTTTCCTCATTTTATTTTCCCAGATAAGATGGTGATATATCAAGTAAAGGAACAGAGGAAGCTAATGGTGAAGCCCGTGCTGCCAGAATGGGCAAAGGCGGTCCCTCGAGACCAAGTCCAATTTGGCGGGCTGGAAGTGGCGTCGAAGAAGAAAAAAGCACGCCACGACCGTGATCCTGCTGCGAAACAAACACCATTCTGCTTCTCCTCTGGCGCCGGTGAACTGAACCAGCCCGAGTCTATCCCAAAACGAAGACCGTTATGGGGGCGAAACCAACTCGGCGGTGGGCCATCTCAATTGTTGAAGGAAGTTGGTGATAGCTCGGTCGAACTTCTTACGAGAATCGGTTACGGGCTGCCGACTTGACGGCCTTAAGTTTTATATGATCATCTCAACGCCACAACCGGCGTGAACAAGTTGACCCCTCGGGTTCTAGCGGATCACCAATCGGTGAGCTCATACCTTATGAGGTGTCTTTGTGCTCACCAAGTCTGTTTGAATCGGTGATCGTGTGGAGAAAAAAAAGCGAGTTAGAGGCGAAGTCAAGAGGTTAAGCGACAACGAGCAATTCCTTCTCAACGCCAATGATGTATTCAAGAACAAACTCTCCGAAGCAGCTGGAAACATTACAAGTCTTGAAGAGAAGAATTCGGAGGCAAGCAAACGGATAAAGACTTTGGAAGATGAGCTCGCCCAAATGTCCACCAAGTTCCAGGATTCTGAAAAATCATGCTCCGAGCTGCAGGAAGCATTGAAGAACTCCCAGATGGGTATCTTAGATGCCGGGGACATAGCTTTTGACCGGGCTAAAGCTCAAGTCAGTTGCCTTTACCCCGACATAGACATCTCGGAGGTTGACTTCTTCAAGACTATTGTTTATGGGAAGCTGGTGGAGGTTGATGAAGATGATAGTGAGACCACCATTAGCGAAGAAAACGCTAAGGTGGATGCCAACTCTGCCAACCCCAATCCTTGATTTCTTTGTTTTTTTTTTTTTTTTTTTTAGAATTTCCATAGTTAGTCATCCCTTTTGGCGGATGCATTTTGTACTTTGAATATTTGCCCTACTATTTTAATTGATTTCGAATTTTGCTATTAATTTCGAGTTTTGCCTTTTGTTCATTTCTGCACAATTGTGAACTTTTATGTAGTACTTATGAGCCCCGAGCCATTGGATGCGACGAGCAATCCTAATGGTTTGAGAGAAAATCACATAACAATTGTTCCACCCGACATACACCTCCGGTAACATCGGTTTACGAGGCGAGAGAGTGTTGAAGGAGCCGATGCAACTCGATTACATTTCTTTTTTATTCATTTTGAAGGTCGTTCAGGAGTACTCGCGTAGGATCGAACCTTTACGTGGTGAAAGATGATCATAGACCGAGCTTAGCGACGTCGCCATAGGGTTGAGCCTCAAGCGAGGTTGACAGGAGTATTCCTCATGGGAGCAGAGCCTTTCCGTGGTGAAAGACGATCATAGACCGAGCTTAGCGACGCGTCGCCATAGGGTTGAGCCTCAGCGAGGTTGACCAAGGAGTATTCCTCATGGGAACAGAGCCTTTCCGTGACTAAAAGACGATCATAGACCGAGCTTAGCAGTACGTCGCCACTTGCTGCTACAGATCAGATGCTGCAATATAATTTCATTAGATAGATGCCTCATTAAAAACCCTGGCCCTTGCCTCGGGAAAAGAGTGCACCAATTATTTTTACATAAGTATATTTAACTAAAATAAAACTTAAGACTTGCAACATTCCAAGTCCTTGGTAATTCTGATCCGTCCAAAGTCTCCAACTTGTAGGCTCCGTTTTGTAATTCCTCCGAGACCTTGAATGGTCCCTCCCAGTTGGGATCTAGCTTACCCTTCTTGGTAGGATCGGTTATTTTCTTAAGTACCAAATCTCCAACCTTGAACCCTCGCTGCTTCACTCTCAAGTTGAAACGTCTAGTCATTCTCTGTTTGGCTGCTACTTCCCTGACATGGGCCGAGTCTCTTATCTCGTCCAAGAAATCCGCCTCTTCATTCAGAGCTTGTTTATTGGCCTCCTCTTCAAAATTTTCCCGACGCCAAGAGGGTAAAACTACTTCCACCGGAATCATGGCATCAGCACCAAAAACCATCCGGAAAGGAGTCTCTTGCGTTGTGGAATGGACTGTGGTATGGTAAGCCCATAAAACTTCGTGTAGGCATTGTGCCCATAACCCTTTGGCCGAATCCAGCTTCTTCTTCATTGCATTAAGTATGACCTTGTTGGCCGACTCAGCCTGCCCATTTGCCTGCGGATGCTCTACGGATATGAATTTGTTTTGAATTCCAAGCTCCTTGCAGAACTCCACTACCGAAGTACTTGCAAATTGTGCCCCATTATCCGAAACAATGACACGAGGAAGTCCAAATCGGCAAATGATACTTCTCGATAAAAGCGGACCGGTCTGCGAGATTCGGGACACGACACTTCCACCCATTTAGTAAAATAATCCACAGCTCGATCGGGAACTTAACGTCCGGAGCCACGAACGGCCCGGGATGTCCCCGATAAAAGGCCATGGTACGGCGTGTGCAAGAGCTCGGATGGTGTGTGAATGGGTGGGCGAGCGTTTGGCATTTTGAGCATTGTGCCACATATTCCCGGCAGTCCTTTGTTAACGTAGGCCAGTAATACCCGGCCCTTAAGATCCGACCAGCCAAAGCCCTTCCTCCTCCATGATTTCCACAAGTCCCTCATGAACCTCCTTCATCCATTGACATATCCTCCTCGACACGCGGTAACATGGGGCTGCGTCAACCGTATAGTTTTCCCGGACTCCATTACAAACCGGGATGAAACCTTCTTGATGTGTTTGGCCTTATCTCTATCTCCAGGTAATATCTCTTGTTGTAAGTAACGGACGATCGGGCTCATCCACCCGCCGTCTCCCTCACGAATGGCCAGGGATTCTCCTTTTTCAACACTGGGCACTGGAAGTATCTCACGGATGACCGATTTGTTCACCCCGGAGTCCTTAGAACTAGCCAAACGTGATAGTACATCGGCTCGAGTATTCTCTTCCCGGGCCACATGACATATTTCAAAAACTTTAAACTGCCGACTCAATGAAACAGCCTGCTGCAAATATTTCTCCAAAATAGGGTCCTTTACGAAGCGACCCGTCCACTTGTCCGCCACCAATTGTGAATCGATGCGCACTAACAAATCGTCACTCCTACTTCCAAAGCTAACCTCGGGCGGCCAAAGCTTCATATACTGCTGGTTGTTACTCGCGAAAATCCAAAAGCAAAAGTATTCCGGCACCATCTCTCACGGACCCTCGGAACTATCCTGCCACTACCTTTGAGATTAGAGGAGCCATCAGCAGAGGATCCACCTACGAATAGAGTCCTCTCTGGCGAATAGACAAGTTCCACCATGAAATCAGCTAGAGATTGGGATTTGATCTTTGATGCGGACTAAAGCGATCTCATACTACGATAGTTCCGGCCGAGGACACCATCCTTCGGCCGGTCGGCTTCTTAAACACACTTCAAAGGAAAATTAGTCTTCACTGGACGGGATGTCAGGAAGTAATGTCGAGTTTTCGTGCGGTGGTCACAAGTGCGGGGCCAGCTCTCTATCTTACGGTATCTGGTCTCTGCCCGCTTTAACACCTTACTCACAAAGTATCGGACGCTCTCCTTCATCCGAGTCTTGTACCAACACGAACTAATTGCCCTTGGATACCGGGTAAAGTGTTAGCGAGAACCTTCTTTGGGTCGACTATGCCGTGGCGGCAATGATTGTTTTACCCATTGAATGCTTCTTCACATGCTTCCGTCCATTCAAATGAGCTCTCTTCTTAATTGCCGAGAAATGAATGGATTTATCGACTAAGATAAGAAAGCGAGATAACGGCCAAGCGGCCGATTCTTTGCACTTCTCGTGGGTCGGACTCCTCATGTCAATGATCGCTGGCACTTATCGGATTGGCTTCGATACCCGATTTGTGAGCATGAAACCCAGGAACTTGCGGCTTGAACTCCGAATGTACACTTGTCGGGTTCAAGCGCATGTTTTCGCACCGCCCGAAAGTCTCCCTAATGTCTATCACATGGTCTTCTCCCGTGGTTTTATCACCATGTCCTACATACACCTCAATATTCGACCGATCTGGGCAAACACCATATCCATCGGTCTTTGGTAGGTCGGCGTTCTTCAAACCGAGCAGCATAACTACGTAATAGAAATTCTTTCGCTCGTCATGAAGGTTGTTTGGGCGCATCGGTAGGGTTCATCCGGATCGATTGTATCTGAGTAGGCATCAAAAACTTAGAAGGCCGGAAGAAGCTGTCGATCAACCGATCAATGTGTGGGAGAGGATACGGATCCTTGAGCATGCTTTGTTTAGGTCGGTGAAGTCTACACACATTCTCCACTTTCCATTCTTCTTCTTTACCATAACAACGTTTGATAGCCAAGTTGGATATTGTACCTCCTTCACGAAACCGGCCTTCAACAACTTTCCACTTCCTCGGCCTGACTTGCCCTTTCTTCCCCATCTTCCGCTTTCTTTGTGACACGCTTTGACTCCGGGATCAATTGACAAATGATGACACATGATCTGGGGTCTATGCCGCATATCGGCGGCTTCGAGCAAAGAGATCTAGATTTTGCCTTAATACAGGACTATCTCGGTCTCTTCCTCCATTGTCAATGCGTTCCTAGGTGGGTAATTTGCGAGGCAACGGGCGATCTGAGCGTCTTTGACCTCCTCCTGAGGAGTAAGTCCGTCCTCGCCCGTCCTTTCTCTCGGATCAATATCAACCATGCCGACCTCATGTTTGGGAGAAGCTTCCGATGGACCTGACCTCTTCTTAGCCTTGGGTCTTTATAACACTTAGGCCAACCCTGGTCTCCACGGATAACCCCGACACGCCCGTTGCCAAGGGGATATTTCATAGTCAAGAACAATGTTGACAATACCGCTTCAAGTGCATTAAACGAAGGTCGCCCGATGATAATGTTGTAGGGTGACGACGCATTAACCACCAAATACCTAACCTGAACGGCTTTGGCATTTTCTCCTTCTCCGAAAGTAGTTTGTATGGGGAGGTATCCCAGAACCTGCACTTGCTCGCCGGAGAACCCTACCAGAGTCCCACTGAAAGGCAACAACTCATTTGGCTCGAAACCCATACCCTTAAAAGCCTCCCAATAGAGGACGTCCGCGGAACTCCCCGGATCGATTAACACACGTTTCACGCCCCAATCCCGGATCTGCACCTCAATCACCATAGGATCGTTTTCATGTGGCAGAACTTCTTTGGCATCCTCTCCAGAGAAGGTTACCACCCCGGGGTCAAACCTCGAGGTTCCAATACGAAGTACCTGCCCGGAACCCCGGGCATATCTTTTTCTGGCTGAACTAGTGGAGCCACCTCCTGCAAAGCCCCCTGAGATGGTGTTTAGAGTATGCCGAGTTGACCTCGCTTCTTTCACCTCTTCTACTGCCTTACCCTTTTTCTTGGACCGAGAATCTGAAGCCGGGTCTCGTCGTGGGGATGAATCCCGCTTGCTGGTCCGCCCGGGATCCTCCTTCACATATGTTGATAGTTTTCCTCTTTGAATTAACTTCTCAATCTCCTCCTCAATTATCGCAGGACTACGTGGTATGCCCTTGAGACGATGAAACTCACACCACGCACTGGATCACTCCCAGAACCGTGTTAACGATCCACTGCTGTAAGGTGGTGTGAGCTTCAAATGGTAGCGTCCGGAGGATATCTTCCCCACGGTGTTGAGGGGTGTAAGCGTCTCCGGAGCCAAAAGCCGTCGCGGGCCGGGCCGTTTGTCCGAGTTCGTTCACGGGCAATAGCGATATCCGTGTCCGGACTCGTTCGTAGCGACCGCTCCCTGTCTTTAGAATCTCGAGCTCGCTTCTCCATGTTACTTTCTTCTCCCTTCACGTAGCACTCATTTCGAGTAATGATCTCGTCCATGCTCTTGGCGGGCTTTTGGGCTAAGGACTCATTGAGCTGCGGCCTTAAGGCCATCTTTGGAGCAAACCACAAATATCTCTGATTAGGATGTGAGACCTTGATAGTCTCCTCATTGAACCTAGCCATGAAGTCCGGAGAGATTCGGGCGTTGTTCACATGAAGAGGGAGGTATTGGCTACCTTGCGATCCGATTATGGCTTCTGAATGATTTTCGGTTGAAGTCTTGATAGCTCACTCACGGACAACCGGAAGCCCCATATACAACAGGCGATTCTCGAAGGTACCGGCCATCGGCTTGCACTTGAGCGAGTCGGTTGCTCAATGAGTGCCATCGTGTTGTTAAGCTGCGATGATGTGCTCTGGGGTCCGTCTTGCCATCGTATGATGCCACAGGGGTTTGAAATTATCGGAACAACATCCTCCCGGGCGCACGAGACAAAGGTTGCGGCTCAGGCTCTACTTCATGATCCTCACCTCATCAAGCCCCGGTTGAAGGGCTTGAACATTATCTGAAGTGTTTCGTTATCTTTGGCATGAGTCATCGATCATGGCCAAGCAATGAGTGAATCCGGTGGATCTGTTGGTGATGTTTGAGACATTGTCGTCCGTCTCTTTTTGCTTCGGCACGGGAATGATTTCACGAGGGCCCATGGTGGGCGCCAAATGTTCTTGGGAAAAACCTTATTAGAATGATTTTAGGGATTTGGAAGCTTAAGTATCGTAACTCAAGTTCCAAGCTTGTGAGTATCTTGCTTATCCGGTGAGCCCTATTTATATCATTCCTTCCTTGAAGCTATTTCTTTCCTTCGTAGCGCCTCATTTCATTAACCATGGCTTTTAAGGCAAGGAGTTAGGCATTACGACTTGTAATCATTCACTAGTAACGTCTCATAAAGACTCTAGGAACTCTTCATCTTCATAACGTCTATTCAATCGTTCCTCTTAGATAGCTGCGAGCTACACTTGGACCGAAACCCTCTCGTCTCTCCCGAGATCCAAGTCGGACATAGATCTCCTCTTTGATGGTGAGACCTATCCCGGATCCTTGCACCCAGGCATCCATCTCGGCTGAGGATTTTGTGTATGATCAAAGATGTCTTCTAAACATCCCTTTTGGTTTCATATTCATTGAAGTTTCCATGATCATGAACACTTCTTTGCAAAAAGATGACTTTTTGTTGACTTTTAGAAGGACCTGTAATGTTTTGATCCATAACTTCAAGCGAAGCATTTCTAGCCCTTGTGAGACATGAAGTTTTAGAGAATTGAATTCTCTTCAAAATGAGCTTTGGTGGAAAAATTTCTGATAAAGTATGTGAAAATTATGCTTGGTCAAAGTTCTGTTGACTTTTGTCCAGAGAAGCCCTAATTTGGAAACTTTGACGTTTGATCAGATCTTGACTTTTCTTGATGAATCATGATCAACCCTTGATCAAATGATGAATATTACTTCAAAATGTTGGTGTTGACCAGGAATTAGTGAAGTTTGACTGTATGTTGACTATAGTTGACTTTTTGTCCAATACAGTTGATTTTCAGCTATCTGAGCAATTGGATGAGCAGCTTTGACTTGTGAGGCTTGGAAATTGACATAGTGATCCCTGGGAACATAGGATGAGGCATGATGATCACTTGGAGCATTGGAAGTCCATCTTGACTTGAGAATGGCAAAACCCTAGTTTGGGATTGCTTAGGAGAGGGTTTGTCTGGCCAACCCTTGTGAAATCCTTGAGTATGGATATGTGAGTTGTCTTGAGAAGTGGGAGGGAAAATTTTGGGGTATAACACATAGGGATGAAATTTTCATTGTGTTTACAATTGTGCTTGCATAGGTCAGTAGTGGTTAGGACACCTGAAGTGGCACCACCAAGCAAAGTCCCACTTTTTATATTTCCTACTATCAAGTCATTGATATATGGGCAAGAGGAAAGGGTCGATAGTCGTCCCCCGCAGTTCTAGTCTGTGTCTTGTATGGTGCACGTGAATCGTATTACTATTCCTATCGAGTCGATTACAAAAGTGGCCAGAGTCCTCTATTCTGACTCTTCACTCATTCCTAGGGTTCACATTTATTGCTGAACTCGCATCATTTGCTCTGTAGGTTATGCCTACGCTTGTTTGACATTTGTTTGCGCATTGCATTATTTGTGTGCTTCTTCCAAAGCGCTTGTTTGCTTCATCCCTTTTGTCGTCTTCGACTCTACCTTAGATAGCGATTCGAGATAGACGTAGATTTAGGTTGTAAACCTTTTCCACTCCTTTGTCGTCTTTCTTTTTGTGTTTAAAACCTTTTCATAAGTAAAAACACAAAATCCACGAATATATACTACGGCGCTCTTACTTCCCATTGCGAGGGAATCGTAGGCATCTTGTCACGGGGCTCTATCGTGCAAACTTTGTAATCTTCCTTTTTTCCCGTGTTTTCTTCATTTTCCTTTCTTTCACATGCATTCTCTTTTAGCATCGGATATAGCAATTAAGCGGTAAATAGATATAAGCACACATATTAGGTAGAAAATTTAAGTGGATACCGTAGAGTACTACGGGCGTGTGGGGTTCTAATACCTTCCCGCGTAATAGATTCCCTTACCTATCTCTCGGTCGCAATACCGTGTCTTATCCCTTTCGGGTTTTGCGTCGTTTACCTTCTGCTTTGCGAGATAAAAAGCGTTTGATGGGGACTTCATTAATAAAGTTATCGGATGATATTCATCGGTTGTTTCACATATATCATTGAAAAGTAGTGGGAGCATCGACAAATATGCCAAAGGGTATGTATACAATTCTTAATTAAATCGTCTATTCAACAATTAATCCATGAAATGTAATGGAAAATGGTTCTTTCTAGTGGCCAGTATGCCTCATGTAGTATATATGTGCCCAACATCCGATACTGATTCTAGTTTGAATTAATTCATTATTTTCATTTTGAATTCTTTGTTATGCCACCTTTCTTTTAAACTACACGAATGAGACTCACTTAGGTGTTTTTATAGATAAGGTAAATCATTCTTGCCTAGAGTAGCTTCACCAATTCTTTTTGGGAAAAATCTTTCATAATAGGATTCAATTGAGATTTAGATATTAGTTTAAGAATGTATTACATCATTATTTTGTGCATGCGATAATAACGTCTTCCATCACTATTTGTTTAAATGAATTTAAGATTATTTTTTATAGAAATTCTAAAAAATCACCCTTATAATGGTTGAAAATATTCAAACACCTATTGAATCAATTCATAACATCTTCCTAATTTTAAACAAAGTTACCAAGCTTTATTTTAAATGGCTCAAGGCTTCTCTAGTAAATTCAAACATTGTCAAACACGAGTTTTCAATATATAAATTTATAATGCAAATGTTCTTGCAGGATAAAAACACTTATTTACCTGCAAATTTTTTATTCAAAATTCTTAGAGTATGACATCAACAAAACTTAAAACATACTTCCTCCGTCCCAAATTATAACATTTTATTGGTCATTAGGCCAATAAACATAACTCTAATAATAATTTGGAAGGATCAAACTACAACTTAAATAGAAACAAAACCACTTTTGTTTTTTTTTAAATAACTTTATTTTAAGGTTCTTACCCACTTTTCAAAGCTACCACCATCTTCTCTAATATATTTTTCTCCAGGCTTCAAGTTAATGGACAATTTGGAAGAGATTCTTGGATAAGATAGCAAACATAAAGTTTCAACCGCTTTAACCCAGGAGCAATCATCCAAAAACCAAATGGTAATATTCTCTATAACTCCACCATTTAATATTAAGTACTTAATAAATTCAACTTCTAACTCTCCTCCTTTGTATCCTTTTAAACAAAAGACTTTAGATTACACACTCACATGGCTCCCTTTTTGGCCAAAA
The DNA here is from genome assembly GCA_021764765.1 of Vicia sativa. Classification (NCBI taxonomy): domain Eukaryota; kingdom Viridiplantae; phylum Streptophyta; class Magnoliopsida; order Fabales; family Fabaceae; genus Vicia; species Vicia sativa. The sequence goes on from CM038795.1 coordinate 86,968,381, forward strand.
TAAACCTCCATGATAAGGAAGACCATAAATGCAATTCTGATCATCCATTCCATCAGTGCAATCCCAATTGACCTAGAGTATATATGGGTAGTAAAATGCAAAAAAAAAGAAAATATAGTTACACATATTGTAAATTGAGGTCTCAATCATATCATCACATGGTCAAAAACAATTAATTGAATTACAATCTTAAAAATGTCCATGTTATAACATAATATTAAAAATGTCTATGTTGTAATCACAATTGACACTACACGTTATTTCTAAGATTATGATAATTAAAAATATATACCTAAAATAAACATAGTTGAAAATATATTGCTAAAGCAATTCTAAGCTTACTTGGTTATTTATTTGAAGATTCTTTAGTTGGATGCAAGACTTGAGGGCAAAAGAAATAGCTATAGTATTTCTTTTATTATCCAAATCTAAATCAAGACGAAGAGTAACCAAATTTTTCAATATAGTTCCCATGCTTGAACCTCGACGACACTAAGACAATTGAAAAAGATAGTTATAAAACAATTAGATATGGAAATTAAGAAAATGTAGGGCTCCGTTTCACTGGAAATAAGAGTGCGAAAGTCACACTACATTGTATATCTACGAACTACAAAGAAATATAATGTACCCATGAAAAAAATAATTGGCATTGATTAATTTTTCAAGTTAAATATATTAGAGATTAAGAAAGACTCACCAAAATGCCACCGCAAATTCCAATAATATCTCTTGATGTCAATAGCTCATTTTCATATGTAGAGAAATTTTGCTCAATCTTTTTCACATCATTGTAAGCACACAGAACACGAAGTTTTGGGGTCTTAAAAACCATATCTTTATAATTACAAACAATAGAGATAATCTCTATAACTTCTACATTAATGGCAGAAACCAAAATCATGTCCGCCTTCAAATGACAAATTTTAATATATTTGAGACTTGGACTTACAATTTTAATCCTATCTCTTGTGAAAGTGCATTTTTCAAGGATGAGGTTTTCAAGAACCAAACAATGAGAGATAATCCTTTGAAAACAATTTGATATAAACACTTTATTAAGGATAAGAGTTTTTAAAATCTGTTGGGGATTAGGTGAGGGTATAGTTTTAAAATTATAGTTCTTCAACTCAAGAATTTCAAAACTAGAAAATATATAAAAAGGTAAATTAAGTTCTGTGAAAATATCTCTTGAACTCATATTTGTTATTTTATGAAGATAATCATCGGATTCACATTCCATTGAAACTTTAACAATCCCTTTTTCCAATAGTTTCTTCAGCCACTCTACAACATCCCCATTTCTAGAACTCACAGGCAAATGTTGAAGGCTACAACTTTTTAAAAGACCAATGTGATTCTCCATAATTGATTTAATCAACACAGAAGCTTCTGCAAATAAATCTATGACCTCATCCTCTTGAATGCATATCTGTCAAATATAAATTTCAATAGCCAAATATCACATCTCAACACACAAAAAATGTTCAAATAAAAAACATTACTAATTGAAATGTCATATAGCACAATCTTAAAATCAAAACCCTAAACCCTAAGTAAAAATTATTTCTCAAATAATGTCCTAAGATATTTTCCTAATAAATACCTAAATAATTTAACTTAATATCGCTAACAATGTACCTTACGATGCATAACCATTTCATGCAAATTACTTCGATCAAGATTTGGAATGTGTTCTTCAATCAAGGACTTCAGCATTCGTAATTGGCTAAAACCAAGGTGAGAAGAGTACTTCCATAGTGATTCCCAACGCTTGGAAAGTACACTTGTTCTCACGCCTTCCATGCATGGCTGGAAGTAAAGAAATGATGGAAATTAGAAGTGCATCAGGAAGATAGTTGAACAAATCTACTTCTTCCTCCTTAACTCTCACTTTTTTCGATTTTCCTACACTCATTCTTGCTTCTTCTATCGAGCTTAGTCTACAATATGGTCTTATATATAAGTTTATTTTAAAGTGTATTGTGTTTAACGACAAATGACAACTCACATTTTAACTTTTTTTTATCATTTCAAAGATTTTTAAAATTAAATCTAATTTTAATAAATAAAATCAGATATTGTAGTCAAACCGCAATAAATAAAACAATTTATTAATATTATTTGGTCAAATACATTAGTTGTTAATTTATAGATTTTAATCAATGAATATATATTGTATTTCAAATATAATTATCTATATAATAATAAGATGTTATTTTTTTGACAAAATACTACTTTAGCATTAATACTTCAAAAATTATATACTATTACCACTATTATTATTTGGTCAAATAAGTTCACAATTGATTTAAAAGTTTAATTATTAATATTATATGGATTTAAAATTAAATTTCATAATTTGATAATAATTTATAATGTTCTGGTTTTATCCAATGAATGAGTATAGCCCAGTTGAAGCAACTCGATTTTCAAAAATCTCTTAATTCTCGAAAACTAGTGAAATCGCCACCTAATTTTATTTGTTCTAAAAAGAACGGGGAAATATAGATAAAACCCCAAGCAAGCAAACAAGGCGGTCTACGTGACCAAAAAGTGGGATCGGGAGTCGGTTATGTAAGGGGAAGGTATTAGCACCCCTTACATCCATCGTACTCGATGGGACCCATTTAATTCTACGCATTTGTGTGTGTTTATTGCTAAGTTATGAATACCAAAAGAAAAAAGAAATGTTTATTATTATTTTGAGTTTGGCACGGTTTCATAACCGTGTGCCTACATATTCCCTTGTGCAATGGGAAAGTCAAAACTCTGTAGTTCCTCTTAAAAAGGTTTTAAGTTTGTTGTATCGATTTTATAAGAAAAATCGTGCACTTAGACATTTCAAATACTTTGAACTAGGACTTGTTTTGTTTGTTTGAAAAGCTTAAGTCCTCGTTCGTGTTTGAAACGACTTATTGCACCCTCTTTATCCGAAAAGAGTTTTTTATGATCGCATATGAGCGATAAAAGAATTTGAATGAGTTGAATTGTTTTTTATGTGGATGAAAAAGTACCGAACAACGAGGCTAGCGTCTCACGATTCAAATACTAGAAACAAGATGAGCTCAATGCTCATCGAGTCGTCTATCATCCCAAAAGTTTTTTCTTATGAAAGAGTGAGGTGAAACAAGGTTCACGTTATTAAGAATCTTTAAGCAATTAGTCTAGCATCCAACGACTTAAAGATTCGAAGTTCATTTTTTTGCAAGTGTTTAAACAATTAGTCTAGCATCCAACGGCTTAAACACTTGAGTTTTCTTTATGAAAGAATTTTGAAACTGCACTCGACGTTGGATCGAGGTTTGTAATTTAATTATGAAAGTGTTTTGGAGATACGGGTTATAGTTAATTAAGCATGTGGGCTAAAGTGTGATAATGGAAATGAACAAATAATTACATACAAGCATTAAATAAAGCGAGTAAATAACTTAAAAGCCCATACAAGGTGGCCCGCACAAATAACAAGACAAATTATCGTGTAAGTGCATGCGCTAAATAAATTTATTCGACTAATTAAACGAAACTTAATCAAGTAATTAGTTTAATAAAATTAATTAGGTAGACTAATTAATTTTAAATAACCTAATTAGATAATTAAATTGTTTAACTAATTAATTAAAGTTTCATTGTAAGCCCAAGAGCAAGCGTGGTGTGTACACAAATGTGTGGCCGTTGTGACGCTTCAAAGCTTTGTCAACTCAAGGTAGTGGAAAATGGCTCGCACGGGTATTAGTTTGAAAAATGTTTTTGGTTTGTGCTTTGTGACTAATAATTAAATAAATAAGCAATAAAATATTTACTAGCTATTACATCATGTGGGGAATGGGGGTACAAATTTACAAATGGGGATAATATAAGGAAAATGCTAAAAAATCCTAATAATAATAAAAAATGTCTAACTAATATTATTTTTTTGGTATTTTTGGGTATTAATAATTTTAATGATAAAAAAATGTAATAATACTTATTATTAAGTAAAGAAAAAAAAGAAGTAGTAAATGATAATAAAAATAGTGACTAATAATAATGATAATAAGTAATAGTAATGATAATAATTAGTATAGTAAAATGATGGTTTAGTAATACAGATAGTAATAATGACTATTTGGTAGTAGTAATAATACTAATAATAATGTAATAATAATAATAATAATATAATAGTAGTATAGTAATAATAATATAATAATAATATTGATAATATTAGTATTGATAATATTAGTAATAATATATATTAGTAATAATATATATTAGTAATAATAATAATAATAATAATTAATAATCCAAATTTCCTTTAACAAAACAAAACAAAAAGAAAAGAAAGAAAAGAGTATCCTCATCTGTTTCCCTCAAAAACGCGATGCATGTCCCTTCATACTCTCCCTCGATTCCCTCTGTGAAACCCAGAAAAAACTCATCGCTCTCCCTCGCCGTTTCTCTCGTTCTCACAGACACTCGCTGGTCCCTCTCGCCGCGATCGCTCTCTGGCTCTCTCTCTTCGTCGCCACGATCGTCTCCTTGTTCTCACTCTCACCGTCGCTGTTCGCCATCGCCGCCCTCTCTTCTCTCTCACACTGTCGCGATGGTTTGCATGTTTTGGTTTCTGATGTTGCTTTGATTTGTGATTATTGCAGGAACTTGACCGAAATTGAAAAAGGGAGTTTGGAAACCTAAGTCAATGATTTGAGGATGGTGATGGCTGGGCTTCAACGGCGAGTTGGTTCCGGGTGAGATCGTTCTTGACTTTGGTTTTTTTCTTCTTCTTCTTTCTCAGTACTCAGAACGATTTCTGAGAACAAACCTTCTGAAGGGTTGGGTTGAGGGAAATGATGAGTTAGGCTAGATTTCTGAACTGTTTAGAACGATGCTTGCTGGCTTTAGTTAGAACTGGTTTTTGGAACTGGTTGTTGCTGACTGTTGTTTGTGATGTTGGTCGATGGTTTTGAACAAATAGTATATTTGATATTTTTTTGCTTCTTTTCTGAACTAGTATGCTTTGGGTTTTCTTAGTAAGAACAGATGCCCTTGATTTTTTGCTGTGGTTTTTCCTCTCCCCCAGATTGGTTTTTTGAACTGGTTATATTGTAGAACAGATATACTCAGTCTTGGTTTTGGTCTTTGGTTTATGATCTGGTATCCTGCTATATTTCCTGAACAGATGCATACTCACAGTCCCATTCTGGTGTATTTTTGCAAACAGCTACTATGCTTGAATTTTTAGATGCCATCCTCTTTTCTGATTAATTAGAGCAGCCTTACCTTGGTCCCTCTGCTGCAGTCTGTGTTGCTTATTACTATATTCAAATTTCCTCTTTTCTGCAAAAGTTCTGTGATATTATTTGAAATTGAATTTGGCATCTTTCCATTCTTGTGTATGCTGCCTGCTGCTCTTGTTTGGGTGAAAAATAGTTACACTGTGGGGTAAAAACTATTTTAGTCTGTTGATACATAACTGCTATGCTGTTGGATTACATCTTGGGCTGGAAATCTGGAAAAAAAACCTTGGTAAATTGCTGGGCTAATGTTGTTGGGCTTTTTCTTTGGAAAAGTGATGTTTCCTGATTTCCTTCTCTATACCTCCTTTGTGAACCAACAATGAAAGTTGTTGTGATTTGCAAAGGAAGTAACGGTAATGGCCGATGAAGGAACTTCGGTTCCCGAGGCTTTTGAAACAATTGACCTTTAAACCTGATTCCTTAACACCACCCTAGTGATGAGTCCGAAAAACATAATTTTCTTATTTCCGTATGAAAATTGCTCTGTTACTATTAATTATGTTTCTTTTTGTTGTTTCAGGTGATCAACGGACAACATGGTGTGGAAATGAAGAATGCTCGGATATGAAGAACAGCCGGAGGAAGACAAATAATTATCCTGGACAAAACTTTAGAACTTGTAGGATTAGGATAGAATTAGGACTTCTGTACTTGTAAAACAAAAATTAGAATGTTATGTAATAACGGACAAAGTTCCGAAATTAATAAATTCCAATTACTCTTGCAAAAAATGTATTCCTTATAAAACTTAAATTATTTTTATCATATCAATTTGATATAAGAAAAGTATTCAAATTCGAACTATAATTCCGATTTCCTCTTGTCATGAATGAAGTTCTTCGTAATGTTTCCCCGCTACAAACCGATTTCCAAGAACAAACCTTCATTGGGTTTAAGATCCACAAAACAATAAAGTATTCTCTTTTTAAAATTAAAACTCATGAAAATAAATAATTATTATATTTCCCGAATTAAAATTCCAAAAGACGAATAATTTCTCTCAGGCGAATAATTCCCAGACAGATCCTTTTGAACTAGATAACTCCAAGCCTCTTGGACAACAGTTTGAGCTAAAATCGAATCTTTCCTTCGAAGACAATGAATGGACGGATAAAACAAAGGGGAAATTTTGGGGTGTGACACCAGTCCACTTCTGCACTTAGGATGAGCCAATAGCTTTGGCTTAATCAGTTTGAACAGACAAAAGGACCTTTTGTCCCTCTTCCCCTCAATCGGGGACACTTGGTCGGTTGTCCCTCTGGATCAATGAGACCAACAACATCCCCAATCACACATTTTCCCGCGTCTGCATGGTAGTTCTCGCTCTACCAATCACACGAGGATAGCTTCCCAAGAACGATAAGGACACATCTGCCCGTGAATTCTCTCCTGCTCGTCATAACGACTAGTTGCGAGCATCTCTGTCCTTTATAACGGCTAGTTACTGACATTTATGTATTTTTGGGGAACCTCATATCTAGGTCTAAATATTGGAATCAATGGCCAAGCGTTGGGGGCATTATATAAACCTTCACACTTGTGAGAGTCAGATATTCAATATTCATCACTCACTTCTAAAACCCTAGAATTTATATATTGTATCTCCTTGCACTCTTACTTACTTGAGCATCAGAGTATCTTGCAGGTACACCCCTCCTCCTCATTGTTAGCGTTACATAACGAAGATTTCTTCCCATTACAGGTTCTGATCACCGATAAGATCAATGGCTTTGTTTGTGGGAAATTGTTTTCCCCATCTTTCTTTCCCCATAAACTAAAGATAAAAGCAACTTCACAAGGTTCTAATCATGGCCGACCATGACGACAACCATTTTGCTGGCAAAAATGTCATATCTCCAGTTCAGAAAGTTGATAATGACAATAGATGTCCTCCGCTCGAGGACGTCCCCTGAAAAGAGAAAGTTGCACGGCGTCTCCCTCCTTAATCGAGGCTGAGGGCGATGACATTCACTTCTATTATAGTGGCAGGTCCATGATGAAGTTCAAACAACTCTCTAGTTGGTTCCAATATCGACCAGCGCCGAATCGGCCATAGAAACTCTTCTCGCTGACCTAAATCAAACCAACGCCCTGATCCTCAGTCATAAAAACAAGATCGAGGCATTGGAGAAGAAAAGATCAAGATTTCCTCCTCTAAGACATCAATGGCGTATGTCATGCACTACTTCACCCTTTAATCAACGACCAACACATAATAAAGCAGAAGACGTGATCAGAAAAATAGCAAGTGTACTATTTTCACTGATGTAGTTATAATGAGTCTCCCCAAGTATCGATCTCGAGGACTGCGTACTAAATACCTATTTGTAGGCAACAACCGAGGGACGAGATCATGTATTCGTAGGCAACATTGAGGGACAATGATCTTTTAAGTCGAAGGGACTGTGATGATATTTCGTAGGCAACCGTACTATGATACCCCTACGTTCGAGGGACTTGACCATTTATAAGGCAACGAGAGAGAATACCCTAGGGGGTGCATGTGTGAGAAAAGTGTATTGTTTTCAGATATTTTATCTTGTATTAGTGATCTAGATTGATTGAATTAATCTTGTCATACACGCCTAATTACTAGCAGTTTATAGGTGCGGAAAGTAAATTGCGGAAATGTAAAGTGCGGAAAGTAAATCATACGCTATTACATGGCTTTGTGCCAGATACATAATTAAGGAGTGCGGAAAGTAAAACCTAATTAAACTATTACATCCCATGAGCAGTTACATAATATTGAAAAAGAAAATGCGAGAAAATAGTCCTAACTATTACAACCTGGAAGCAGTTACAATAATATGCGCGAAACAAATAATCGACGGAAAAGTATAACCGGGAGAAATTTGGAGAATAGTTAGTAACAAGTTTTGGGTTTGTAAAAAAAAGAGTTTGATTTTAATTGACCTAGTTACTAAGTGAAAATCGGGCGAATCAGAAACCTTAAGTCTAATTGATTTTAATTAATAAAAGAAATTTAATTTAAATTAAATGATTAAACTAATTAAACTAATTAAATTAATTAATTTAATTTAGAAAAATAGGAAAAAAAAGTTAATTGTGAAATTAATCCTAATTAAACTAATTGTTTAACCTAATTACTAATTAATTTATTAATTGAAATAATTAAAGAAAATAGTTAAAAAATGGAAAAAAAGCAATGGGGTAAAAAAGAAGTGTGGTCGCTGGGAATCGATCCCAGGACCTTCTGCGCGCGTTAGTTATCATAGGAATACCTACATTGGATTATATGTGATTACGTGTTCTGTTTGAATTTCAAACCAAGTCAAGCCGTGGGACCCAATTGTATCGTGTGAGCCAATCAGACAGAAGGGCATTGCCACGCTGATCAAATGGTCCTCGTCGGTAGAAACCTACGCCGATCATCATCTCCGGCGAGCTTATTTTTCAAACCTGCAAAATAACGAGAATTGCTGGAAGAGGTTAAGGCTAGCCCCCTAAATCGACCCCTGTGAACCCCGTTGTGGTGGCCGTTTGGCCTATAACGGCCTGGAACGTCTGGTTCGAAGCTTGTCTGATTCAAATCCCTAACAATGGCAAATCACATTTTGGCCGTTAGGAGCTTCATGCGATCGTCCAAACCTGTTCTATGATGTCTCAGGAATGCATTACAACTGTTAGTTTCAGACAAAACACAACAAATATTGAAACACGAATTTAAAAAAAAGTATGCAAGTGGATGTTCATGTATGGTACGATTCAGAGACATTTGGCCATGGCTATTGGCATGTACTTATTCAATCACACCTCAGGAGCACGATGAAGTGCTTGGATTTGATTGAAAACGGCTGAGAGATAGAACTTGAGTTTTGCAAGTTTATGAATTTTTTTGAGATATTAGGGTTGGTTTATGAGGCTAGGGTTTCGTCCCCTTTGCTTGTGAATGTATCATGTATATATAGAGCATAAGATTTGATCAGAAATAATGAGAAAATATCTTGCCTTGAATGCAAAAATATTTCCTTGTGAGCATTTACCAAATCTTTCCAAAAATGCATTTTTCCTTCCTTGTAGCATCTTGCACGAATTTTACAGCTTACATGGGCTATCTTGGACCTCAAGACAAGTAGAGACCAAGCCCAACTTGTCATAGACCTTGCTTTTGTATTTTACTTAATTAAAATTGGATTCAAATGTTTTAATTCCAACATAAATCAAATAAATTGGGAAGGAGGCGTGGCAAGGTGCATAGAGACCATGGATAATGTTAAGATCCAGTTTGAATCATTAAATTATAAGCCCATTTGAAAAATATTTGCATTTGTCAAGTATTCTCCTTTATGCACCTCCTCAAAAATGCTCAACTTGCACAACTTGTATCTTGCTCAATTTTTAACACTTTTGGGTGTTCTTGGACTTTTTAGAAAGCTCAAGATGTCTTCTAAACATCCCTTTTGGTTTCATATTCATTGAAGTTTCCATGATCATGAACACTTCTTTGCAAAAAGATGACTTTTTGTTGACTTTTAAAAGGACCTGTAATGTTTTGATCCATAACTTCCAAACGAAGCATTTCTAGCCCAAGCTTGTGAGACATGAAGTTGTAGACAATTGAATTCTCTTCAAAATGAGCTTTGGTGGAAAAATTTCTGATAAAGTATGTGAAAATTATGCTTGGTCAAAGTTCTGTTGACTTTTGTCCAAAGAAGCCCTAATTTGGAAACTTTGACGTTTGATCAGATCTTGACTTTTCTTGATGAATCATGATCAACCCTTGATCAAATGATGAATATTAGTTCAAAATGTTGGTGTTGACCAAAAATTAGTGAAGTTTGACTCTATGTTGACCATAGTTGACTTTTTGTGCAATACAGTTGATTTTCAGCTATCTGAGCAACTTTGACTTGTGAGGCTTGGAACTTGACATAGTGATCCCTGGGAACATAGGATGAGGCATGATGATCACTTGGAGCATTGGAAGTCCATCTTGACTTGAGAATGGCAAAACCCTATTTTGGGATTGCTTAGGAGAGGGTTTGTCTGGTCAACCCTTGTGAAATCCTTGCGTATGGATATGTGAGTTGTCTTGAGAAGTGGGAGGGAAAATTTTGGGGTATAACACATAGGGATGCAATTTTCATTGTGTTTACAATTTTGCTTGCATATGTCAGTAGTGGTTAGTGGCACCACCAAGCAAAGTCCACTTTTATATTTCCTACTATCAAGTCATTGATATATGGGCAAGAGGAAAGGGTAGTCCCCCCCAGTTCTAGTCGTGTCTTGTATGGTGCGTGAATCGTATTACTATTCCTATCGAGTCGATTACAAAAGTGGCCAGAGTCCTCTATTCTGACTCTTCACTCATTCCTAGGGTTCACATTTATTGCTGAACTCGCATCATTTTCTCTGTAGGTTATGCCTACGCTTGTTTGACATTTGTTTGCACATTGCATTATTTGTGTTTCTTCCAAAGCCTTGTTTGCTTCATCCTTTTGTCGTCGACTCTACCTTAGATAGCGATTCGAGATAGACGTAGATTTAGGTTGTAAACCTTTTCCACTCCCTTTTGTCGTCTTTCTTTTTGTGTTTAAAACCTTTTCATAAGTAAAAACACAAAATCCACACATATATAGAACTACGGGCTCGACTTTCCATTGCGAGGGAATACGTAGGCATCTTGTCACGGGCTCGATCGTGCAAACTTTGTAAATACTTCCTTTTTTCCCGTGTTTTCTTCATTTCTTTCACATGCATTCTCTTTTATACAGATATAGCAATTAAGCAATAAATAGAAGCACACACATTAGGTAGAAAATTTAAGTGGATACCGTAGAGTACTACGGCGTGTGGGGTTCTAATACCACTTCGTAATAGATTCCTTACCCTATCTCTCGGTCGCAAGACCGTGTCTTATCCTTTCGGGTTTTTGCGATCGTTTACCTTCGCTTTTGCGAGATAAAAACGTTTGATGGGGACTTCATTGATAAAGTTATCGGATGATATTCAGTCGGTTGTTTCACATATATCATTGAAAAGTAGTGGGAGCATCAGCAAATATGCCAAAGGGGTATGTATACAATTCTTAATTAAATCGTCTATTCAACAATTAATCCATGAAATGTAATGGAAAATGGTTCTTTCTAGTGGCTTCAGTATGCCTCATGTAGTATATATGTGCCCAACATCCGATAACAGTTCTAGTTTGAATTAATTCATTATTTTCATTTTGAATTACTGTTATGCCACCTTTCTTTTAAACTACCTGAATGAGACTCACTTAGGTGTTTTTACAGATAAGGTAAATCATTCTTTCCTAGAGTAGCTTCACCAATTCTTTTTGGGAAAAATCTTTCATACTAGGATTCAATTGAGATTTAGATATTAGTTTAAGAATGTATTACATCATTATTTTGTGCATGCGATAATAACGTCTTCCATCACTATTTGTTTAAATGAATTTAAGATTATTTTTTATAGAAATTCTAAAAAATCACCCTTATAATGGTTGAAAATATTCAAACACCTATTAAATCAATTCATAACATCTTCCTAATTTTAAACAAAGTTACCAAGCTTTATTTTAAATGGCTCAAGGCTTCTCTAGTAAATTCAAACATTGTCAAACACGAGTTTTCAATATATAAATTTATAATGCAAATGTTCTTGCAGGATAAAAACACTTATTTACCTGCAAATTTTTTATTCAAAATTCTTAGAATATGACATCAACAAAACTTAAAACATACTCCCTCCGTCCCAAATTATAACATTTTATTGGTCATTAGACCAATAAACATAACTCTAATAATAATTTGGAAGGATCAAACTACAACTTAAATAGAAACAAAACCACTTTTGTTTTTTTTAAATAACTTTATTTTAAGGTTCTTACCCACTTTTCAAAGCTACCACCATGTTCTCTAATATATTTTTCTCCAGGCTTCAAGTTAATGGACAATTTGGAAGAGATTCTTGGATAAGATAGCAAACATATAGTTTCAACCGCTTTAACCCAGGAGCAATCATCCAAAAACCAAATGGTAATATTCTCTATAACTCCACCATTTAATATTAAGTACTTAATAAATTCAACTTCTAACTCTCCTCCTTTGTATCCTTTTAAACAAAAGACTTTAGATTCTGCACACACTCACATGGCTCCTTTTGGCCAAAATAAACCTCCATGATAAGGAAGACCATAAATGCAATTCTGATCATCCATTCCACCAGTGCAATCCCAATTGACCTAGAGTATATATGGGTAGTAAAATGCAAAAAAAAAGAAAATATAGTTACACATATTGTAAATTGAGGTCTCAATCATATCATCACATGGTCAAAAACAATTAATTGAATTACAATCTTAAAAATGTCCATGTTGTAACAGAATATTAAAAATGTCTATGTTGTAATCACAATTGACACTACACGTTATTTCTAAGATTATGATAATTAAAAATATATACCTAAAATAAACATAGTTGAAAATATATTGCTAAAGCAATTCTAAGCTTACTTGGTTATTTATTTGAAGATTCTTTAGTTGGATGCAAGACTTGAGGGCAAAAGAAATAGCTATAGTATTTCTTTTATTATCCAAATCTAAATCAAGACGAAGAGTAACCAAATTTTTCAATATAGTTCCCATGCTTGAACCTCGACGGCACTAAGACAATTGATAAAGATAGTTATAAAACAATTAGATATGGAAATTAAGAAAATGTAGGGCTCCGTTTCACTGGAAATAAGAGTGCGAAAGTCACACTACATTGTATATCTACGAACTACAAAGAAATATAATGTACCCATGAAAAAAATAATTGGCATTGATTAATTTTTCAAGTTAAATATATTAGAGATTAAGAAAGACTCACCAAAATGCCACCGCAAATTCCAATAATATCTCTTGATGTCAATAGCTCATTTTCATATGTAGAGAAATTTTGCTCAATCTTTTTCACATCATTGTAAGCACACAGAACACGAAGTTTTGGGGTCTTAAAAACCATATCTTTATAATTACAAACAATAGAGATAATCTCTATAACTTCTACATTAATGGCAGAAACCAAAATCATGTCCGCCTTCAAATGACAAATTTTAATATATTTGAGACTTGGACTTACAATTTTAATCCTATCTCTTGTGAAAGTGCATTTTTCAAGGATGAGGTTTTCAAGAACCAAACAATGAGAGATAATCCTTTGAAAACAATTTGATATAAACACTTTATTAAGGATAAGAGTTTTTAAAATCTGTTGGGGATTAGGTGAGGGTATAGTTTTAAAATTATAGTTCTTCAACTCAAGAATTTCAAAACTAGAAAAAATATAAAAAGGTAAATTAAGTGTTGTGAAAATATCTCTTGAACTCATATTTGTTATTTTATGAAGATAATCATTGGATTCACATTCCATTGAAACTTTAACAATCCTTTTTTCCACTAGTTTCTTCAGCCACTCTACAACATCCCCATTTCTAGAACTCACAGGCAAATGTTGAAGGCTACAACTTTTTAAAAGACCAATGTGATTCTCCATAATTTATTTAATCAACACAGAAGCTTCTGCAAATAAATCTATGACCTCGTCCTCTTCAATGCATATCTGTCAAATATAAATTTCAATAGCCAAATATCACATCTCAACACACAAAAAATGTTCAAATAAAAAACATTACTAATTGAAATGTCATATAGCACAATCTTAAAATCAAAACCCTAAACCCTAAGTAAAAATTATTTCTCAAATAATGCCCTAAGATATTTTCCTAATAAATACCTAAATAATTTAACTTAATATCGCTAACAATGTACCTTACGATGCATAACCATTTCATGCAAATTACTTCGATCAAGATTTGGAATGTGTTCTTCAATCAAGGACTTCAGCATTTGTAATTGGCTAAAACCAAGGTGAGAAGAGTACTTCCATAGTGATTCCCAACGCTTGGAAAGCACACTTGTTCTCACGCCTTCCATGCCTGGAAGTAAAGAAATTATGGAAATTAGAAGTGCATCAGGAAGATAGCTGAACAAATCTACTTCTTCCTCCATAACTCTCAGTTTTTTCGATTTTCCTACACTCATTTTTGCTTCTTCTATCGAGCTTAGTCTACAATATGGTCGTATATATAAGTTTATTTTAAAGTGTATTGTGTTTAACGACAAATGACAACTCACATTTTAACCCTTTTTTTTTATCATTTCAAAGATTTTTAAAATCAAATCTAATTTTAATAAATTAAATCAGATATTGTAGTCAAACCGTAATAAATAGAACAATTTATTAATATTAATTGGTCAAATACATTAGTTGTTAATTTATAGATTTTAATCAATGAATATATATTGTATTTCAAATATAATTATCTATATAATAGTAAGATGTTATTTTTTTGACAAAATACTACTTTAGCATTATTACTTCAAAAAATATATATTATTACCACTATTATTATTTGGTCAAATAAGTTCACAATTGATTTAAAATTTTAATTATTAATATTATATGGATTTAAAATTAAATTTCATAATTTGATAATAGTTTATAATGTTCTGGTTTTATCCAATGAATGAGTATAGCCTAGTCCACTTCTGCACTTAGGATGAGCCAATAGCTTTGGCTCAATCAGTCCGAACAGACAAAAGGACCTTTTGTCCCTCTTCCCCTCAATCAGGGACACTTGGTTGGTTGTCCCTCTGGATCAATGAGACCAACAACATCCTCAATCACACATTTTCCCGCGTCTGCATGGTAGTTCTCGCTCTGCCAATCACACGAGGATAACTTCCCAAGAACGATAAGGACACATCTGCCCGTGAATTCTTTCCTGCTCGTCATAACGACTAGTTGCGAGCATCTCTGTCCTTTATAACGGCTAGTTACTGACATTTATGTATTTTTGGGGAAAGTTGATAATGACAATAGATGTCCTCCGCTCGAGGACATCCCCTGAAAAGAGAAAGTTGCATGGCGTCTCCCTCCTTAATCGAGGCTGACGGCGATGACATCCACTTCTTTTATAGTGGCAGGTCCATAAAGAAGTACCAACAACTCTCTAGTTGGTTCCAATACCGACCAACGTCGAATCAGCCATAGAAACTCTTCTCGCTGACCTAAATCAAATCAACGCCCTAATCCTCAGTCATAAAATCAAGATCGAGGAATTGGAGAAGAAAAGATCAAGATTTCCTCCTCTAAGACATCGATGGCGTATGTCATGCATTACTTCACACTTTAATCAACGACCAACACATAATAAAGCAGAAGACATGCTCGACAAAAAGCGCAATCCTACTCCTCCTCATAGAGACCGCCACTACCCAGTTACGAAGAAGACCTGGGGAGAGTCACAGGTTGACGATCACCACTCGCCTCCTCAGGAGACAAAGATTTACTCCAGGAGCCCGTCTCCACGACGAGGAGATTGTCCGCTCCGAGGAAGGAGTAATTATTGTCCCTCTCGGGCCAAGAGCTGAAGCGACGATGACGACCCCCATGGTCCTTTGTCGCGATAAATAATGGAAACATCACTCTCTACCAAGCAGGAGAAACCCTTCAACTTGGGAACGTATGACAAAACCACTGGCCCTGATGACCATATAGAAAATACCTATGTTTTGCTTGATTACCGAGGTGTAAAAGGTGTTATAAAGTGCAGGATGTTCTCCACCACACTCAGAAAGGGAGCTATGTCATGGTACAAGAGCCTATCTGATGAGTGTTACAGAGGTAAAAGCGACAGGCAAAAAGTAAAGTTTTTATTTTTACCGGGTGATATATAGGATATACCGTATTGTGTCCATAAAGATTGGTTATTGCTTCGCCATTCAATAAATCTATCGTTAATGAGTTTAGGGTTAAATGGGTTGTAAAGAAATGTATCAACAGAAATTAAATGCAAACAAGGGTATAAAAAGGATAGACAACTTATATGGAACGAATATACACTATCTGTCACAGACTTAAACCTATCGTCCAGTTATACTCAACCTATAATACTCGTCTATGTCATCAGGTATCTCTCACAACCCAAGTTATTCCTATAGAAGTCAACTGTATCGCTCGCATCAATGATCCCTCACCCGACACAACTGACACAGAGGCATTAATCTCAGATACCCACGGTGAATTTCAGCTGTAAACCTATGTCTAGAGTTCATAAACTAACAGATAATCATCCTAGGTAAGAATCTAAGTAGTATATGTCTATAACAACTTAAATCCCTAACACAAGGTAAAAACCTAATATAATCACCAACATAGATTTGTAAAGCAAGCTTTATATAACGCCATAGGTGATAAATATAGATGAGTTAAGAGAAAATATACATACAAAACCCAACTAAAAGAGATTACACAAAGAGGAAGAGAAATGAACCATAAATGTTTCGAGTTGTCAACTCCAATCGAAGAGCAATCCACCTCGGATCAACCGTATGCAATATTCATAGTTGTTTTCTAAGCTAATCTATCAAAAATGAAGGTTGATGGAGTTGGGGATCAAAATCCACCCCAAAACCATAACCTAAAAGTGAACTGAAAATGAATTTATAAAACAAAATCCCGCAGACCGCGCTAAGCATGCTAGTCGCGCTAAGCGTGCTAGTCGCGCTAAGAGTGATCTACTTTATTACACTTAAACCGCCATAGAGCGCTAATTGGGCTCAAAATCGCGCTAAGCTTAAAAGTTATTGCCAGATCTTGGTCTTCAGCTCCTAGAGCGTGCTGGGAGCGTGCGGGGTCATTCAACGATTATCAACAAACAAGAGTCGATAAGTACAACAAAAAGTATATACAAAATAACTACATTTTTTCACTTATCAAACTCTCTCCAACTTGAAACATTATTTGTCCTCAAACTAAGTCAAATAACTCAAAGAAACAAAGAATGATAATCAAAGAATCACTAATCAACAAGTTTTAAAGACAGAAAACAAATTTATGATTCAAACAAAAACCGCACACGCAAAGTAAATACTTACCACTATCCTACAACGACAACATATAAACGAAACAAATCCTAAGTACAAAAATCATGCAAAACATTCTAAAACAAAATAAGCTCAATCATGAATCACACCTAGCAAAAATTCATCAGTAGATCAAGAACACACAAAGGTGGGGGATTTTTGACACTCATCCACAATCTTGCAAACAATAGACTAAATTATGCATTCATCCAAAAACTCATATTGAAAATACAAAGGCAAGAGTCACAAGGGTTTTTCAAGGTTGTAATGTGGCATGGTTAACAAACAAGTGATAAATCCTAAAGCCAATCGAAACAAAAACATCTTAAACCTAAGGGAGAAATTAATTCCACAAAGACTCAAGCAATACAGTTCCAATCAAACTTCTTCTTCATCCCAAATTTCTAACCAAAACACATCATTTATTATCACAACATTATTCATACTCTTTTTGTTTTTGTTTTTCAAAGCTTTTTCTCTTTTTTTTCTTTCTTTTTCTAATCTTTCTTTTTCATATTTTTTTCTTTTCTTTTTATTTTATCAACCTCATATCAATAACAACATAAGCACATAAACATTCCTCTCCCCGACTTGAATTCAACCAACATAGATTTGTGAATACTCCCTACTTTCTAATACAAGGTAAAAATTCATACAATAACATATAGTTGAGGGTTCAAGAAAAAAGTAATTAATGTTAATTAAAAAAGGAAAACCAAATACTTATTGACAAGCATTAAGTTCAAAAATATCATGGACATTAACAAAAAGCTCAAAGGGGCTAACAAAGGTTCACACACTCACAAGGTGAATTGACTATTTGGCCAAGGTAGTTGTGCTCAAAATCAAATGAAATGTCTTGATCATTTTCATGCATTCATATAATCAACATAAACAAAAGATTAAACATAATAAAATCCAGTTAAAATAAGAATTGTGGCCTCCCGCATATATAAACAATAGAAAGCTTCCTCACATTTATGGGTAAAAAGGGAACTAAAGTGATTCATTCAAAAGCAAGTACTGCAAAAAGAATGAATGGCATTGTAATTATACAATTGAAAAGTTTCTTAAATTTGTTATGCTATAGAAAGCTATAAACGAGTACATGGCGTGTACAAACTATGAAACTATCATTATCATTCATCCGCGAGTTGAAACGATCAAACTCGGAAAATCACAAAATGCAACCTCAAGCTACGGGACCAAAATTCAAGTCCAAAAAACAACAAAAGAATTAGAAAAATAATACTAATTTTATTCAATACAAATAAGACTTGGTGGAAATGGGAAAAAGGAAAGCCAAGTGAAATTTAAAAATAATTCACTGGCTCTGTACAGCAGAGCGTGCTACACCAGTTGCAGAAAAACATGGCAACTGGTGCAGCTGCTATGAAAGCTCCACCTACACAATCTCATTTACACAACTAAAACCTATTTACAAAATATACACACTTCCACAAGCTAAAACACTACAAACTTGTGGAAAACAACAAATTGACATAACAAAACAAATACAACTAACGATACTAAAATAGGGTGCAAATGAATTAACAAGTTGAAAAGTGCATATTTGAAATTTACAAATGTCATATTTCAACTTGTTAAAACACAAGCCACCACACACATAAATAAACATGCTTGTTTTACAACGTAAGCTCGACGCCTTTATTATGTGAGCTAGTAACCTCCTCTCATCATGCCATGGTGTTGTCACACCGCGCAAACCTAAAGAAAATGTCCTAACATTCACACAACAAACATTATGATACCAAACAAATCACAACAATACGTGAAAACAAAGAAAATCGCAAATATTCACAAGTATGGAAACTAAACACACAACATGTACCAGTAACAATATGCAAGTTCATATACAAAGTCTATACAACATATACATTAATTATAAAACTCAAAGATCAAGAAATATCGTGATGCAAAAACAATAAAACCAATCCCCGACAACGGCGCCATTTTATTGTAGTGGTATAAGCGACAAGCAAAAAGTAAAGTTTTTATTTTTACCAGGTGATATATATGTTATATTGTATCGTGTCCAAAGAGATTGGTTATTGCTTTGTCGTTCAATAAATATGCCGCTAATGAGTTTAGGGTTAAATGAGTTGTAAAGAAATGTATCAACAGAAATTAAATGCAAACAAAAGTATAAAAAGAATAGACAATGTATCTGGAATGAATGTACGCTATCCATCACAGACTTAAACCTATCGCCCTATTATACTGAACCTACAATAATCATCTATGTCATCACGTATCTCTCACAAACCAAGTTATTCCTAACCCAAATTGATAATCCTACTGCATCACCTCGGTAGTGATCCCTCACCCACCTTAATAACACAGAAGTCAATTGTGTCGCTCGCATCGACAATCCCTCACCCGACCCAACCAACACAAGAGGCATTAATCTCAGATACCTGTGCACGGTGAAAATCGGAGAACGAGGGAGCCAAATCTGGATTCAGCTCTCTGACTAAAAAACAATTTATTCAAAAGGTCACCACCACTAAACTTTATTGTTTTCAAAAAAAAAGGAAAAGGGAAAAGCTGAATAACCCTAGCTGAATAACCCTAAAAAAGTATACAATGCGAGAAGTAATAAAACTAAATACAAAGCAATGGGACTGAGTTTCTTGGGTACGGGGTTAGGTTATACAAAGGGAAGGTATTAGCATCCTATGTATCTATAGTACTCTATAGGATCTTTTTTTGTGTTTTATTTTCTATGTTATTGGTAAAGTTTCTCCTTTGGGATTAAGAATGTAAGTTGGTTAGGAACCTAAGTTTGTTTGTTATGATTATGCTTGCAAAGATCATTACAATCTTCTACATACATATCCCTTAGAGGGAATCAGAGCAATTATAGCACGGGGTGTTAGGGTAACTAAGGTGTGTGTGGTTTGAGATAGAAAGAAGTATGCACACCAAGGGTGAGACCTTGTGCCTATGTATTCTCAAAAGGAGGTTGAGAAAGTCAGAGCAATCATAGTTCCCACTTATGTGCTAGAGGAAGCAATGTTTTTAAGAGACAACAACAAGTGTCATCTTATTGAAAATGTATCTAATCTATTTCATCACACGCATTTTAAAAATTAATTGTTGAATCTTTTATTGTAAGAAATGGGTGTTTAACTTGAGTGTACAAGTATAGCACTTATAGTTATTAGAATGAAAAGATGTTTTTGATTGAGATAATATTGAATCTTTCATTGTAAGCAGTGGGCGTTAAACTTGAGTGTACAAGTATGCCACTTACAATTAAGAAAGATGTTTGTTTATGAAAATGTTTGATTTGAATGTGATGCTATAAATGAGATACTTCTTCCATAGAGATGATTCATGTCTCATCTCGGAGGAGAAATTTTTTGTTTTGTTTAGGGGATGCTTTTAAGAAGCACGTGGGTCCTTGTATTTTAATCCCAAAAGGAGGCTATCTGAGGGACAGCGAGGGTCCTTGTATGAATCCCAAGATGAGGCTAAGGTATAGATGGCTTGGTTTTAAGAGTGACTTCACTGGGAAACCATACTCTTTGGTTCTATCCTAGCTAAGGAGATTCTTTGTATGAAGCCTAATAGGAGGCTGTTTGAGATTTCCAAATATCTTTCTTGTATGAGGCCCAAGAGGAGGCCAACTCAATGGGGGAGTTATTTTTTACAAATCCCGAGAGGAGGCTATGGGGAACCTAGTCGTTATACTAGTTGTAATGACATAAATAAACATGAATATATATATATATATATATATATATATATATATATATATATATATATATATATATATATATATATATATATATATATATATATATATATATATATATATATATATACAAAGTGTGTGTGTGTGTGTGTGCATTCATAGGAGTTTATTAAGGAAATATATAAACAAGTGTAGAAGATAAGCAAATAAATCTAGCAATACTTGGATATATACAAGGTATTGGGACTTACACCTTAAGGGAGGCCCACTAGAATAAGAGTATTTTCACCGAGAATAATGCTCATCTTAGTACTAGTGGAATTGGTGAAATAAATGTATAAATAAGTAGATAAAACAAACGAATAAAGCTAGTAATACTTGAATATATACAAAGGGGGTTAGGACTTGCACCTAAAGGGAGGCCCATGATCAATTTGATTTTGAGTTCGAGTGATTTTCGAGAAAGAAACCTAGTTCGGTTTGTAAGGAATAAATTGAATCGATCATGGTGTAAGAGGTGTATAAGTCAATAAAACAATTTGAATATTTTGAAAAGACTTGAAGGGTGAAATTTTATTCACATAAGTGTTTTGCAAAAAAATCAGGTTAAAGAAAATCAAGAAGAAAAATTTTAAAAGCATTTGAAAAACACTTAAAAAGTACTACTTTTTAACCTAATAAAAATATATCAAATGAAAATATTTTTTGGTATTTTTTGACATAATCATAAAATATATATAATATATGACAAATGTGCAAAAAATCATCTCAAAATTAAAAGTTTTGATTGGTTTTTGAAAAAGTTGAAGTTTGTTAAAAAAAGCTTAAGAAAAATAGTGTTAAAAAAATAGATTTCGCCGTGGTGAGTGTTGAACACGTGACCTTTGTTTGAAAGGTTTAAAAGGTTAGCCACTGGGGTGGCTATACATCCATTTATAAAACTAACTTCAGTTAATTATATTTAAAACGAATATTTGAAAAAAGGACATGTGGCGCCATCTTCATCGTCTTCCTCGTTGTGACAACTCCATGGCCAAATTCGAATTTCTTTGATTCTTCATCAATTTGAGAACTGTAAAATGCCATTTTTCTCAGAATTTCACCACGATTTCAACCATGTAGCTTATTAAAGCTAATACTCAAAGATCAAAACGAATTTCCAGAAAGTACCAATTAAAACCAAACTGAAAAATTCAATTAATCTATGAACGCGGTTGATTTTAAGCAAAATTGAGGATTCAGACAGCTTTAGCAATATGATATCTATATTTCCAATCCCAAAAATGATGCTAAAGATGCTTATATAAGAGTGTTCAGTTTCAAAAAAATTACCTCTTGCAGCAAAATCCCAGAACTTGTATGAATGCTTCCAGGTGCAAAGTGATGATCCTACTAACTTCCTTGAACCTTCCTGAGTGTGTTCTAACCCCTAGCTTTCTTTGAAGCTTGCTGAATCTCCTTCACCAACTCAAGTTGCAGGTTTCTGGTTTTTTAATGGAGGATTATGATGGCGGTGTTATAGAAGTGGATTTATGGCCTGGATCACTTCTATATGGTATATGGATGATGTTTGAATGATCAGAAAGGAAAACACATGAGTGGATTGGATGTTGGCTTGTTAAGGCTCAAAACTTGCACAAGTGGAGTTTTCTTGGTGAAACTGAGTTTTGGATGATTTTTTGATGGATTGAAGTGATGAGCAACTTGTAAATGATGTTTAGGAGAGGTTTGAATGAGTTGTTTGGTCAAAACTTGCAAGAATTGGAAGTTGGAATTCTTACTCTTTGAAACTTATAAAACTTGCAATTTAAAAAAGAAGTGAGAAAACAAGTTTGTAGTTGTTTTGGTATGATTTTGAATGAAGGAATGACCTTTATTTATAGGCCAAAAAGTTTGGAGATCAAGGCAAGCTAAATTGAGATTTTTTCAACTTGGCCTTAAGAGATAAGATAGGAATCTTACCATTTAATGCACATGGTTAAAAATATTAAATCATGGTTAAATCACTCAAGTGATCTTATCCCAAAATGTTTTTCCATTTAATGCAACAAGATCTTACCATTTAATGCACATGGTTAAAAATACTCTTATCACAAAATATTTTTTCATGTTCTTGGATATTTTGGAAAGCTTGCAACAAGATATACAACTTTTATGTTGAAACTTTTTCTTGAATCAAATTGGATCTTGGTGAAAAATGACCATGAAATGGTGAAAAAGTTGTAAAAAAACACTTGAAAATTTTTCTAAGTGTTTAGAAAAATTCATGTTTTGACTTTTTGTTGACTTTTTCACACTTTTTAATTCTTGATGACCAAGTTGAATAATTTGAAATGCTTTTTTGATTGGAAATTTTGAATTTCAAAGTTGACAAAAAAAGGCAAAGTTTAACTTATCTGAACAGTTGACTTTTTATCTGATAATTCAAATTTTCATTATCAATCAACCATGGCATTGGAGATGTTTAGATCCAATAAATTAGGTCAAGATATTGTATTTGTGATCTTGAGGTCATGTTCAAAGCAATTAGGTCATGCACTGAACCAAAAGTCAATGATGCACTATCCTCGATCAAAACTCTAATTTGGTCGATTCAAGGTTGATCTTGAGGAAATGATTGGATTTTTAGGGTCAAATGTTGATGATTGATGAAGATAGATCAATTAAGATGAATGGATATCTAAACCCTAATTGGTCACATCTTGCACTGATGAATGATTCTTGATTCAAAACCCTACTTTAGATCTAGAAGCAAGCACACAAGCTATCTTCTTTTGTAATTTGTCAGTGATGCAATGATGCATATATGGATGATATGAGATGGTATCTTATGTCAAAAATTGGGGTATGATAATACCCACAGTAAATGTCAGCTCTAAACATATGTCTAGAGTTCAGAAACTAACATATAATCATCCTAGGTAAGAATCTAAGCAGTATATGTCTATAACAACTTAAATCCCTAATACAAGGTAAAAACCTAAGATAATCACCAACATAGATTTGTAAATCAAGCTTTATATAACGCCATGGGCGACAAATTAACATGAGTTCAAAGAAAATATACATATAAAACCCAACTAAAGAGATTACATAAAGAGTAAGAGAAATGAACCGAAATCTTTCGGGTTGTCAACTCCAATCGAAGAGCAATCCACCTCAGATCATCCGTATGCAAGATCCATAGTTGTTTTCTAAGCTAATCTATCAAACATGAAGGTTGATGGAGTTGGGGATCAAAATCCACCCCAAAACCATAACCTAAAAGTGAATTAAAAATGAATTTATAAAACAAAATCTCGCAGACCGCGCTAAGCGTGCTAGCCGCGCTAAGCGTGATCTACTTTATTACACTTAAACCACCATAGGGCGCTAAGCGGGCTCAAAACCGCGCTAAGCGCGAAAGTTGCTGTCAGATCTTGGTCTTTAGCTCCTAGAGCGCGCTGGGACCATGCTAAGCGTGACGTGAAGCTCGAAACTTCTTATTTCTTCCAAAATGCGTATCTGGAGTCGTGCCTTCGAAACCTTATTCCTCGATGCTCCAAATATACGACAAATAGCTACAAAACTAATCAAACAGTACAATATGTACACAAAACTAAATAAAACGTATTTACAACAAAAAGTGGGGTTATTCAATGATTATTAACAAACAAGAGTCGATAAGTGCAACATAAAGTATATACAAAATAACTACATTTTTGCATTTAGCAATGAGTCAATCAAATTTTAGCAGAACCTAAGAAAACAGTTCTCTGGGCATTTCATGGCTTCTCGCCGGCATCGAAAGTCATAAGAATCCCTTAAAACAATCATCCAAGGGAAGGATACACCTCATTGAGCGTATATTGAGAGATTCAACCACGAGGCCATTCAGTTCTTTACTATTTATGACATGAAGAAGTACATGCTCGAGCATGGACTGCACGCGCGTATCGACTTTGCAAAAGTATACAAGATTGAAACTCTTGTTACTCTGGATGACCTTCTCCTCAAGGTACAAGCATACATTCAGTACGAAGAGAATGAAGTGGCCAATTGTGCCCTAGACTCAAGGAACCAGGAGAACGCCAAGGGTTCCAAGCACGAAGACCCCTCGATGTTTCGTCAAGGAATAGAAAAAAAGGGAAGATAAGCCTCGCGACTCACAAGAATATAAGGGACCACTTGGCCATTTCACGATTACACACCCCAGACCGTATCTCGTGAGTGCATCCTGAGCGACTGTGCAAATTTGGAATTTCAGCCGACACGGGTCAGGTTTCCTCTACAAACACCATTTAAGCTTGAGGCAGACAAATCAAATTATTACCGGTTCCACAAGAGCCACGGGCACACAATTGAAGATTGCATCCATCTGAAGGATGCCATTTAGATCCTCATTAGGGACGGGCATCTTGCACAATACAGGAAAAGGGACACTTCCCACGAAGATTCCCCTAAATCAAAGAAAGTTAAGAAGGAGAATCCCACCCTAGACGCCACTAATCTTCCAGTCGCGATGAGCATCTCACGACCTAAGGATTTATATGTCCCATACGCTGATGTCGTCCCCCTCTATTTTGAAACATACAGCCCCTAGGAGGAAACCTTCCCCTCTGACATGGTCATTTCAGGCAGAGGATACCACAAGCTGACGGTGGGCTCGGTAAAGAGAAATTTCGAACAACTCATTAATGGAAGTTCCAACCAGAACGCAACCCTCGACAAGTTCCGAGGAAGTTTTGTCCCTATCACTTTCTACATCGAGGAATTGCCTGGAGGGTCCCCCAACTCGACCAAGGGAGTTTGGTCCCTATGCATGCTCAAACTTACAGGGCTTTAACGGTGTGGTCACTAAACCATGGGGATACGTCAAACTGATTATGATCGTTGGAACAACAGAGATGGCCAGGTCGATCAAAACCTAGTTCCTGGTTATAGACTTGAAATTTTGCACTAGTGCATCCTGGGGAGGCCTACCTTAGCCAAGCTGATAGCGATACCCTGAACTATGCACCTAAAGATGAGTACCACATCCTAAAAGGACTGGCCGTGAATGTATACGGGGACATTGAAGTCGTTAGGAAATATTTCCATACGGCTTTCAAAGTATTGGACTTCATCAATGTAATTCCCAAAGGATCCAACAAACCTCCCCGTCCCAGCAGCTCCGAAGAGCCAAGGTCGTTGCAGCGTGTCGACTCAATTAACCTAAATATCCGTTTTTTCAAGGAAGATCTGCGCGACCAGAAACAAAAAGGGAAATGAGTCCAGCCAGAAGAAGTCTCCTCGATATCGAGCAAAAACAGTGGGGATCTTGCCCATCTTCCATGACAAGTTCTAGATGGGGACTTCAACCTCATTCTACTCGGGGACGATCCTAGTAAAGCAATAATGATCGGCACAGGCTTTCCCAACTTAGGGAGGGAGCAACTGAAGGAATTCTTATGGGAAAATACATTTCTATTCACATGGAGCGCAACAAAGATACACTTAGAACCGGAGATAGCCTGCCACCAACTGATTATAGATCAATCCCTTAAGGTCATAGCTCAATGTATAAGAAAGAAATCTCTAGAGAAAATGGAGGCTTCCGAGCAAGTTATAAAAGACCTCTTATAGGAAAAATGCATAAGTGAATCCCAATACACAATCATGTTATCTAATGTTGTATTGGCTAAGAAATATAATGGAAAATGGTGCATGTGCATTGACTACTTTGATCTTAATAGAGCTTGTCCCAAAGATGTTTAACCCCTGCCCAACATAGATAAATTGCTTGATAATTCTGCAGGTTTTAAATTGTTATCTTTCATGGACGCATATTCTAGTTACAACCAGATCCCCATGGGAAAATGCGACAAAAAGTACACGGCTTTCATGACTAAGTCGGGAAATTATTACTACAATGCAATGCCCTTCAACTTGAAAAATGTCTGTGCTACTTACCGGACGATGATGAAAAAGGTCTTCTAATAAGAAATCAAAGACATGCTCAAGGTGTACATGGACGACATAATCGTGAAATACCAAGAGGAAACCGATCACACGTTCCACCTAAAGAGAGTTTTCGACCAGGCGACGAAGTGCAAGAAATCACTCAACCCGGAGAAGTGCACCTTCGGCGTATGGGCGGGAAAGTTACTTGGTTTCTAATCAAATAAACAAGGAATCGAATCCATCATCGACAAGTGCAGGGCTTTCTATGAATTCCTAAAGTCGAGCTCAAAGAAGTCTATCCAATCTCTAAATAGAATGTTTACCTCATTGTCCCCCTTCGTGGCAAAATCTGTCCAGCACGTACTTTCTTTGTTCAAACTTCTCCGCAAAGAGGCATCTTTTAAGAATACGGAAGAGTGTGAACAATCCCCCACCCACCTCAAGCAAGCCCTTTCGTGACCATTAGTCCTCTCATGACTAAATAATATGGAAACCATCAATCTTAATTTTGCAGTAGCCTCCGAGGCCATCAACGTTGCTCTTATTCGGGAAATCATTGTGGGGAAGAAGCCCGTATATTTTACGAGCAAGGCCATACAAGGCCCGGAACTCAAGTACCAGCAGATTGAAAACGTGGTCCTGGTCCTCATCAGCACAGCAAGAAGCTTAAGGCGTTACTTTGTGTTCCACACAATCCTGGTGCGAATAGATCAGCCCGTGACAAAATTGTTGGGACACCCATATGTGGCAGGAAAAATGCTCAAATGGTTGTTGGAGCATTCCTAATTAGACGTCCAATACAAGAGAAGGGGTCCTGATCAAAGTTTCCCTCACCTTATATTTTCCAACCTCCAATAACCAGGCAGAATATGAATCTTTCCTCACCGGATTACGGTTTGCCAAAGACTTGAGTGCCGAGGAAGTGAAGATCTGCACAAACTCTCAATTCGTCACTTCCCAAGTCTGAGGGGGAATATCAAGTCAAGAATGACAACCTTTATGAATACTTGGCCCTAGTCCATGAAAGAATAACAAAATTTAAGTTTTTGGAAGTTCACCACGTTCCCTGTGAACATAACACTCGAGCAAATATTTTGTCAAAACTCACGAGTGTTGTACCCCAATTTTTGCCCCTAAGATTCTTCATCATATCATATCATCATAATGCACCAAGATCATACATCTTGTTTGGTTCTCTCTCTCCTATCTTTAAATTTGTCCCTGATGGATCACCAAGCACCTTAATTGTATATCTTGTATATGTGTTTAATATTTTTTTACTAACATCTAATCAAAAATACCAAAATTATATGCTTTTTTCTTTTTGGATTTTGT
Source organism: Vicia sativa (assembly GCA_021764765.1). Lineage (NCBI taxonomy): Eukaryota > Viridiplantae > Streptophyta > Magnoliopsida > Fabales > Fabaceae > Vicia > Vicia sativa. The sequence goes on from CM038795.1 coordinate 86,996,579, forward strand.
GTTTGTAGGTAGAAAGCATCCAACCAACAAAACTTTCTACCAGTTTTTTCCTGCAGAAATCGATTTCCCATATATAAAGAATCAATTTTTCTCATTGTTTTTGGGCCAGGATTTGCAGTTTTTGTAGTAGAAAACAATTCCCCTATATGGATAAATAAATTTCCTATACGAATTTGGAAAAACAAAAAGGGAGATTTTTCCAAGTTTGTGGCATGTGGCTCCAATTTCATTTTTTAAATTTTTTGATCACATTCTTGATCACAAAAAAATAATTCCCCTACCTCATCATAATTAAATTTCATCATTCACCTAATTTGATTACATGTACACCACTTGATCAATTACCAAGTCTAATTTTGGCTCCAAACCAAACTCCAAGCCACCACTAATCCCAAAGATAAACTCTTTAAATAGAGCCCTCATTTAATTCATTCAACAATCTTTTGATAGCCAAATTCACCTTGCTTAAAATTCTCTCAACTATCTTCATCTATCAAAACACATTCAAAGCTCTTTTCTATTAAAGTTAGTAAGCTTTTCATTGAAGCTTACTAATCTTTAAGCTAAACCTTCATCCAAAAAAAAATTCTTCATTATTTCTTTAGATCAAAGCTTGGAAGATTGATTCTTGGAGCTGATTTGAAGCATAATTCAGATTTGAAGAGGTAAACTTTTTGATCCACCATTGTTCAGCTTGCTCTTCATCTCTCATAGTGTGATCTCTTGTTGATATTTGTTGTTTGATTCTTTGATCTACACTTTTTGATTCCATTGGTGTTAATTTCTAATACTTTGATATAATTTCCGTGATTAATTAAATTCAAAATCATAAGGTGTTTGATAAAATGTTTGATCAAGAAATTTCTCTTTAAAATACAAATTTCTGGATTTTTCGCAACAGAAATCGATTTCCCTAATACTGGAAATCGATTTCTCATACTGATTTTTGAACCAAATTTCAAAAAATCTGCACAAGAAATTGATTCCCACATTTGGAGAAATCGATTTCCTGGAGGAAGAACGCAGTTTTTCCCTTTTGGGGGGGTGTTTTGGTTCCTTTTCTTTTTCCTACTCCTTTCTTTTGATTTTTGCTTTGGATTGTAATTTTGAATGTCCAATTTCACTTTAAATTCAATGCACTTATGGTGTAGATGAAGTTGGATAAACATTTATTAATTCAAATCTATCTTAGAGTGAGTTATTTAATTCATTATTGGTGCTTTGAGTTAGTGATATGTTTAGTGTTTTAATTCATCAATTATGAGTAATTAAACTTCAAGAAGAAATAATTTTGAGGATGTGATCCAATGTGATTTCTCTTTTCCTTTCCCTCTTCTTTTTATTTTGGTTGATGAAAAATCTTCAATATCATTAGAGCTCTTGTTAAGTCCTTGATGAAGATAAGACCATTCCTTCTTTTTTCTTTTTGTGTGGCATTGCTTTTGGAAAATGATCTACATATCATTTCTCTAGTATGTATTTAACATAAAGATTTTTGATCGGCCTCATAGGTACGATCTTGTTGTAAGTTTACATACGGTTTCTTAATATAGACCGAAATTTCTCTCGAATCGAAAATGATCATTTGCGGCCTAAACTTGATGTTTACAAGCCCAAGGATGATTGATTATTTGACTTTGGTTCAAAACCTATGAAAATTTTTGTTAGGAGGCTTTGATTTTATCAATTGTCTATTGAAGTGTCATTAACTATGGCCAATATTCATCATTCAATCATTATTGTTCATTGCTTATTCACTAACTACTAACAATTGACTATTAACCTCTAACTTTTAACTTTTACTTTTATGATTCTCTATTTTTATGCCTTATTTTATCTTTAGCATTCATTATCATGTTTATGTTTATGTCATTTTCCTTTTGTCCATTTGGACATTTATTTTATTGTTTTTTTTTTTTGGTCCATTTGGACCTTTTATTTTATTCTTAAGCCATTAGTAATCAACTTGAACATTAAAAGATTTAATTCTTTTATGGACTATTTGGTTACTATCCTTGATATTGTGGAGTTGGGAATACCTTGGACATAGATTAAAAGCCTTGCCTCGTTACTTGGTGACATCGGTGTCTGGTTGTTATTTTGTCTGAAATCATTGGGGTTTAATCCAAGGCATTGGATTATTATTTTCTCGTTATGTGGGTTATTCTGATTTCTATACTTATATGAAGTCCTTAGAGGTTACCCCAAGGCATTGTGATTGGAAATTACTTTGTATACAACTGTTACTCTTCCCAAATTTTGTTTGAGGTCATTGGGGTTTACTCAAAGGCATTGGTTTGAATTGTTCTTATGCCGGTGTTATTTTAAACTCAAGAAAGTTCATCTGATACATCAAATTTTCTTTGAAATAAAAATTGAAGACTTTGCTTGGTTCTTAATTCATCTGAGGCATTATTTTATCTGAGGTTTCGTTCCATCTTGGTATTATGTTGGCTTGGTTTTTTTAATACAAAGAATGGAAATTCTACATTAACTTCTTTATATCAAGTGTTAGCTTCTTATTGGTTAGACTTTTTCTTACCCTAGAATTTAATTTGTGCACATAGGATAGTCCCTTCATCTCCTACTATCTTCTTTAATTTCAAAATTCTCTCCCTCCTTTTCAAAAACTTTTCTCGTTTTCTCAAACTTGAATTGTTTTCAGAATAAACTTGAACTTAGGTCCATGCACTTTCAAAAAAAAAGTATTAATTAAAACATTAATCAATTTAAACATACTTTGACATCTTTTCATAAGACTAAAACTCATTAACCTCATTCAAACTATTTTTACGCTTTGGCTTTTTACTTTAAAATTTTTCTCAAAAGACTGGACTCTTGTCGAATCTTGTAGTGATGCAAGTTACTATACTTCTACAATGTGTAATGAAATGAGATATTTTCCACTTGGGTGTTGATTGATGCTTTATTGATGTTAAATCCAAGTTATATCATGCACTTTGAGACGATGCAAATTCTCCTTTCTCATTATTGTGGGTAGTAAGTATATTTCCCACTTGGATATGACGAGACGTCTCTTCTTTTTAAAATTAACCAACACATTAACTTTTTTTAAATTTTTTTAGGTGAACTACGGGTGCCATGATCCTCTATTGCATGAGTGGGGTGCGTAGGTACAAAGGTTCGTAACCGTGGTAGGTGCAAAAATTGTAAAAAAAAAACTTCTTTTCTCATCTCCACCATCAATTTTGTAAATATTTCGTTATAGCCATATACACAAATTTTCAAAGAGGTTCCTGCGGAGTACCATATATGTTTAGGATTTAATACATTCCTTTTTCATAACTAACGCTCGTACCAAGATATTTTTTATTAGTTTTTTGCTTTAAATTTTTTTTTAGGTTTTATTCGTTATTTTCCCATTTCCTTTGGAAACAATAAACGAGTTAAGTGAATCAATTGCTTAATCTCGAGATTTTTACTGCTAGAGCGAGCACGGAGAAGAAAGGAGGAAACAAGTCTGTTATCCAGGAGATACTTCCTCAACCTAGTATCAAAAAACTTTCCCTAACTTTGGACGTAAACACCATCGGCGACTGTAATTGTTGGATGACTCTGGTATATAATTACCTCACTAAGGGGGAACTGTCATCCGACCAGGAAGAGGCCAACATGGTCAGTCGAAGATCATGCATGTTTTCATGGAGAACAAACTATACATACGGGGATTCTCCATTCCATTCCTTAAATGTGTCGAGGAGCTCAAAATCGCCCACATCCTACAAGAAATCCACGAAGGAATTTGTTAGAACATAGTTTGATTCCACACAGCTATAAAAGTTTTGATGATAAAAAATACATTGTCTATATATAACATATATGCTCCTTAAAACTTTTTGCATTTTTGCAGAGAAATTCTGAAGAGATTTAATACATCAGTAGTTCTGAATATAGAAGTTCTGATGCAATGGATACACATAAGTGTTATTCATCCATGGTTTGGAATTTAAATTCACGCTCTAAGTGATGTTCAGATGAACTTCTGAAAGCACCAAAGGCTGCACCAAACTTTGATAAAGATTTTGTCCGCTGATCAAAAAGCTTTAAAGTTCTGCTGCGTCTTATTCTGATCAAGACATCAAAGATTCAATTCAAAATATCGGATGTGTTACTATTTAATAAAAATAAAGATTTGAAGTAACGGCTGGTTTCCAACAGGATTTCTTTTTTATGGAAAGTGCAGTTGATTTCTAATATCATCCTTCCATATGTGGATTCTATGTCTCCAACGGGTTAAATTTCATCACTCATATATAAATAACATTTCATGAAGAAATTAAAACAACTCTTACGCGCAAACTGCAGAGAAATTTCTCAACGATATCATTCAAATCTCTCTAATTTTAATTGTGCTTAAAATCTCATGTAATACACCACAGTTGTGATAAAGCTTATTAGAAGAATCTTTGATACACAGTTTGTAATTGTTTTATTTAGTTGTATTTCCTTAAGAACCAAGTTGTGGTTAATCTCAAGAAGACAAAGGCAGTTGTCTTTGTGAGTTGTAATAAAGTATTGATTAGTGGATTAAGACCTCGTTGAGAGAGGCAAATCACCTTGACGGGTGGACTGGAGTAGTTTGAGTTCAAACAAACCAGGATAAAAATTGTCGTGTCAAATTGCTTTTAATTTCAAAATCCAATTCAAACCCCATTTCTTGTGTTTTTAAACCTTCAGAATTAACGTCTGGCACCTCGGAGGAAGATCCCTTGCGAGGAAGGCTCTGCAACAGTGTACTATTGGCCTACTATGCAACAAAAAGCAAAGGAGCGTGTGAAAAGATGTGACAAGTGCCAACGTCATGAGGACATGCACTTATCACCTCCCAATGAGGTCAAATAGCTTTCGTTCCCATGGCCCTTCGTGTGGTGGGGACTAGACATCCTTGGGGCCTTTGTCCTCGGTACCAACCAGAACAAATACCAAATAGAGGACGTGGAATACTTTACAAAATGGATAGAAATAGAGGATTTGGCAAAAATCACGGCACAAAACATACTTTGTTTCTTCAAACGAAATATACTTTCTTGGTTCGGCATACCATAAGTAATTGTCAGTGACAACGTGACACAATTCACAGACAAAAATTTCCACGAGTTTTTCACCAACTTAGGAATCATTCAACACGTTGCATCAGTCGAACATTCGCAAAATAATGCACATGCAAAGGCAGAAAACAGAGTTATCCTACGAGGACTCAAATAAAGGCTAGACGAAACCAACAAAATATAGGTCGAGGAGCTACATATTGTACTCTGGACCAATTGAACAACTCCTCACCAGTCTATTAGGGAGACCCTGTTCCAGCTAGCATACGAAATAGAGGTTGTAATCACGGTCGAAATAAGAGAGCCATCCCAATAAACATAAGCTACTCTCAACAAGGAGATGAGTGACACAACACTAATAGAGGAGATCAAAGTCATTGAGGAAGTCCGCTCAAGGGAGGCCCTCCAAGAAGCCTTCTTAAAACAAAAGATTATCATTTGTCATGGCGCCAAAGTCATACAACGAGAACTTGAAGTTGGCAGCCTAGTCTTGATAAGAAATCATAAAGATTCTCGTGAAAACAAGCTCGGGCAAACTAGGAAGGCCCTTATCGCGTCCGGGAAAAAACGAGGAATGGGCCTACTACCTCGAGAATTTGCAAGGGAAAGAACTTGTTTGACCATGAAACGCCGAAAAACTGAAACAATATATATTTAAGGTCAACATCCTCTGTGAACAAACACAACATCCCTGAACACATGTGTGTGCTTAGTTACAACCATAACACCAAAAATTCATATATAACGGCAAAGCCCATGAATTCTTTTCCTAAGTTACAAGGCTTGCTCCTAAGTTACAAAATCAAATCAAAATCATACAAGATTGATTGAATCATTAATAATATATGAAATCAATTGCAATCATATCATAATTCCTCCTAAACTAGACCTATCAAATTGAATTTCTAGACCTAATTTTTCCTATATAAATCCCTAAAGAACATTCACGATTCACAGAAAAACCGTAAAAGGTTGGACTTCGCACTGGCGACAAATCTTGCTTTGAAAATCTTAAGCATACAACATAAATCCAAGCAAAATCTTGCACCAAAAGAGTGGCAAGGGAGTCAGAAACAATCAAAACCAAAAAACACAAAGAAAAGGGAAAGAAAAGAACGGAGGAGACAACTTACATTGGTTACGACACTCCAGGTTAGTCATTTTCTTTTCATTATTGATTTTTGTTGATGAATAGTGGTTTATGGTATGTTTTAAAATTTTGATGTTTTGTTTGTTTTTGCATGTGATTTTCGATTGGGTTAAATATTTTTTTGGTCCTCATAAATATAGAGATTTTCATTTGTAGACCCTCTAAAAATTTCCTTCAAAGAATGGTCCCTCTAAAATTTTGCATCCATGCAATTAATCCCTAACGTTAAATGGCATTAATGGAGGATGACGTGGCATGACAGGTGGATTAAAATATTAATTTTTTGACAAAAATATGAAAATGCCTTGGATTTAGGGTTTTACAAACCTCCTCTAAACAAACCCAAAAAATTCCCAAAAATATCATTGCTCCACATCATTTCTATCACATGAAGAACAATAAACCCATATTTAACTTATATATGTCATCAGTTGGTTCTGTTAATCTTCATATTAAAAGCTTTGAAACCTGAAAGAAACTTCATGACATGTTACTCACAACTGGAGCAAACATGAACATCATGTCTCTAAGTTCCAAACAAACACTAATACAATTTTGATTCTCGAAACTAAAAAAGACCCAATTCATTGGTGCTTCTCAAAACTAAAAAAGACTTAATTTTTCTATTTGGGTTTTTTGGTTTTGTTGGTGAATCTGATCAAAGAAAAAAAAGGGCCATGTCATGTTCGTCTTCATTGAAATCAGAAGAAGATAACAAAGCATTTGAGTCTTATCAGAAAGGGGGTTACCGTGCCGTTAGAATCCTCGATTGTTTCGCGTTAGGATTTGAGCAATCATGTAGCGACATATAGAAATCAATCTTCTCTTGGTTCTACTTCTTTGGGAAACACAAAGGTCGACATTTTTGGTTCTTCTAATTTGTTGAATTATAATCAGTGTACTAAAAAATTGAAAAGTGGAGCGTTGCCTAAGTTTTCTGTCAGTTCTTTGTCGGTATACGGGTCTTTCAATACCAACTAAATGCCTCTCACTAGCATTACTGATTTTAACCAAATATCTATGATCGGTAATATTCCAGTTAACTTTTCATCTAGAGAAGCAATCAATGTTACTTTGAAGGATGCTAGAGATGTTTTGATGAGGTGCCAAGAAGGTGGTTTTATTGGAAATATTATGCAGCCTTCTGGTTATGCTCCGCAACAAAAGTGGGAAGAACATAAACTGGATTACAGCGAAAACATGAGTTGTCCCTTCATGATGCAAGGTCAAAATGAGATGACATTAATCGATGGAGAAATGGGATTTTATGATGCTTACCATATTATATCACGTATTTGATTGCTTCTAATTCAACAAGAATCTAGAAACACAATTAACGTTATCATCCGTTAGTGCCATTTAACGTTATGGACCAACTGCGTTGATGGAAAATTTTAGAGGGACCATTATGTATAAAAATAAAATTAGAGGGACTAAAAATGAAAAATAACTATATTTATGAGGACCAAAAATATATTTAAGATGTGTTGTATTTATTTTGTTGTGATATGGAAAAGAAAGGTATTGTACATACTTATTTATTTGAAATATTCTAAATTTTAATTTTTTGTCTTTCTTATTTTTATACTGTTATAAAGTATAGTTAGTATAGGGGATAAGACTGTTAAATTTTTTTACATTGTTTTTTCCCATTTAAAATAAACTTTAACTAAAATGTATTTTATTTACGTATTAAATTTTTTTTATTCTTTCCTAAAGTATAATAATAATTATTATTATTATTATTATTTTATTATTATTATTATTATTATTATTATTATTTTATCTAGTTTTTATTAGTTTATTTATTATTTAATTTCAATAAAAAAGTCTATTGTTTGCACCCCTCTTTGTTTTACTTTTTCATTTATTTGTATGAATTTAATTAATTTTCAATCTCCTTCTGGATTTTATTTATTTGACCCATTTCTATTTTTTTATTTTTTTTATTTTATTTATCATAAAAAAATACAATAAAAATAATATATATTGAAAAATATTAAAAATAAAAAATACATATATTTAGTTTTTTACATTGAAAATATATTAAAAATACCTAAAATAATCAAATATGTTCATAAAATATAAATTTTATGTTTCTCTTTTTCTTAATTAAATTTCTTTTGTAATATACTTCTAACTAAATAGAGAAGAATGAGTGAATGTACATTCACTCATTTATCGAATGATCGAGGGTTTAGTGTACGCTTTGTCAGAAGGATTATTCTTCTTCCGCAAATATTTTCACAATAAAATTTAAATAAACTATAACTCATCAAATCAACTTTTTGCCCTTGCATAACCAAAATAAAAAATAAAATATTTTTCAAAACTAAAATCAACCAACAAACACTTATTTTTAACTATGAACTTTGAGGCTTTGAGTTTTTCATTCCACCTAGAAATACGTAGGAGCATGATTTAATATCTTGTCAAGTATGATAATAAAAATCTAACTTTTTTCTATTATTTTTTTAATATCTTTTAATAAACAGCCTGTTGCATACAACTTTTAAAACATCTTTTTTCTCTAAAACTAATTAGGCGGCATACCAACTGTGTAGGAAACACAAGGATGAGGGACGATGACTCACCCCTAACTCAGGGACTCACTGTTCGCGTTAAAAAGTGACGCGCTAGGGAATCGAATCTGAATTCGAATCCTCTGGCTCGAAACGATTTACTCTTTTGATTTGTTTATAAAGATGCCGCGAGCATCAAGCTTTATTATTTTCAACACAACAAATTATGATTATGAAAAAGGGGAAAGCTGCTAATACCCTCAATTGATTATGATATGCGTAACGACTAGCGCAAACTAGACACAACGCATTGGGGAGATTCCGGGTAAGGGGTTTGTTATATAAAGGGAATAGATGGAGCACCCTAAATATATATAGTTATCTATAGCTTTATATATGAATACGTTTGATATGTTTGTGTGTTTTAATTGCTATTTCTATGATTGGGAAAGTTTCTCCTTTGGATTTTATGAAGGATAGATTATGTGGGATCCTAGGTTTTGTTATTATTGTGCTCGCAAAGATCTTTGGATCTTCTGCATACATATCCCTTAATGGGAATCAGAGCATCTGTAGCTCGGATTTAAAGGGATCTATGGTTTGTTTGGTTTGGAGAAGAAAGAAATTTTGCTCGCCAAGGATGAGACCTTGTGTCTACGTATTCTCAAAAGGATGTTGAGAAAGTCAGAGCAATCGTAGTTCCCACTTATGCTAGTGGAAGCAACGGGATGTTAATAAGAGACACAGAAAAATGTCATCTTAATGAAAAATGTATCTAATCTATTTCATCCCATACATTTTGAAAAGTTTGAATGATTGAAATCTTTCGTCGTAAGTTATAGGTGTTTTGCTTGAGTGTACAAGCGTTACCATTTACATGTTTAAGAAAGATGTTTGAAAGAAAAAATGATTGAATCTTTTAATTGTAAGTATTGGGTGTTTTGCTTGAGTATACAAGCGTTACCACTTACGATTAAGAGATGTTTTTGTTTGAAAAGAGTTTGAAAAGTTTTTGATTGTATGTGATGTGATAGATGAGATACTTCTTCCATAGAGATGATAGATGTCTAAACCTCTAGGAGAAATTGATTAGATTAGGGGATGCTTTTAAGAAGCCCGTGGGTCCTTGTATTGTAAGCCCAAGAGGAGGCATTCTGAGGGTTATCGAGGGTCCTTGTATGAAGCTCAAGAGGAAGCTATAGGGTATGGCTGGCTTTGCCTTTAAAAGGGATTTCACCGAGCAACCATCCTTTTGGAATTAAGAGCAATTTCACCGGGAAATTTTACTCATTGGGGATTTGAAAGTGATTTCACCGGGAAACCATCCTTTCAGGGTTCTATCTTAGCGCGGGTGATTCTTTGTATTGGAAGCCCAATAGGAGGCTGTTAAGAGATTTCCTATCTCCTTCATTGTATGATGCCCAAGAGAAGGCTAAACTCAATGAGGAGTTCTTTTGAACGAAGCCCAAGAGGAGGCTGACTCAACAGGGGAGTGTTGTCTTATATGAAGCCTAAGCGGAGGCTAAACTCAGATGAATGAGTTTTCTTATATGAAGCCTAAGAGGAGGCTGAACTCAGGTGAAATGAGTTTCCTTGTACAAAGCCCAAGAGGAGGCTAATAATGTGGGGAACCTATTGGTTAGACTAGTTGTTATGTTATAACTAGACAGTTGTATAAACAAGTGTGTGTGTGATATGTATTCACAAGAGTTTATGAAGGAAATATAAACAGATGCATGATGTTTATTTACAAAAGTTTATGAAGAAATATAAACAAGTGTATGTGAAACGAACGTTTGAAACGAGCGTAACTTGATTATTTACAAGTTTGAATGTGTACAAGGAAGTAAATATGTACACGAACGAGTATTTATGTACAAGGAGATGTGGATGTACATAGGATGGTTGGGACTTACACCATAAGGGTGGCCCATTGGTTTAAAAGCAGTTTCACAGGGAATAATGCTCCTTTCAATACCAATGGTATTCAGTGTATATACAAGCGAAACAAAAACAAACGATCGAAGTTTGTCTGTATTTGAGTATTTACAGAGATATTTGTATTATGTACAAGTAAAATAGAGGTGTACATAAAAGAATTGGTTATGTACAAGGAAAAAATTATGTACATAAAAGAATGTTGGGACTTATACCGTGAGGGAGGCCCATGATCGATTTAAGCAATTTGAGAGAAAACGAATTCGGTTATATCGTTTAAATCGGATCGATCATGGAAAAAAGATGTAAGTTTTGATGAAAAGTTTTGAAGAATGATCTTGAAAGTATTTTTGAAAGATTAAGTTTACTTATGAAAAGTTTTGAAAAGAATCGGGCTTCGAAAGTTTAAAAAAAATCACCTTTAAAGTTGTTTTGAAAAGTACTCAAAAGCATCGTTTTTGGCTCGATAAAAAATATAATCGGATGAAAGTTTTTGTGAAAATTTTTGACACTATCTCAAAATAGATACATTAATTGACAAGTGTACAAAAAATCACCTCAAAATGAGGAGTTTTGATTGGGTTTTGAAAAAGTCAAAGTTTGCAAAAAAAATACAAAAGTTTGGTAAAAAATGGTCCCAAGGCTGCTTGAACCCGGGACCTGTTAGGCAAGGCATGGCATAAAAGTCTTAAGAGTGAGCTGGCAACCGCCGGGGCGGAAATACATCCGTGTATTGAAGTTAAACCAACTAAATATATTTTAAAATAGATTTTTGAATTTGAAAAACGCGCGCAAGCTCATCTTCTTCCTCCAATCTTCAATCAGCCATGGATTCCTTATTTCTTGATGAAATCAAATGATGTAAACATCAAACTTGATCGTTTTAAGCCCAGGAACATGATGATGTCTTTTAATTTCATTTATTTTAAGCCTAACATGATTGAATTTCTCAAGAACACGAACAACCCTAAAACTGAAAATCTTAATTGAAATCGTGTATGGTGGATGAATTTATCAATTGATTGAGGGTTATTGATCGTTGATGGTGCAGAAACAAAATGGCCAAGAATGGAATCAAAGAATCACGAGTTTGAAGTTCGTGTTCTTACCTGTTCAAGCTGAGATCGAAATCGATGAAGGAGTGTTTCCAGTTGTGATTTTATGATCCCTGTAGCACCAACGGCTCTTATGGAAGGTGTGAGGATGGTCTCAACATCATGAATTTTCCTGGATTAATCTGACCAAGTCGACCTGCAGTTTGCTCAAAGTGAAACTTGAATTTGTGGTTAGAGATGTTACAGGTTGATGTTAATGGTTTGGATCATTCATATGAAGTATATTGATGATGTTTGGATGATCAAAACACAACTAGCTTGAGCCACTGATCCAATTCAAATGATAAGGCAGTTTTGGCAAGTTTGAAACATGAAATGCAAAAATTGATTTTCAGTGTTTCTTAGATTGATTTTAAGCTTCAAATCTATTCCATTAGATGTTTATGATATGTTAGACACCAAATATCTCATGTTTCTTCACAAATTTTTCAAAATGCAAGATTTCTCAAATTACACTATGTTTCTTGATTTTTAAGAAAGAAGAGAGAAAGCATGTTCTTGCATAGCTTTGGTGTGTTTTGAAATTGAAAACAAGACCTCTATTTATAGGTCACAAGTTCTGAATGGTAAGTACAAGAGATTGGCTTTGGTATTTACAAGTTGCCTTAGAGGGCAAGGAAGTCATTTTTACATTAAATGCAAAAGGAAGCTTCCTTTTAACCATGGTTAATTTTCAACTTGATCTTATCCCATCATAATTACTCTCCATCTGATTTTTTATCAGATCTAACTCTCTTTGCAAGGTGGCATGGCTTCTAGAAGAAGAAACTCAAAAATGACCTATAATCTTGAACTTTGTACTTGAAAATCAAGGATTTTGGAGCTCTATGTTTCAAAATCAAAAGTATAGCTAGACTCCATGGATTTGAGAGTTCTACAAAAGCTTGTTTCAAGCTACAATATAAAAAAAATATGAAAAATGTGCCATAACAAAAAAAATTTTCTAAGTGTTAAGTTTGACTTTTGTTTGACTTTTCCCAATTTCTTGATTTTTATGATCATGATGGATCATTTGAAGTATTTTGATGATTGAAAAGTTTTGTCTTAAAAGTTGACCAAAAGTCAAAGTTTGACTTTTTGAAAATTTCAAATTTGAAATTTCGATGTGAACTTCGTGATGTTTTGAATCCAGAAATTAGGTCAACATGTTGTATTTAAAATATGAAGATCAATCTCCAATCAAAAAAGTCATTCATTGATCAGAAAATCAGAGATTACTCATCCTCAACAAAAACCCTAATTGGTCGATCCTCGATAGATCAGGGGGAAAATTTTGATATCTGAAGATCAGAGGTTGATGATTTGATCAAGATAGATCAAATGAGGTGAATAAAACTCAAACCCTAATTGATTGCCTCTTGAATCAGATGAAAATTTTGTGAAACCCTAATTTTGACTTGTAGAAGCTACACCCGATTAATTCTGTTCTGAACTGTTAGTGATGCAGTGATGCATATGTAAGGTGGTATATTAGGTCAAAAATTGGGGTATGACACTCACCTCCAATTGAGGGAGTCACCTCTAACTGAGGGAATAATATCTCACTAAGGGAGTTACCTCTTACCGAAGGAATCACCTCCAACTGAGGGAGTCGCCTCTAACTAGGGGACTCACTTCCAAATAAAGGAAACAACTTCAGTTGAGGTACTCGCCCCTAATCAAGGAAACCAATCAAAGGAAATGAAGAGCTTAAAACAATTTTTCTTTTACAAACATTCGTGCTTGAGAGACTGTGTACTGGTATATTTGTGGGGACTCCTAAAGGGGCGACATATGTCCTTCACTAGGTGCCCGCCCCATGATGTGTCCTCCGGAGTATAACCCTCGTGTAGTGGACGACTCTTCTTAATGAGAAAACATGGACAATAACGTGTATCCATCCTGTAACTACATGCGAATATACTCTCATGACTCCCTAAGAAATAGGTAGTCAAAAACTGTCCTAATTAATAGGGAGTGTTTATAATATCTTAGGATTTTCTCGAATCCTAAGCCCAAAGACTCCTACAAATACCTTAATCTAAAGTTAGGGGATTTAACATGTCACCTCCTAAATTATGGATTTGGATCCTCTGCAGTGTTTTATCTGTAGTTTCCATTCAGCCATCATCTTAATCATTCATCTATGTTTTTCTCATTTTTCAAAGCAGTAGATTTTTATCTCTATAATTTTCATCAATTCTCAGCCACAGGATGAAACATGAGAGGGATGGCTGAAGAGAAAAGCAGAAGAAGGTCTATTTCCCCAAATTATACATGGCACCTCCATATTTAATTATTCTCAAAATGTCCCTTTCATTATTTACTTCTAAAAATTTTACAATTTTCAAAAAACAAAGACTATTAGTCAAAGTGGGTAAAAACGAAATTTCCAGTACGCTTAACAAATTTTCGGTGCCGAATTTGGCGTATACCAAAAAATTCTTTGTATTATCTAAATTTATAATTGTGAATAAATGAAAATTTTCAAAATTTCTGAGACGATTTCCAAAAATTATTACATAAACCAGAGTAATACATTTATAACAACCAATAGTAACTAATGGCAGTTTTATAAAAGGGAATTTCTTCACCCACCTAGTGAGGTTCTTCTCCACCCCTGGTGGAAACCCAAAAATATTCTCATGTTTCGTAAGTGCACTAATGAATTCAATATGTAAATTTTTATAAGATTATTAGGTTAGTTTGTAGAAATTAAATTGTATATGAAGTTAGAATAGGTAAATGTAGTTGTATTGGATAAAAAATGGAATTTTGGGTGTTTAGGGAATGATTTTTTTGGTTTTGGAAATTTCTAGATGAAGGGATTTCGCAAGTACATCTGCAAAGTGACCCTGGAGGGACATCGTAAGTGAACTTACGAACTTTTTCCTAAATTGTTTTAAATTAGTAACCTAACAATTATAATGGTTTGTTTCAAGAATATGGCAGAGAACCAGGATCAGATGGCGCGTTTGAGATAAGGCAGGCCAAGCCAGACTGCCTCGGCTCGTCGAGAGCGACAACAACAACAGGTTAACCGGACTCGTGGGTAGGTTCGAGTACAAAGGGAGCAACTAGAGATAGCTTCACTTTCCACACCGTCACGGAGGCAGAGGATGGCTATCCAAGAGGGACATATGACACACCCCTCCTGATATATTATCAGGATCATGCTGCTCGTTATGTTTGGGATGGACATGTTTTTTTTGTTCCACTTGAGTTATTTCATATTATAATTTTTATTCAAAAATACAGTTTATCTTGAGTTATTTTCGTTGAATTCATTTGTTTCAAGAAAGGAATGCTTTAAAGCATTTTAACCACTCCCACGAGATTTTTTATCTTTTTATTCCTAAGGCTCAGTGGTTCCATAATGTTGTCATTCGATCTGGTCTTTCTGGATTATGCGGTACGGGTTATAATACCATAAGCACCGACAAGAAGGGAATTTTTGTTGAGAGGTGGCATAAGGAGACGTCATCTTTCCACTTTTCAGTTGAGGAGTTGACCATCACTCTCGACGATGTAGCATGCTTGCTCCAACTACCTATCAGAGGTAGGTTACTTAACCATATCAAGATATCCAGAGTTGAGTCGGTTGACTGGATGGTTGAGTATCTTGGAGATGATCCAAACAATGTTGTTGTGGACTACGACTCCATAAACGGGGCGCACGTGAGGTTATCTACTTGAAGGAGATATACGAGAAGCACCTTGTGGAAGCAACAACTGCAAAAAGGACTACACGTGCAGCTGGGGAGCCTGTGGATGAGGAAGTTTTTGTTCATTTTCACCATGGTTGTGTTGTCTCGTATTTTTTGATGTACTTGGTAGGCACATATGTCTTTGTGGACACTAATGGCCACTATACTGATGTGACCTACCTGAGATATTTTATAGACCTGACTAAAGTTCTTGAGTGGAACTGGGGTGCCGATGTTCTGACCTACATCTACCAGAAGTTGAGTGAAGCTTCTAGATGGAGGGTGAGGGAGCTCACTGGCTCATGCACACTCCACACAGTATCTTATTTATTTTAACGATAAATTTTAATTAGTTTTAATTTATTTGTACTTACAAATTATGTTTTTGTTGATGTAGAGCTGGATAATATCATACTTTCACTGCATCCATGGTTACACGGAAGATCATGACTACGAGGCCACCATGCCAAGGGCTGCCAAGTTTTATTCTCAATAGAGGCAAGCAAAATGTGCTTCCTTATCGGGTATTCCTTGATCGTACTACCCATGACGACATTAATTGGACGCCGTTTACGGACTACATGGAGGTTGTGGCATTCGATCCCATCTCATTATACTCTAGATGGTTAGCTTGTTGGTCGAATATGATGGTTAGGTATTTGCATGAGCGGTGTATCTGCAAGTTTGGATTTGTGCAGATCATACCTAGATCTCCTTTTCAGGTTGCCCTCGACACCATGACACGGTGGTATCTCGATGATGTCTTCCAATATTGGTAGAATCATGTGGTGCTAGAGGAGTATCGGATGATGCGGACATCCCAGATGTGGCACTGTGTAGAGGGTTACGTGAAATAGTTCTTTAGAGTGTCACACCCTATCATGACACCGGATGCTCCTGGACATCCGCCAAGGCCAGCATATTAGGAGCTCTTGGAGAACGAGCAGGCCCAGGATGACCATGTGATTGATCTAGTTCCAATCTGCCAGCGTATCCGCCAACTTGGACGGGAGGCGTTGGATGCAAGGATTGTTGATGGAGGCGGTCTCCAGGAGGTTATCGTGATGTAGAGGATCGTCACTGAGGCAAATCGTGCAGCGGAGTACCGCAGGCAGAGGAGGGCGCGGGGGATTAGGATTAGGCATACACAGTAGTTTTATGTTTTGTTCTTTGATTTTGTAATAATTTGATCGTACTT